>BTPG01000002.1:2790133-2944489 GCA_036245525.1 Semisulcospira habei | reverse complement strand
AGCTATTGACCTCTTCTAGCTTCTGGCCGTTCATGTGAATGTTGCTGCTGCTGTCGCTTGTGGTGTTGATCATCACTTTGCTTTTATCCGTACTGATCTCCATGCCATAAGACCCTGCGCTACTTGAAAGTTTGTCTGTCAGGTTTTGGAGCTCACTATTGCTGCCTGCCATGAGGTCAATGTCGTCTGCGAATCGAAGATTGCACAGGGATCTGCCACCAATAGAGATTGAAGTATGGTGGTCGTGGAGGGTTTCCTGCATGATCTTCTCCAGGAATATGTTGAAAAGGACAGGAGAGAGCAGGCATCCTTGACGGACACCGATCGTCGTCCTGAAGAACTCGCCTGACTGATTGTTAAGTAGAACCGCGCTGCAGGCGTTCTTGTAAAGCGCTTCTATCATTTGGATCAGTCCCTCCTCTATGTTGAACGATCTCATGACTTGCCAGAGTCCGTCGTGCCAGACGCGATCAAATGCTTTCCTGAAATCAATGAAGTTGTGGTAGAGTTCGCGCTGATGCTGCAGATGTTTCTCGATCAGGACGCGGCAGTTGAAAATCTGCTCTACAGTGCTTCTTCCAACTCTGAAGCCAGCCTGTTCTTCTGCCAGCAGTTCCTCGGCGAAAGTTTTGAGGCGGTTGAGAATGATTCTAAGCATTACTTTGCTAGGGTGACTTATCAGACTGATAGTTCTGTAGTTCTGGCACTGTTTCAGGTTTCCTTTCTTGGGGAGCGGGATCACTAGAGACTGTGTCCATTCTACTGGCCATTTCTTTTGCTCCCAGATCTTTTGACAGAGTGTAGTGAGGACCTTCGTTGTTACTTCTCCTCCATGTTTCAACAGTTCAGCAGGTACGTTGTCTACACCTGGAGACTTTCCTCCCTTCAGGCCGCGTACGGCTGCTTCCACCTCTTCAGCTAACACTGGCAGGTCTTCAGCCTTCCTGGCCCCAGCCTGGTTGTTTTGGAGGATGCTGGTGTCTGGCTCAGCCTTGTAGTTATACAAGTCTCGGCAGTACTCAGTCCATCTGTTTAGTACAGCAGTGTTTTCCGTAAGGAGTTGGCCGCTGCTGTCTTCGATGACTGTGGCTGTTCGCTGTTGAGTCTTGGTGAGGGTCCTTAGCGTTTCATAAGCCTTCTTGCTGTTGCCGTTTGCCATGCCCTCTTCCACGCTACAACACTGGTCTTCAATCCAATCTTCTTTGGCTTCTTTCATCCTCTTCCTGATCTTCTTGTTGACAAGTCTGTACTTGTTTGCTGATGTGAGGTCTTGGCCTCTCTTTTTCTTCCAGGCTCTCCTCTCATCACAGAGATCGAGGATGTCATCGGTGACCCAGGGCTGTTTGCGCTTCCTCTGCTTCCCCAGCACTTCTTCTGCTGTAGAAAGTAACACCTCTTTTATATTTCCAGCAAGGGTGTCTACGTCACAGTCCAAAGTAGCCAAGGCTGCAAATCTGCCTCCCACCTGGGCTTGGAAGAGCTCTTCTACTTCCGGGTCTTTTAGCTTCTGGAGGTCGAATCTGATGCGAGGGCTCTTGCTATCTCGTTTCAATGCCAGCTTCAACTTGAGGCTAGTAAGGATGAGGTTGTGGTCGCTGCCAATATCAGCGCCAGGAAAGGACCTCGTTTGTGCTTTGTTAATGCTGGATTTGAATCGTCGAGGCAGCAAGATGAAGTCAATCTGGTTATGGACCAGGCCTCCTGGCGATTGCCATGTCACTGTTCTTGACTTCTTGTGTGGATGGAGGGTAGACAGCTAGCAACTTGAATTTGTCATCTGTACTAATGCTTTCTGTGGATCTGTCAACAATTAGTTTAATGGCCCTTCAGTGGAGCTAGCTGAGTCTTAAAGTTAGCATCACTACTCCCGTCCCAGACAGTAGACGCATAATATAAATGTGTCTGAACATGAGGACAATAGAAAACAATTCTGATGGATTCAGCAGCGAAAAATCTCAGTTTAGAAAGAAGGTATAATTTTTTAGATATTGTTTTACAAACATTTGCAATATAATTCTGCCAGTACAGCTTGTCGTTTATGGTGATTCTAATCACGTACTGCTCCCTGGCTTGCTCAACAGACTGGCCACTAAATGCGAGTTTTAGTGGATTGGGGGGGGGGGGGGGAGGGGTTCAGCTGGTGTTTTTTTTTTTTTCTAGTGGTAACAGCATACATTTAGTTTTGGAAGGATTCGGTAACATGGAGTTATGTTGAAACCTGTTACGAGTGTGGTTATGTTATCCTGTGAGAGCGTGCGTGTGTTGATCGTTGGTAATGATCCGTTGTTTATTTGAGCTTTCACGGTTACGTTTCACATGTTTTTTTAGTAAGATTTTCTTTTATTCGTGAGTAGAGCCGATTTCGTTTTGTTAAGTTTAGTCCGGAACGTTCTAGAAAGGTCGCACTGTCTAGTGACATCGTAAGTGTCACGTCGGGTAGTTGGCATCGCAACATTTTCGCTACTTTTTGTTTTCCTGTGCCCGTGAATTGAGCATCTTTTATTTTGTTTTGGGAATGTTCTCGTACCTTTTTGAGCTATCATGGAACGTAGTGATAGGGATACCATACTTTTATGTGACCTAATTATACGCTAGAATTTAGAGCTGAAGTGAGCAGCCGAGTTTTTGTAGCCTGTTATAGTTTTTCTGGAAAGTTTATTTTAATGAGCTTCGGCTGCGTGTTTCGTTCTGTTTGGTTGCGTTGATGATTTCCGTAGACGGTTCTGGAATTTCGTAGTATTTATAAGGAAGGCGCTGGGAAAGCCCGTTGGTACATTGTCTTGCTTTGTCTGTTGTAGAGACACGTAGTTTATTGGGAGAGACGCTGTGTATGAGAAACTTTGTGTCACAGTGTGGACATTGCAGAAGAGACTTTGTATCAGTAGTTTGTGCATTTAAAAGTGCATTACTGTGTGGATATCGCATCGCTGAATTAAATATTGTTGGAACTGTTACTCCAGTATTATCTACATCCTTAAGCCACGTGTGACGGATTGCAGCTGAACGAGGTTTATTTTCAATAACTCTACTTGTGTGCGCTTGGTGTGTTTATCATACTTCCGACTACAACTCCCAACGTAACAAAACCACTGTGAAACAACATTCCAACTACTCTGAAGAGATATAGTTATACGATATTTATCTGACGATAAACCGTCAAGAGTTCCAATGTCTGCAAAAAGACTGCAGGTTACACTGGGATCAGATATATGTAGTGGAAGCTCGTTAATATAGATCATAAACAATAATGGACCAAGGATAGATCCTTGTAGTACATCTTGCGCTATAACCCCCTCACATGAGGTTGTCCTATTAACATGGACATATTGTGTGCGCCCGTGCAGGTATGACGTAAAGAACGCAGTAAACGCAAGGGTGCCAGCACTTAACTGATAGACAGCAAGCTTCTGAATTAAACTCTCATGATTAACCAGGTCAAAATCTTTCGAGAGGTCAAAAAAAAAAAAGAGTCCCAGTCATTTGACCGCTGTTCATCGTGGACAGCCATCTATCTACTAAACTTAGCGATTACTACCAACCCAGCCCAGAACAAAGAAATGGAGAAATAATTTTTGTGATAGTAGGAATGACATTTGTATATTTTACAGGAGTTTTTATTGCTAGAAAAAAAAATACTCACACCAAAGTCGGAGCCGGAGCGAAGGCTAAGCTATCAAAAATATATTGCTTTCCAATTGGCTAATGAAAAGGGAAAACTGCATTAAAGAAATTACATGCAGCTGTAGGTAATGATGCCACACTCGACCAAATAAAACAGTGGCTGCAAAAACAAGCTATTTGGCAAATTTATTGCCACGTTCCTTCTGCATATGAAGATAAGTAGCGGCTAATGTCTCTGTTTGTTTGTCTATTTTGACAAAGGGTATTTACCCGAAATATTAATAAATTGTGTTGTACCGATTTTTATAAGCGTGTTTCTTTCTCCGTTGGGTACTTCTTTAAATTTATCTACCTGGGCCATCAAACATAACACAACCTTATTTGAAAACGTCACACCAAATGACACCCATCAAAGCGCCACTGAGAACTGTTACAGCAGCAGTCAGTCAATCTACCAGTCAAAAAGTAGCGAGCAAGAAAATGCTATCAGCTGCTAGCATCCTCTGGCTCGCTGTAAGAAGGAGAGGGAAACATCAGCACTGCCTGCATATCTGTGCTACAGCTACATGCCACCAGATGGCGTCTCTGTTTCACTGCGCTCTGGCGCTGATGCAGCCTGCCAAAAAATGTTATCGTAGCCAAGCACATTAAGGCTTGCAGTACTCGCGGAGGGAGTTCAATCGCAGAGTGCATAAACAAGTTACCAAACACCCATGTCAAATCTGGTTACACTGACAGAAAACTAAATCACTGAGCTATTAATTTTATGTTGTCCAGTAAAGAGAACATGTCACTGAATGACACAAAACATTTTAATTTTCTTTGGTACTGCTTGTACACAGACCTAAACTTTCAAATGCAATTTCCTCGAAACTACTCTGTCACGACACGGGTTTTTTTTTTTTTCGCCTATTTTTGTAGGGGAGTAAGTTTAGAGGAGTGACAGGGTTTAGTTAGTCATCGGGTAGCGATAGCATATGTGTCTAGTATTTGGCCTGTACACGAGTATTTGCTGCCGTGCGAGAGTTTGCAGGTCGGCGTTACACACGTGATCGCTCAGTCTGACGCTATCAGGTGGTGCTTGTTTCACGTGAACTTTCACGCTCGATTTACTGAGGGCTTTTTTGCAATACGTACAATAACCAAATTATTAAGACAGTCGCATTACAGCTGCAAACGAGCGCAGTTGTCTTTTCAACGTAGTCACTGGGGGGGGGGGGGGGGGGGGGGCGTGGTTTTCCATTAGCCACCAGACTCAAGTAGCCATGTCATTCCTCTGTGACGGCCCTACGAGACGACCCTGGTCGAGCCTGGCAGTCGGTGTCCTAAGATGAGAAAGAAGAGCTGCGATGACTTTACCCCTGGCTTGTCTTGTCCTTGTGTGTCCTCGTCCTAGCCGGGGCGTCTTCACGGATGGCAGTAAGTACACGCAACAATTCTTTAGTTGCCATGTGCTCGGGGTGGTTTGTTTGTGTTTGCTTGTTCTGTATTATTATTTTGGTTGGTGTATTGGAGAGCAAATGAAGAAGCGAATGCTGTTTGTTGCCTGATGTAAAACTGCAGCAAGCGATAGTGACATACGTAATTGAATTTGTCATTCAAATTTGGCACAAGTTTAGTGTCTTCTTTTCCCCCCATCATACTCATTTTCTCAACAGCCAATGGATAATCATTATGGTGATCATGTAAATGGTGTGGGTACTCTAGGTCGACTTAAAAGATCAAACCCTTTGCGACGTTTTGGTCATGAGTCATAATATAGTTTGTTAACTCTGTTATGTCATACTGTGACAAATCAGAGACAAAAGTTTTTCAAGGGCAATAACTCACACATCTCGAACCCATACAAATTATTAGCGTCAACGTACGTAATGAATGACCTTGACCCTGGACTTAAGAGGTTAAACCCAAGGTCCGAGGCTTACAGATATTTGTTGGCTTTGGCATAATTGTTTGCTAAAATACTTATGCCTACTCTCAATCCACGTTCCACCATTTCATCCATCGTACAATCAGACAACAGGTCTAAAGATATCTTACTGGATTTCAAAAATGCATCCCATGTCATGCCAGGACTAGTTATGTAGCAAGCAGGGTCAAGACTGTAGTGTAACAAACCCTTTTCACGGTAACTTTCAAATATGTCTGCCAGCAAACAAACGTCAGCTTACAAGTACTGGTCATGGTAGTCACTAATCGTCTGACACCCTAGTTTACACCATGCATCAAGTGCGTGTTGGTAATCAGAGTCAGAAATACCTTTACCATTAAGTGTAGAATAAAATTTCTCTTTTGGAGGTAGTTTTTTTTTTCCTCAAACACAACCCACTGATCAATGTACTTGTACGGATACATACCTTTTTTTAAAAATCAAGTCTGGCTCAAAATATTTACTTGTTATTGGACACTCAGTCGGTCCTTCTGTCAGACTGGCAAGACCTAAAGACAAATGTTCCATTGAGTCATAAAACACAAATTTGTTGTCCAATCTAAACGTCAAATATTTTTTTGTTGTCTGGGCAATGCTACTAATTTTTTGTAAGTCTCATCCACAGCACACATGATAATGTGTAAATCATATCCTTTGAGATTGTGGAAAAAGATTGGTAGTTTGTATGTCTTAGGATCTATTTTTAACAACAAGTTACACTTGTTATGTGCAGAACCTCTGTAACACCCAGTTATGTGGTTATGGTCACAAACTTTATCACGTAGAGGTTGTTCACAAATCCAACACATCACAGCTGTATCAAAATTTAGTTTGTCTTCTTCTGTCATCACCAAAGGCATCTGACACTTTTCCAGATACTGTACTACCTGACTATGTAGTTGTCTAATTTCTGTTAAAAACAGACATGCTGCATTTTTGCCTCTGTAGATAACAGGCTCGGTATGCTGATCGTCTGACATCACGCAAATGTTTCCAAAAGAACACACCACTTGATCACTCAATTTTACTGTCTTTGGTAATGATTCCAAAGACAGTAATATGGTACATATGGTACAACCATATGGTACAACCAGTGATTAAAAAATCAGCATACACTACAAATGGCAGCAGCCGTACGCGGCCTGAATGGAGGAAAGTCTCCAGGTGTAGACAACGTACCTGCTGAACTGTTGAAACATGGAGGAGAAGTAACAAAGAAGGTCCTCACTACACTCTGTCAAAAGATCTGGGAGCAAAAGAAATGGCCAGTAGAATGGACACAGTCTCTAGTGATCCCGCTCCCCAAGAAAGGAAACCTGAAACAGTGCCAGAACTACAGAACTATCAGTCTGATAAGTCACCCTAGCAAAGTAATGCTTAGAATCATTCTCAACCGCCTCAAAACTTTCGCCGAGGAACTGCTGGCAGAAGAACAGGCTGGCTTCAGAGTTGGAAGAAGCACTGTAGAGCAGATTTTCAACTGCCGCGTCCTGATCGAGAAACATCTGCAGCATCAGCGCGAACTCTACCACAACTTCATTGATTTCAGGAAAGCATTTGATCGCATCTGGCACGACGGACTCTGGCAAGTCATGAGATCGTTCAACATAGAGGAGGGACTGATCCAAATGATAGAAGCGCTTTACAAGAACGCCTGCAGCGCGGTTCCACTTAACAATCAGTCAGGCGAGTTCTTCAGGACGACGATCGGTGTCCGTCAAGGATGCCTGCTCTCTCCTGTCCTTTTCAACATATTCCTGGAGAAGATCATGCAGGAAACCCTCCACGACCACCATACTTCAATCTCTATTGGTGGCAGATCCCTGTGCAATCTTCGATTCGCAGACGACATTGACCTCATGGCAGGCAGCAATAGTGAGCTCCAAAACCTGACAGACAAACTTTCAAGTAGCGCAGGGTCTTATGGCATGGAGATCAGTACGGATAAAAGCAAAGTGATGATCAACACCACAAGCGACAGCAGCAGCAACATTCACATGAATGGCCAAAAGCTAGAAGAGGTCAATAGCTTCAAGTACTTAGGAGCCACCCTGTCCAAAGACGGTAGTTGCATAGCAGAGATCCGTATCAGGATAGGTACAGCAACATCCGCAATGGCCAGGCTGGACAGGATATGGCGAAGTAACTCCATCAGCTTCACCATCAAGTACAGGCTTTACAAGTCCCTCATAGTGTCTATTCTACTCTACGGCTGTGAGACTTGGACACTGCTTGCAGACTCAGAAAAGAAAATCCAGGCCTTTGAGAACAAGTGCCTGAGGAAGTTGCTCCGCATCTCGTACCGCGAGCACAAGACCAACGAATATGTACGGAGCATCGTCACTTCCCTGGTGGGCCCACATGAACCCCTTCTGGCAACCGTGAAATGGCACAAGCTTGCTTGGTTTGGCCACGTGACCCGACACAACACGTTGTCCAAGACTATCCTCCAAGGCACTCTCGAAGGAAGTCGTCGGCGAGGTCGTCAGAGAAAGAGTTGGGTCGCAAACATAAAAGAATGGACCGAACTCGAGATGTCAGACTTGCTTGCCACCGCCCAAAATAGAACTCAGTGGAGAGCACTGTCTGTTGCTGCTGCCTTTCAGTCCCCCCAACGCCCAGTTCGGGCAAGGGACTGATGATGATGATGATGATAGTTCTTGAAATATACTTGACTACCAGGATCTGGATACTTAAGTATTGTTTGTATATCATCAGCTGACCTACAATGTTGAACATGTTTATGCACTACTTCAATAGAGGAAAACCGTTGTAAACATTTCTTACACACTTCCTGTTTACATTTGTGCTTTGCTGTATGTCCATGAATTAGGCGTGACATACTCCTGATAATTGTATAGTGAAAGTTATTTTCATGGCCTATCAATAACATGTCAACACGTTTATCTTCTGGCTGCCCATGGGTTGAAGCAAGTGGTGATACTCTAATTGGTTGTAACTTGTTATCAGAGTCATTATCCCATACATACACATTCACAGATATCCCAGAATTTAGTGTTTCAAATAAGTCTATATCGTCTACCTTAACAGGAAAATTTATACCACTGAAGTTGAGTTCGTTTACAAATTTAGTGTAGTTAGATACGCGATCAGGTCTTGTTTTACAAAGTGTAGTTTAGCAAGCACTCACCACATAAAACAAAAATGATCAATGTTCTGAATATTAGCAACAGCCTTTTTTTGTTTGCAACCTCTGTTGGCAGTGGCAGCCATGATTTGCCTAATATTGTATGATATCTTGACTGTTTTATTTTGCAGTTCATGCACACGACCTTCATGCCAACCAGACCCTTTCATTCTTGCTTTGTCAATTGCTTCAAGAAAGTCAGGCAACAGTCTTTCTCTAAACACATTCTCTAGTTCTCTTCTTGAATTGACTGTGTGTTGTCTTGTCGAGATATATGATACAATCACTTCACCATCTACTCTGTTGAATTCTATTTTAGCAACAACCTGAATCTTTACACTACGTGAAAGAAGATTATCTTGTATGACAGAAAAAGAGTTTTCTATTGATTCATAAACATTGTAACTGTTGGATATAGGCAAGTCTGTTGTGTAAAACACATTACGTAAGCCAGAGCCAGGGCCAGAGCTTAGAGCATTGTCCATCATTTTTATTTGTCTGACAAAATAATAAAATGAAAAAAAATTACACCTTGTGTAATACCACTTTATTGACTGTAACAACACCAACAAACAGATTCAGTTTGCATAGTTGCCTGAATATTTGTTCACACACTGTCTCAAACCATCACTGATCTAAGCCATCTACTTCAAAGGTACACGTCCTAAGATCAAGAGGCATGTACTCTACAAATGGTAGCTCCTCAAATATTTCTAAAGTCATATTATACGCCACGTATATCCTTGCTGACTCAAGAGGTGTTATGTCTGGCTGCCTAACATCTGATCTTAACTGATCAAAGCGCTGGATATAACTGAATCATTCTGTAACATCAGCTGGCAGGATCATGTTGTCCGTCATTTTTATTTGTCAGACAAAATAATAATATAAAAAAATAATTACCACTGACACCACTATTGCTGCATGTGTAATATCGCCTTATTGACTGTAACACGCTCAATATAATCATGCTCTTTACATAGTTGACGGTATATGTGTTCACACAGTGCCTCAAACGAGCGCAAGCTGTTAGCATCATTAACTTTGAAGGTACGTGTGCTAAGATTAACAGTCTTGTATTCATAGCATTGTGAACCATCAGAATATAACAAAGACACATATGTCATGTATATCTCTGTTGAAAGTTTTATGCCAAGAACACGCGCCTGTTTAACATGTGTTTTTAAGTCATTAAAGTGCTCAACATATATTTGAAACAGTCTGTAATGTCAACCGCTTGCGTGATTTGTCCGTCTATCATTTTTTATGGACAAAACAAAAGTATAAATTAATTTACCAACCCATACCCTGTGGGCTGACCTGTCTGTAAGATAAGCTTTAGATGCTTAGTTGATTTCAGTTTATTTTTCACAATGTCTCGTTCATGTTTGTTTGGTATTACACCGTTCTCTTTTAGACAGTCTTCAAAGATGTCACGATCCTTACAGTAAAACAAACAGATAAACGTTAGTGGCTCACGATAATCTTTCAATACAGCATTATATTTTTGAGTGAGAATCCATACACTAACATTTGTGTGTCTGCCACTAAAGGCAAGTTCTGCCAGTGTGTTTCTCTTCTTAACAATGTCTTTCGCTGCAAAGCAGTCGTCAACAATAAACAAAGTTGGTTGTCCTTCAAATTGTTTGTAAAAATACAATAGGTAGTCATTCAGTTTTTTCTCATGGTCGAATAAGTAAATGTTGCGTTCAGTCCAAATGAATGAACGGTTGTGATCTGCTTTGTTGTGTTTGACAGTAGGACAAAATATCACAATGTTTTCGAAATGGTGGATGTATCTTGTTTGTAAGAGATTTCAACGCCAGAGTGGGCCAAGACTCTGAAGCCTGGAAAGGAGTCCTCGGCAAGCATGGCGTCGGGAACTGCAATGACAATGGCCGCCTACTGTTGGAGTTCTGCGCAGAGCAGCAGCTTGTCATCACCAACACTACTTTCCAGCAAAAGGACAGTCAAAAGACCATCTGGATGCATCCTCGCTCCAAACACTGGCACCTTATCGACTATGTCATAGGGTGTCAGAGGGACTACAGTGACGTCCTCCTCACCAGAGTGATGCCCAGCGCAGAGTGCCACACTGGCCACCGCCTTGTCCACGTCCCACACCAGGTCTGCCCTAGGGAACCTTGGTGGGGTTGTCTACTTTTTAGTTCCTAGAGTCACCTTGTCTAACCCTTGCAAGGTGGGTTCTTCTCTTTTGGGGGTTTGTATTTCTGTCTTTCTGGGCCATTCATCTGTATTTTTCTTTTGAAATTCTCCCTCCTGTCTGCGCTTCTTGCAGTTCTTTTCTACATTTAGCGCAGGCACGTCCTGAGAAAGCCATTGTCACTTGCGGGACGTAAAGCAATCTATACTGACTCACTCACGCCTTGTCCGCTGCAAACTCATGCTCCACTTCAAGCCAAAACCCAAGAAAGGGGGCCTCCCCCAAGAAAAAGCTTGATGGTGCCAGCCTTCAGCGTGACAACGTAAAACTGCCTTTCAGACAGATTTACAGCGCAGGCTCACAGACACAGCTGACCCAGCAGACTCTTCCCCTGAAACACTCTGGGAACAACAAAAGACGGCTATCGCAAAATCCTCAGCAGAAGTCTTGGGTTTCACTAGAAAGAGGAACAAAGACTGGTTTGACGAAAACGGCGTAGAGTTCTAGGAACTCCTTGCAAAAAAAAAAAAAAAAAAAAAAAAACCGCCGCCCATCAAGCCCACCTAGCCCGGCCATCCGGCCATGTGAAGAAGTCTGCCTTCCGCCTCGTCTGCAGCAGTCTCCAGTGCAAGCTCAGAGATCTCCAGAACGAGTGGTGGACCAGACTCGCACAGAGGACCCAACTTTGCGCTCACAACGGTGACTACAAGGGCTTCTACGAAGCACTGAAAGCAGTGTATGGCCCTAGGCACCTGATACAAAGTCCCCTGCGAAGCGCTGATGGACAGGCACTTCTCACAGATAATAACTGCATCTTGAACCGCTGGTCGGAATACTTTCAAGACCTCTTCAGTGCTGAGCGCACTGTTCAAGAAGCAGTCATCCTCGAAATCCCACACCTCCCAGTAAAGGTTGGATTGGATGACTCGCCCACTGCTAAATAGACCCTCACAGCCATCCAACAGTTCAAGAGTGGCAAAGCAGCAGGCATTGACGGAATCCCACCAGAGATCTGAAAACATGGAGGCCAAGCACTGCACAACAAGCTCCACGACCTCTTTCTCTGCTTCTGAGAGGAAGGAACACTACCAAATGATCTCCGTGTTGCAATCATCATCACCCTGTACAATAACAAATGATAGAAGTCTGCCTGCTCCAACTATCGTAGAATTACCCTGCTGTCCATTGCTGGGAAAATTCTTGCAAGGCTGCTCCTGAATCGGCTGGTACCTGCCATCGCAGAAGACCACCTCCCAGAGGGCCAGTGTGGCTTCAGAGACAACAGGAGCACCACCGACATGGTCTTTGTGCTGAGACAGCTTCAGGAGAAGTGCCGCGAGCAGAACAAAGGGTTGTATGTAAAGTTTGTCGAACTAACAAAAGCATTCGACACTGTGAGCAAGCAAGGCATGTGGCAGATCGTGGAGCAACTTGGCTGTCCCCAAAATTTCTCAGCTTGATCGTCCAGCTGCTCGAGGACCAGCAAGGCCTGGTCAGACTCAACAATGACCTCTCAGAAACATTCCCCATTCTCAACGGTGTGAAGCAGGGCTGTGTGCTGGCACCAACCCTCTTCACCATCTTTTTTAGCATGATGTTGAAGCAGGCCACAGTGTACCTCGACGATGACGATGCATTCTACATCAGGTATCGTCTCGATGGCAGTCTGTTCAACCTCAGACGACTGCAGGCCCACACCAAAACCCTAGACCTAGCTGCTCTTTGCTAACGACGCTGCCCTCGTTGCACACACAGAGAGAGACCTGCAGCATATCACATCCTGCTTCTCAGAAGCTGCCCAGCTCTTTGGACTCGACGTCAGTCTGAAAAAGACAGAGGTCTTTCATCAGTCGGCACCCAAGGTAGAGCATCACCCTCGCCACATCACCAACGGCGATTCTAAACTGAAGTCAGTGCACCAGTTTACCTACCTTGGCTGCCTCATCACATCAGACGCCTAGCTGGACAAGGAGCTGGACAGCAGGCTGGCAAAAGCGAACAGTGCTCTATATAAGCGGGTGTGGCACAAACAACAGCTGAAAACAGGCACCAAGATCAGCGTGTACAGAGCTGTCGTCCTCACAACCCTGCTGTATGGTTCCAAGTTCTGGGCCCTCTACCGCAGCCAACTACGACTCCTCAAACGCTTCCACCAGCGCTGCCTGAGTACAATTCTTGGCATTTACTGGAGTGACTATGTCACAAACGTCGAGGTCCTTGAACAGGCTGAAACTGTGAACATCGAGGCTTTGCTGCTGCGGACACAGCTCCGCTGGGCTGGGCACGTCTCCAGGATGGAGGATCATTGCCTACCCAAGATCACCCTGTTCGGCGAGCTCGCCACTGGACACAGAGACAGAGGGGCACCAAAGAAGAGATACAAAGACTGTCTCAAGAAGTCACTTAGTGCCTGCCAAATCGACCACCGTCAGTGGTCTTCACTCGCTGTGGACCGTGACACCTGGCGCTCCACCATTTACAAGGCAGCTGTCTCCTTTGAGGACTCTCACAGAGCTAGCCTTAAGGACAAGCGGCTCAGGAGAAAAAACAGAGATGCCGCAGCTCAGAACCCTGGCCATACCTTCCCCTGCAGCCACTGCGGTCGAACCTGCCTGTCTCGGATGGGCCTCCGCAGCCACGAACAAGCCTGCAGACGTCGTGGGCAACTCCTATAAAATCTTCGTTCGCGAAGTCAAGCCAAGAGAGGGATTCAACAATATAAGGGAGCGCAATTTTCAGGATTTTACTGCTAATACCGTCTACACCACAAGATGTGTTACTTTTCATGCTGGTTATAGATTTTTCTACTTCAAGGACGGTCATTAGGGGAACTGAGAAAGTATTGCCGGCGTTTATCTGACTGTGCTGTTTCAATTGTTCTGAACATACGTATTCACCTGGCTCACTGGTGTTCGTCTGTGACAGGGTTTTAGCAATGTTAAGAAAGTGTTCATTAAATACATCAGCTGTGAGGTGCGAGGGGACACTCGTTGATTTGCTAGATTGTCCTTTAGTAAATGTGTTAATCACCTGCCACACACTGCGTATGTCTTTGCCGCCCGCAATAATCTTTTCAGCATGCTGCCTCTGTGCTTTACGTACTAATGATTTAACTAGGTTTCGCTGTTCTTTTGTACTCGTCTGTGATGAAGCTCTATGCTTGTGCATAGTGCTCACACAGTAGGATTAGTACGGTACGGTTTTTGTTAACGAGTAGGATTAGTACGGTACGGTTTTTGTTAACGGTTTGTTGCCGAAAGTCCGTGTGGCATTAGACGCACGTGGAAATCTGTAAGACATGGTTAGCACGTTTTTTTTTTTAGTGAGTTCTGTTTGGTGAGTTCTAGGCGGAAGCTGTGACTGTCAGAGGTCTAGATCGGGAGTGCGGGCTGTTTTGTTGTATGGAACGGTTGTGTTCGAGTTACCTAGCCCGCATTCCAAGACTCTGAAGCCTAGATTTCAGGTATGTTTCTATATGTAGTATTGATAGTTGTTTAGTTAAAGACAGTATGCGTGGTAAGATTAATGTGGTTGTATAGCGGTGTTCCGGTTTGGTTTAGTTATGTATGTTTAGAATTCGGTGAAGTAACCAGTGTTTTGTATACAGTTGTTTACCGAGTTAGATGACTAAAGGAATATGAAGTGTGTATGTCTAAGCCGCTATGAAGATAGTACGTGGTTGGTTAAGCATAGTCTTTTCCAGGGTATAGAGTAATGTATAGCAAGAGTGTCAGTTAGGCTATAGTCTGTTTCAAGATAGTGACAGGGATATGGGGGTGATATGAAAATAGTTTATGAAGCACGTGTGTGTGTGTGTGAATGAACGTGTGAGTTATTTGTATCGGCCAGGTTACGTGACGTTTCTCATTGATCCAATATGTTGTGTGTTTAGCAAGTGTTACGTTGGGACTTTTGTTGTCTATTTAGAGTTCTTGTAACAGGAGTGGAAAGACGGACGCCGAGACGTCGAGTCGCAGGTGGGACCTACGTGAGGTCATCCCTCCAGCTCTTCTGAGAGTGAATCTGACTGGGAACCAAGACACCCAAGTCCAAGCGAGAACTGAGTACCGTACGAGAACGAGGACATCCGTGCCCAAAGAGACAGGACGGCAATACGCGTACGACGAAGGACTTTCACGCCTAGACGTGAGAAGGACCAACGTAACCAGGCAACAACATCAAACAAGTTGGAGACATTGAGAGACTAAAACCTAGCCTGGCAAAGATACTGTGATTTGAGTGAGTGTGTGATAGGAGAGCAGTGTATATAATTGATAGTTATTTAAGTCTTTCTTTTCATTCATAGTGTATAAAGGTTACTTTAGAAAGGGAGCCCGTGTGTTGTGTTTGACCGCATGAATGCGCCCGTCTGAGTCAGTGGCGGTGTATGCGTCTGTTGCGTGAGAGTCTGTGCGTACGACTGTGGGCAAGTCTGCGTGCGTTACATCGTCAAATTTCTTTTGTTGTTTCAATAGATCTCTTAGTTCCATCGCAGTTTTAATCTCATCCGTCGGCCACTCAGGCACAGGGGATGTTTAACACGCTTAGTGCGCCTCGGGGGATGTCTGTCAAGAACACAGAGGAACAACTTATACCAGTGGGACAGCGCTACATTGGGATCGTTATAGTTATACACATCGGAAATGGTGTTTGGGAAAGTTCATGCAAAAAATCATCTTGATTAAATTTTTTGAATGATCTGTAGAGAATGGTTATATGCTCGTTATGAGATTTCGTTGGCAACTTCGCAGATAATGAAAAACAAATAGGAAAATGATCACTGACAGAGGTGCTGGGTACATAGACATTGCTAAGGACACTGTCGTTGGTTGTAAAAACATGGTCAAATAATGTGGATGAAGTAGCAGTGACCCTGGTGGGTGACTGATCTACTTGTGTAAGGCCTAAGAACGTTATCATGGATTTCCATGACGTGTTGCCAGGTTTCAATAAATCAACATTAAAATCACCGAGTATATGTATATCACCCTTGGAGTTTTGTACTTTGTCAACCATTACAACAAAATCATCTTGCTAGGACACTGTAGCTGCGGGGTTTCTGTAAATAAAACATACGAAGGTCGGGGTTGACTTGGCGGTTGCTTTTATCTCAAGGCACATGCTTTCCACATGGGTGGATTCCAGGTCACATCGTCGTGCTACGTTGTTAGCAATAGTATTGTGAACATATGCACAAATGCCAGTATGACCAGGCACTGAAGTATCTCGCCAATGAATGGAGAAATTTTGTATGGTGATAGCTTGGTTACTTATATTCTCTGTCAACCTACTTTATGTAAAGCCAAATATATGATATGGGGAGGGTTGGTTGAGTAGTACTGTAACGTCTGATACTTTGCTGCAAAAGTGATATACATTGAGGTGGCCTATTCTAAGCAAATGATCGCTGACACTAGTAAACATGTCAGGTAACTTCGCAACTAAATACTAGTTTAAAATATACTAACAAACTAAATGACAGTTTAAACAACAATAACAAAGTGTCACAATGTGGCATGCAGATAAGTGGTCAAAAACACAGCACTGAAACATGCGCGAAAGATAAAAAAAGGAAGAAAAAGAGAAAAAGATAGCGGATCGTAGATGTAAATGAAAAATGTCTGCAGATATATATATATATATATATATATATATATATATATATATATATATATATATATA
Organism: Semisulcospira habei; assembly: GCA_036245525.1. Taxonomy (NCBI): domain Eukaryota; kingdom Metazoa; phylum Mollusca; class Gastropoda; family Semisulcospiridae; genus Semisulcospira; species Semisulcospira habei. The sequence goes on along the minus strand of BTPG01000002.1, from coordinate 2,927,944 downwards.
TATATATATATATATATATATATATATATATATATATATATATATATATATATATATAGAGAGAGAGAGAGAGAGAGAGAGAGAGAGAGAGAGAGAGAGGAGAGAGAGAGAGAGAGAGAGAGAGAGAGAGAGAATGACAATGAACCTTTATTTTATAACGGTAAAAGTATTTGGTAACAGGACCAATTTTCAAACTTGCCGTTACTACCATTAAGCTAAGAACTACCATTGAACACTATCACAAACAAAATAAAAGTTTCACACGAAAGTAAATAAAAGCTCACAGGCACAAACACTGACTCTTTACATCACACACACACACATTCTACACCACACACAGAGTCACACGCACATTCTGAGAGAGAGAGAGAGAGAGAGAGAGAGAGAGAGAGAGAGAGAGAGAGAGAGAGAGAGAGAGAGAGAGAGAGAGAGAGAGAGAGAGAGAGAGAGAGAGAGAGAGAGAGAGAGAGAGAAAGAAAGAAAGACAGAGACAGAGACAGAGACAGACAGACAGACAGACAGACAGACAGACAGACAGAGACAGACAGAGAGACAGAGACAGAGACAGAGACAGACAAAGATTCCATGAATACGTTCGAACTGAACGACGGTCCAAAGAATGTTTGCTCATAGGAACTTACATGCTATAGCAACGACGTATTTCACCTCGCTTTTTATACTGCTCTCGCCCTCCGGCTCCCAGAGAGACACACACGTGAACACCATGTCGCTGTCATCAGTCGTAATATGGGTTTTAACTAGCGTGGGAGTGTACTCGTGCTCTCCCAGTAAAAACCCAATCTTCGCTGGCGGAACCGCGGCTTTCTTTGCCGAACATGTACATGTCAGAGTTTCTCCTTCGAAGATAAATGGTGGACAGTCGTGAGAAGGCTTCGTTGGTAATTCTAGACAAAACCACAAGAACGTAACTATGATTTTTTATTTTTTTTTTAAACTTTAAACTGAGGATCGTCAAGTATGTCATAAGTCCAGTTCCATGAAAATGTAACTGTTTTTGTCTACCGTATTTAAAAAATACATTAGACTTTGAATGATGCTGAGTAAGAGATCATTTTGGAGCACACGCATGACGTTTTTGGCGTGTAGCGCATACATCAAGTTCTGGCGAACAAGTAACGGAACGAAGTATAAATGACGTCACGTCTAGCTACGCAAACCTTGTTAGAGAACATCTTTTGCGCACAAAGACCCTTGTGTGTGTGTGTGTGTGTGTGTGTGTGTGTGTGTGTGTGTGTGTGTGTGTGTGTGTGTGTGTGTGTGTGTGTGTTTGTGACAGCGACTAGAGCCCACGTTTGAGGACACAGGCAGTCTTTAAATTTTAAGATTTCGTCCCTAAAAGAATCATCTTTTTTACGTTATTTTCTCGATTTTTATTTAAATTAACCTATTTATGGCGGAATTCTTTTTTTTTCCTTTTTTTTGGGAGGGGGGGGGGGGGGTTCAGATGTGGCAGTAGCCCAAAAAGATAAGTTAAGATAAGATAGTTTATTGCCATATGTTTCCATATAAAAAAAAAAAACAAAAAAAAACATTGGAATTTGTCTTGATGTCAGTTACTAAGACTAAACACACACACACACACACACACACACACACACACACACACACACACACACACACACACACACACACACATACGCACAAAAGCCTCAGAGTGGGTTACCTACCATTTTATGTGAAAATGGGTTCCCATATTTCCATTTATTCTAGGGCTCTGGAATTGGTGCGAATGTTTAGAACTGACCTTATAACTAAGCTCTATAACTTAAAATACAATAGACCTTTCCTAGAAACAGAGCCACTAGATGGCAAAAAATGGGTTTCTACCAATAAAGTGGGTGCCTCTCACACAAAAACTGTCATTACAGTAAAAATGGGTGTCTGAACAACATTAGGCGTCTGTAATAAGGTCAAGTTCATGGAATACTTCTTTTTCACATTAATGTTTTGTTTTTTTTCAACTTAATGTGCATGTATGCTTTAACAGTGTATGCTTTAACAGTGTAACAGTGCTTCCACCAGCGCTGCCTGCGTACCATCCTGGGCATTCACTGGAGTGACTATGTCACCAACGTCGAGGTCCTTGAACAGGCGGAAACTGTGAGCATCGAGGCTTTGCTGCTGCGGACACAGCTCCGCTGGGCGGGGCATGTCTCCAGGATGGAGGATCATCGCCTACCAAAGATCACCCTGTTCGGCGAGCTTGCTACTGGACACCGTGACAGAGAGACACGAAAGAAGAGATACAAAGACTGTCTCAAGAAGTCACTTAGTGCCTGCCAAATCGACCACCACCAGTGGTCCTCTCTTGCTGTGAACCGTGACACCTGGCGCTCCACCATTTACAAGGCAGCTGTCTCCTTTGAGGACTCTCGCAGAGCTAGCCTTAAGGACAAGCGGCTCAGGAGAAAAAAAACAGAGATGCCGCAACTCAGAACCCTGGCCATACCTTCGCCTGCAGCCACTGCGGTCGAACCTGCCTGTTCCGGATTGGCCTCCGCAGCCACGAACAAGCCTGCAGACGTCGTGGGCAACTCCTATAAAATCTTCGTTCGCGAAGTCAAGCGTGCAAAATTCAATGAGCACTGGCCCGTAACCTTTCGATTATGATTTTTTTCAGAGGAAATCTTTTAAACGTTGCTACGTTTTGTCCTTCTGAAGCAAAACAGTTTATCATGGCATTTATGTGTGAGAATTCTGGAAATTAAAAGACTTTTTAAAAATGTACTCTGCAGTTTGAGACAAACAGCAACAGAGCATTTTGAATATTAACTCTTATCATTCGGAATACACCAGTGTGTGCAACAAGTGTGTCTGAAATAGTCCAAGGGTAGTGCCAGAATAGCTTGGCGCCTCTAGGCGCTAAGCTATTGTGGCACCACCCTTGAACTAAAGCCATTGGTCTATGTCCTCATCTGTAAGTACTGTAATGTAGCTTGCATATAATTATGGCAGTGAACAAATTTGAAGCTGTTAGCCTCAGTATGATGCGGGTCAAAAAGTGTGGAAAAATATGAAAGATAGAAAAAGATGCAGACGAAGAAACTAACACTTAACTTATTCTACCCCAGACACACCACAGCAAAATAAAGATCCACCATGATAGTTCAAGGGTGATGCCAGAATGGCTTGGCGCCTTTGGGCGCCAAGCTATTCTGGCATCACCCTTGAACTATCATGTAGATCTGTGTCCTGCACTGCAACGCAGTCTTCAGAAGACGACTTCAACATTTGGGGATTCCGGTCTTGGAGTAGAATGAGTTAAAATGACAGAACAGAACACGGACATTAATTCATTAACTGACAACATAATAAATCACTTCAAGCCCTATCAAGATCCTTTCCAGTTTGCATTCAAGCAAAACAGATGTACTGATGACGTCACACTCACATTCCTGCACCATGCATACACACATTTAGAAAAACCTGGCTCTTTTGTACGCATTCTTTTTATAAGCAATCCAGACCAAAAGGTGACTGCCAAGCGTGTGAAATGCAAAGAAGCACCCAACGGAGAAAGAAACATGCTTAGGAAAAAAACGGTACAACACAATTTATTAATATTTCGGGTAAATACCCTTTGTCAAAATAGACAAACAAACAGAGACATTAGCCGCTGTTTATCTTCATATGCAGAAGGAATGTGGCAACTGAATGTGACGTAAAAAGAAAAAGAAAGAGAAAAGTAAAGAAAAGGAAAGGAAGAACAAAAGTAAAAATGACGTCAAAGAAAAAAAATCGTAAGAGAAAGACTCCGAGAGAAACTAAACACGAGAGACAAGAGTGTGTGTAAGCGCGCGCAGGAGCGAGCAAAAGTAAATGCGCGTATGTGAGGCCGGGGAGAGAGAGAGAGAGAGAGAGAGAGAGAGAGAGAGAGAGAGAGAGAGAGAGAGAGAGAGAGAGAGAGAGAGAGAGAGAGAGAGAGAGAGAGAGAGAGAGAGAGAGAGGAGAGAGAGAGAGAGAGAGAGAGAGAGAGAGAGAGAGAGAGAGAGAGAGAGAGAGAAGAGAGACAGCGAGAGAGAGAGAGAGAGAGAGAGAGAGAGAGAGAGAGAGAGGAAAGAGAGAGAGAGAGAGAGAGAGAGAGAGAGAGAGAGAGAGAGAGAGAGAGAGAGAGAGAGAGAGAGAGAGAGAACGAACGGGGAGTACCCTTGGGCACGAAGTAGGCTGAGTGTCTAATACACAAAGCCAGCTAAACCTTATATCACCATCAAGTTGAGGACTACCTCGGGGAAAAACGGGAGGACCCCGGGAAAAAAAACCCAGCATTTAGCATGGTACACAACAAGAAATATCGATGAAACAAAGCAAATAATCAAATTCAGTAAGAGAATAATGATATAAGAGGAGAGTAGGTAGTTGTGAAACCATCTTCAAGGGTATTCTCCAAACAAAAACAAACAAACAAAAAAAAAACGGGTGTGGGGGGAGAGAAAGACAAAAGGGGCGGGGGAAGGGGAGGAGGAAAGGGAAGAGAGAGAGAAAGGGGGAAGAGAGAGAGAGAGAGAGAGAGAGAGAGAGAGAGAGAGAGAGAGAGAGAGAGAGAGAGAGAGAGAGAGAGAGAGAGAGAGAGAGAGAGAGAGAGAACAAAAAGGGAGGGGGGTGGGGGAGGCAAACAAACAGAGCCACCAGCCCCACCCAACAGGCACCCTCCAGCCCACGGACGAACGCACAGGCATGCGAACAAGACGACCACATACATCCCCAAGGGAATGCACATGATCGCCCCCCACACCCGCGCATAAATCCAAGGACCGGCGACCAGGCGCCCGACAGGGAAGGGCAAGGGATCCAACTTAACGTACGGCCAGCGCTGAAAAAGTCCCCATGGGAGGCACAAAGTACATATCAATCAGCGCCAGCCGCACCTATCTGGTTAGTGAGTAGTCATACAGAAGCGACTCGGTAAGGTAAATGACAGTTAGCAGAAGACACAGGTAAGGTCCAAAAAGTTAATCTTTCATATTCATCCCGAGTGGCGCCACAGTGCCCAGTTTATTAATCAAAAATTTGTCTCGGTCTTTCCTGGCCCAGACATTACTGGCTTGCATAAGCCAGGGGCCTTTAACACGAATGTCCGAGACGGAGTGATCGGCCTGGTTGAAATGTCGCCCGACCGGTCTATTGTAATGGTACTTGACCGACTGAAGATGTTCTTTAAAACGGTCGTTGATAGTTCTTTCCGTCTCTCCAACATAGAGTTGGCCGCATTTCACACAGGAGATGACATAAATCACGTTGGTGGTTTGACATGTGAAGTATCGGTCTATGTTGAATTTGTAGCGTGGACCATTCACCACTGTAGAAGGGCAAATAAAAGGACATGTCTTGCAATTTGGAACATTGCACGGTGTGGAGCCGGAGGGTCTGGTGGTAGAACGAGGCTTAAGAGTAGAGCGAACAAGCATGTCTCGTAAATTAATATCCCTCTTGAAAGCCACCAACGGAGGTTCAGAAAAGATAGCAGCGGACTCTTTACTGGATGACAAAAGACCCCAGTTAGAAAGAAGTATTTTACGAACCGGATTGGTGTGCGGATGGTAAACCATGGTTACGATGGGCCTGTCACTCTCAGCGGTAGGCTTAGTCTGCAGTATACTCGCGCGACTAAGTTTTTGTACTGTTTGGAGAGAACCTTGAACAACAGTATGTGGGTAATGTCTGTCGATGAAAAATCCAGCTATTTCTTTGGATTGAACATCAAAATCTGATTTTTCGGAACAGATTCTTTTAAGCCGAAGAAACTGAGAAAATGGGATGCTATTATTACATTTGGGGTTGTGCGAAGAGCGGTAGTCGAGGTATGAATGTGAATCGGTAGGCTTGTAATGTATTGAAGTTTTCAACATTCCGCAGTCAATACTGATGCTCATGTCCAGAAAGTCGACTGAAGTAGCTGATATATTGTATGTGAACTTGATGGATGGGTGGAAGTCCTGCACGAAGTGAATGAAGTCTAAAAGTGCAGCGTGGGTCATGTGTGTAGCTCCGATACCATCATCGATGTAGCGTTTATACATCTCAGGGACAGGCCCGGTGTATGTCTGAAGTATTTGGTTCTCAAGGAAACCCATGAAGAGGCAGGCATAGCTGGGTCCCATTTTAGTCCCCATCGCTACGCCACTGCGCTGAGCGAAGGTGACGCCATCAAAGGAGAAACTGTTAAGAGAGAGAACCAATTCAGCCAGACGTATAAGAGTATGATTAGGAGGTTGTTTATGACTTCTTTGGTTGAGGAAGTACGAAAGTGCATTGAGGCCGTCATTGTGCGGTATGACAGTATATAGTGAAGTGACATCAAGTGTAAACAACAGTTCAGGTTTGAAAAGTTGTTTCTGGTTGACTTGGTCTATGATCTCTAGAGCATGGTTGGTGTCTTTAATGTAGGTAGGTAGAGACTGGACAAAGGGTTGGAAGATGATGTCCAGGTATTCGGAGATGTGTTCTGTGGGACAGCTGCAAGCTGACACTATGGTGTTATTTATTGTTACTTATTGGTGTTAACCGTGAGGATCAACTGAGCCGTCGGCCGCTTGAGATTTCCATATCCTCCACAATAATTTCTAACCGGACACAGCCTGCTGACTCTTACGGGGAGTCCGCCTTAGGGCGCAGCGTTTGCCTTACGGGGGCACGCATACCGCGACATACTTCGCGTAGTAAGTTGTCCGAACATAATCGAATTGGTGTTCACCGTGAGGATCAACTGAGCCGTCGGCCGCTTGAGATTTCCATATCCTCCAACATTTCTTACCGGACACAGCCTGCTGACTCTTACGGGGAGTCCGCCTTAGGGCTTAGCGTTTGCCTTACGGGGGCACGCATGCCGCGACATACTTCGCGCAGTAAGTTGTCCGAAACTAGTCGAGTTAGAATGGACCATGGGGATCAACTGAGCTGTCGGCCGCTTGAGATTGCTCATCCCCCAAGATTTCTAAACGGACACCGCCTGCTGACTCTTACGGGGAGTCCGCCTTAGGGCGTAGCGTTTGCCTTACGGAGGCACGCATACCGCGACATACTTCGCGCAGTAAATTGTCCGAACATCATCATAAGAGATCGCATTTGCAAAAGCCTGCGTACTCTTACGGAGAGACGCTTATGCGGCAACGTGCCCGCCTTACGGAGGCAGGCGAGAGATCCAGGTCCTGGCGTCATCGGTTTGATGCAACTTTCTCACTCGACATCCATGCCCACTAGCGCCCCGGCTATTAACCGGTCACCGCGCATACACCGATCAGATACTTCTCCGCCTAAGCGTCGCTATAGATCGTCACTTCATGACACTTTACACGGCGCGGCAAGGCTCCCGATGTTCCCTAGCGACCCGGTTTGTCACCGGTCACGGCGCAGCGCCCTGGCTCGTAGCTGGTCACCGCGCATATAACGTTCAGATACTTTTCCGCCTAAGCGTCGCCTTCGCGCGTCACTTCATGACCCTTTGCTCGGCGCGGCGGGACTTGCGGTGTCCCATAGCGCCCCGGCGGGTAGCCGGTCACCGCGCATACACCGTTCAGACACTCTTCCGCCTAAGCGTCACCATCGCTCGTCAGTTTTTGACCCTATGCTCGGCGCGGCGGGTATTACGGTGTCCCTTAGCGCCCCGGCTAGTATCCGGTCACCGCGCGTACATCGTTCAGGCGAGCAGTCCTCTCGGCGCCGCTCTTGCCTCTCTAGTTTGCTGCATTCACCTTCCTCCCGGGATATTCAGCGTTCTCCTCTACTGGTCCCGGAGTCTATTGCCATCGACGTCCTCAGTTTCCACCCTGGTGTTTCGACCTCCACTTTTGCAGTTTGGGGTGACCATCCCGTGTCCCTGCTTTCCCTCTCAGCGGACTCTCCTTGCGATGATTCGGACTCTTCCTCCCGCGTCGCTCCGGGTATCGCGACCAGGCGGTCGATTGAGGCGGCCTCGGAACTTATTCTCCGTTTTTCTTTTCCCCGGATGTTTGTCCTTCCGCTCCTCCACTCAAGCACAAAGCTTCCGCTTCTGTGGATGCTCTCCTTCCCACCAAGCGAATTAGATCTCTCCCACAACCACCTGCTTTTTGCAATCTCTCCGACGCCTTTTCGGCCCAGTTACCTCTCGCCACTTCGAAGGAGTCGGTTTTCTTTTCTGAGGCCGGCGGGCATCGATACACATTTTCGCCAGAGCTGGTATGCAGGCCACTCTCAGGCGTTCTAGTGCCCTTTGCCTTTGCTGGATAGTGTTGCAGCTTTTCAGGCGGATGGGCGCCTTGCCGCCTTTGCTCGAGTTCCTTGAGGTGTTGATAGGACTGCTGTCCTCATTCGCAACCCCCGCCTCACCCGCACCAGTAGGCACGACAATCGCCGACGACTACACATCCGCACCATCGGACACGACGCCCGCTGGCTGCTATCTTCTCTCGTCGGAACGTGGCTCGAACGATCTCCGCCAATGGCGCACCTCACCAGTCTTCGCTCTCTACATATCCGCCAATGGCGCGCCTCACCAGGCTTCGCTCTCTACATATCCGCCAATGGCACGCCTCACCAGGCTTCGCTCTCTACATATCCGCCAATGGCACACCTCACCAGTCTTCGCTCTCTACATATCCGCCAATGGCACGCCTCACCAGTCTTCTCTCTCTACATATCCGGCAATGGCACGCCTCACCAGTCTTCTCTCTCTACATATCCGCCAATGGCACGCCTCACCAGGCTTCGCTCTCTACATATCCGGCAATGGCACGCCTCACAAGTCTTCTCTCTCTACATATACGGCAATGGCACGCCTCACCAGGCTTCGCTCTCTACATATCCGCCAATGGCACGCCTCACCAGTCTTCTCTCTCTACATATACGGCAATGGCACGCCTCACCAGTCTTCGCTCTCTACATATCCGCCAATGGCACGCCTCACCAGGCTTCTCTCTCTACATATCCGCCAATGGCACACCTCACCAGTCTTCTCTCTCTACATATCCGCCAATGGCGCACCTCACCAGGCTTCGCTCTATACATATCCGCCAATGGCGCACCTCACCAGGCTTCGCTCTCTACGCGGGTTGATGACACTCTTCGTCTTTTCCCGGAGGTTTCGGTTCCAGCCCTGCTTGGTGTGGACAGTGCCTCGTCTCGCTCTGCTGTGTCGGATGATATTGCATCGCCTAGGATGCGTCACGCGCGGACACGCTTCTCGACTTTGATGCCGCAGCTCGGCTCATCGCGGCTGCCCTACCCAAGGACGCGTGTCCCCCCCCCCCCCCCCGCTCCAGAGGAAGGTGTCCGCAGGTCTTTACCTCCGCTCCCGGGCTTTAAGGATCTGAGGGATTCCTTTTCATCTTTACTCCCGGCTGATTTCCCGGAGTATCCTTTCTTCGCGGATCGCTAGAGGCCAACTGTCCTAGACATCTCCTTCCGCCATTCCTGGTATGCGGGACATTCCCCGTCCTGTAGCTGTCAGCTTCCATCGTTGGACCCTCAATTGATTTCCCGGCTTGGTGGTCCCAATCAGCTGAACCACACCCTCCCTCGTGGTTGGGAGACGACGGCGCCGCTTTTACGGAATCCCTTGGCTTGCGCCCTGAGGACCTCCAGACCCGCTTCATCCTTCACTCCCGCTCCCGCCAAGGCTCCCCGGCGGGTCCCCGCCTTCGACCGCGCTAGACTCGTTAGGACCTCTGTCCCCGCCTGGCCCAGGTCTGCCCGTGACTGGCGGGCCCCCTGACTCGTTTCCCGTGGGACTCTCGTTTTCTTTTCGTTCTCCCCCGCCGCTGAGAAGCTCACCCTGTTGGACAGATATTCCATCGGACGGTCTGAAAGCCTTCACACTGCGCGGAGAGGTCGTCTGGCTTCTACCGACGGCCGCCACAGAGGTAGTGTCTCATTCCGACTCACCAGCATTTTACAGCCGCCTGTTTATGTGGTTCCTAAGCCGGGCGACAGGTGGCGTCCCGGTATCGATCTACCAGACATCTCCTTATCTCGCCGGTTACTCATCTAGACATGAAATTTACGACCACCCTCAACATAATGAGTTTGCCGGAGCCTCGGTTCCACAAATTCGCCTCCTGGGCCACCCAGGTAGCACAGGCGGTGTCAGTCCCCGCCAGAGTTTGGCTTCAGCTCCTCGGCTTGATGAATGCAGTGGCGGATCTCCTTCCCCTCGGTCGTCTTTACTCCCGGCCTCTTCAACTGCCCCTTCTGGTTCATTGGCGTCCGTCCTCCGGCGACTTAGACGCACCGGTACCTGTGACTCTATTACTTCGCTCATATCGACAGAACTGGACGGACACCTCACGGCTCGCATTAGGAGTTCCTCTAGACTCTCCGCCTCCTCATCTCTCCCGCTAGGCGTGGACACAAGTCTCCACGGCTGGGGGGCACATCTGCTACTGAGTTTCCTCTTGACGTCCGACCTTTGGTCTCTGGAAATAGTAGACAGACACATCAACTGGCGCGAGCTACCAGCGATTTGGCAAGCCCTCATCAAATGGAAATCGCACCTTCGCCACCAGGAGCTCCTAGTCATTTCGGACAACGCCACTGTGGTCTCTTCCATTCAGAAGCTGGGTGGTACGCACTCTCCTGAGCAGTGCATTCTCCTCTATAGGTTGATGCGCTGGGGCGTGGACCGCCGCCTATCCCTCCGAGCTCGACACATCCCAGGTCACCTGAACGGGTTGGCGGACTCCTTATCTCGGGCTCCGAGGTTACCTGTCCATGATTGCTGACAATTACCGTCATATCGGCCACCCCGACCCTGGCACATGTAAAGCTCTCACAGACCTGATGGCACATTTTGGCCTGCATCGCCCGGTTCTCCGCTGATTCCTCGCTGGGACCTTCCCTGGGTCCTGACGTAGCTTAATTTGGACAGGTTCGAACCCCTTGCCCTGTCTCATTTCGCTGATGTGTCGCGGAAGACATGCTTCCTTTTGGCACTGGCCACGGCGGCGACAGTCGGCGAGCTCCACGCTCTGTCGGCGAGCTCCACGCTCTGTCGGCGAGCTCTACGCTCTGTCGGCGAGTTCTACCTGCCTCCAGTTCCGTGCGGATGGCTCTGTGCGATTGCCCACAGACCATGCCTTCCTAGCCACGAACAGGTCTTCCTTGACCGCACCCCCCTATCATCACTATTCGGCCGTTGAAACCCGCGAATTTTCTCGGGAGACCCGGCACCAAGATCCTGTGCGCGTCTTTCGCGTTTACATACGCAGATTCCAGCCCGTCCGTCGCGGACAGTCACGCCTCTTTCTGCCTTTGGCCCCAGGCAGCACTGACCTCACAACTCAGACGATTATCTTCCTGGCTACGTTGGGTCATACGGTTCGCCTACCAGGTCCTTTCCCAAATGGGTCGGAATTCTGCCTAAATATCCGGCCTGTTATGGCGAACAATCTGAACTAAGTTTGGTTTTGGCTACGGTCATTATACGATGTGATTAATGATGCGCTCTGGGCAATCGAAATGCAAGCTCCACGTCCGCGGGAACCGGACATATAGAGCACGATGACGATGACTGGCCGTAAGTCCGCGGGTGATTGACTTCCCCGGGCTAACAAGGACAGAGAGTGGTCACTTTTTCAGAAAGATGGTGTGAAGAGGTTCAAAATCCGCGCACAGTGCAGTTCGCATCATGGCCGCGTGCGTCACCTTCGCTAGCAACTGTGCGGTTCGAGGCATCGTGGCAGCGGTGGGCTGGCGGGCCGAATCAACATTCGCCCGCGATCTGTCGGGCCAGCGAGACAATCTCGCTCTGGTGGGGGACATCGCCGCGCGCAAAACTCCCTTCCGGCGCCGGAAGCACCGTAGTGTGCACTTAGCTAAAATTGTCGGGAGTTTGGCGAATTGGTGTGTGGCTCTGTCGTATGCCCTTTATGGTGGTAACGTGGGCGCGGCACCCTCCACCTTTTCGACATTCTTCCAGACAGTAATGTCATCGGTAATGTTTTTGAGGAAACAAATTAATTTTTCTCTAAAATATATTTTTTCGAAAAATACTTACCGATGACATTACTCGAAGGACCCTCCCACCTGCCCCGCTTGCCGCTGGTAAGCTAAGTATCACGACTGATTTGTGATTGTGCCACGTAGTGGGTGCCCAGATAGACTGGGACGGGAGGCTACTCTCAGCCCTAATGAGGGTTCCCCGAGTGCCTCCCGGGTTGTGAAGGAACACAACAAGTTCTTAGGCTAAAATTGGGTAAGTAGTTGACACTTCCGGCCGCCCCATAGTGTCAGCTTGCAGCTGTCCCACAGAACACATCTCCGAATACCTGGACATCATCTTCCAACCCTTTGTCCAGTCTCTACCTACCTACATTAAAGACACCAACAATGCTCTAGAGATCATAGACCATGTCAACCAGAAACAACTTTTCAAACCTGAACTGTTGTTTACACTTGATGTCACTTCACTATACCGCACAATGACGGCCTCAATGCACTTTCGTACTTCCTCAACCAAAGAAGTCATAAACAACCTCCTACTCATACTCTTATACGTCTGGCTGAATTGGTTCTCTCTCTTAACAGTTTCTCCTTTGATGGCGTCACCTTCGCTCAGCTCAGTGGCGTAGCGATGGGCACTAAAATGGGACCCAGCTATGCCTGCCTCTTCATGGGTTTCCTTGAGAACCAAATACTTCAGACATACACCGGGCCTGTCCCTGAGATGTATAAACGCTACATCGATGATGGTATCGGAGCTACACACATGACCCACGCTGAACTTTTAGACTTCATTCACTTCGTGCAGGACTTCCACCCATCCATCAAGTTCACATACAATATATCAGCTACTTCAGTCGACTTTCTGGACATGAGCATCAGTATTGACTGCGGAATGTTGAAAACTTTAATACATTACAAGCCTACCGATTCACATTCATACCTCGACTACCGCTCTTCGTACAACCCCAAATGTAAGAATAGCATCCCATTTTCTCAGTTTCTTCGGCTTAAAAGAATCTGTTCCGAAAAATCAGATTTTGATGTTCAATCCAAAACAATGGCTGGATTTTGCATCGACAGACATTACCCATATACTGTTGTTCAAGGTTCTCTCCAAACAGTACAAAAACTTAGTCGCGCGAGTATACTGCAGACTAAGCCTACCGCTGAGAGTGACAGGCCCATTGTAACCATGGTTTACCATCCGCACACCAATCCGATTCGTAAAATACTTCTTTCTAACTGGGGTCTTTTGTCATCCAGTAAAGAGTCCGCTGCTATCTTTTCTGAACCTCCGTTGGTGGCTTTCAAGAGGGATATTAATTTACGAGACATGCATGTTCGCTCTACTCTTAAGTCTCGTTCTACCACCAGACCCTCCGGCTCCACACCGTGCAATGTTCCAAATTGCAAGACATGTCCTTTTATTTGCCCTTCTACAGTGGTGAATGGTCCACGCTACAAATTCAACATAGACAGATACTTTACATGTCAAACCACCAACGTGATTCATGTCATCTCCTGTGTGAAATGCGGCCAACTCTATGTTGGAGAGACGGAAAGAACCATCAACGACCGTTTTAAAGAACAACTTCAGTCGGTCAAGTACCATTACAATAGACCGGTCGGGCGACATTTCAACCAGGCCGATCACTCCGTCTCGGACATTCGTGTTAAAGGCCTCTGGCTTATGCAAGCCAGTAATGTCTGGGCCAGGAAAGACCGAGAAAAATTTTTGATTAATAAACTGGGCACTGTGGCGCCACTCGGGATGAATATGAAAGATTAACTTTTTGGACCTTACCTGTGTCTTCTGCTAACTGTCATTTACCTTACCGAGTCGCTTCTGTATGACTACTCACTAACCAGATAGGTGCGGCTGGCGCTGATTGATATGTACTTTGTGCCTCCCATGGGGACTTTTTCAGCGCTGGCCGTACGTTAAGTTGGATCCCTTGCCCTTCCCTGTCGGGCGCCTGGTCGCCGGTCCTTGGATTTATGCGCGTGTGTGGGGGGCGATCATGTGCATTCCCTTGGGGATGTATGTGGTCGTCTTGTTCGCATGCCTGTGCGTTCGTCCGTGGGCTGGAGGGTGCCTGTTGGGTGGGGCTGGTGGCTCTGTTTGTTTGCCTCCCCCCCCCCCTCCCTTTTTGTTCTCTCTCTCTCTCTCTCTCTCTCTCTCTCTCTCTCTCTCTCTCTCTCATTCTCTCTCTCTCTCTCTCTCTCTCTCTCTCTCTCTCTCTCTCTCTCTCTTTCTCTCTTCCCCTTTTCTCTCTCTCTCTTCCCTTTCCTCCTCCCCTTTCCCCGCCCCTTTTGTCTTTCTCTCCCCCCCACACCCGTTTTTTTTTTTTTTTTTTTTTTTTTTTTTTTTTTTTTTTTTTTTGAGTTACCCTTGAAGATGGTTTCACAACTACCTACTCTCCTCTTATATCATTATTCTCTTACTGAATTTGATTATTTGCTTTGTTTCATCGATATTTCTTGTTGTGTACCATGCTAAATGCTGGGTTTTTTCCCCCGGGGTCCTCCCGTTTTTCCCCGAGGTAGTCCTCAACTTGATGGTGATATAAGGTTTGCCTTCGGGTTGGTGTTTAGCTGGCTTTGTGTATTAGACACTCAGCCTACTTCGTGCCCAAGGGTACTCCCCGTTCGTTCTCTCTCTCTCTCTCTCTCTCTCTCTCTCTCTCTCTCTCTCTCTCTCTCTCTCTCTCTCTCTCTCTCTCTCTCTCTCTCTCTCTCTCCCCCCCTCTCTCTCTCTCGCTGTTTCTCTCTCTCTTTCTCTCTCTCTCTCTCTCTCTCTCTCTCTCTCTCTCTCTCTCTCTCTCTCTCTCTCTCTCTCTCTCTCTCTCTCTCTCTCTCTCTCTCTCTCTCTGCCCGGCCTCACACACGCGCATTTACTTTTGCTGGCTCCTGCGCGCGCTTACACACACTCTTGTCTCTTGAGTTGAGTTTATCTCGGAGTCTTTCTCTTACGATTTTTTTTCTTTGACGTCATTTTTACTTTTGTTCTTCCTTTCCTTTTCTTTACTTTTCTCTTTCTTTTTATTTTTACGTCACCTTCAGTTGCCACATTCCTTCTGCATATGAAGATAAGTAGCGGCTAATGTCTCTGTTTGTTTGTGTATTTTGACAAAGGGTATTTACCCGAAATATTAATAAATTGTGTTGTACCGTTTTTTTCTAAGCGTGTTTCTTTCTCCGTTGGGTGCTTCTTTCCATTCTTTTTATAGACTTTTCTTCAGCCTTCAACACTATACAACCCTATCTCATAGCTCAAAAACTTCTCTGTTACAATGTAACGCCAAGGCTTATTCTATGGATTGTCAACTTCCTTGTAAATAGGACCCAGTCAGTTCGCTTTCAAACAGCTCTCTCATCCCTTAGGTCCACTTCCATAGGCGCCCCTCAAGGTTCAGTTCTCTCCCCTGTGCTGTTCACACTGTACACTAACGATTGTAGTGGCACTGACTCTACCCTTCTTATAAAATACTCGGATGACACTGCCTTAGAAGATCTCTCCAATAATGATGCAACTTACTTTGCAGAAGTAGAATGTTTTAGTGTTTAGTGTGAAGATAATTTTCTAGACCTGAATGTGAGTAAGACCAAGGAACTACTGATAGACTTTCGAAGAAACCCTGCCCCTGTCCCTGTTCTGATTATCGATGATGTGTCTGTTGAGCGAGTGACTGAGTATAAGTATTTTGGAACAGTCATAGATGATAAGTTGTCCTTTAACGCAAACACCACCCTCATACACAAGAAATGTCAGTCACGCATCTACTGCCTCCAGAAACTCAAGAAGCTGTCCTCTGTCCTTCAAACTTTGTACTGCTCTTTTATTGAGTCTGTCATCACTTTCGGTTCTGTGTGCTGGTATGGAGGTCTGAGTGTGAAGAACAAGAACATCCTGGCACGAATGGTAAACATCTGCAGCAAAGTGACTGGCAGTAAGCAAAACAGTGTGGAGTCCCTGTATGAACAGCGTGTGGTGAGAAAGGGTAGGCGGATAGCTTCAGACAGATCCCATGTCCTTGCCCACCTCTATGAACTCCTCCCCTCTGGCCGCAGACTCCGCACGCACAAAGCTAGAACACTTAGACTACAGCACAGTTTCATCCTCAAATCCATCACTCTAAGCAATCTGTAGGTACATCCACGCATACCCAAACCCAACTCCTCCCCCTATCCCCCTTTACCAGTGCAATCAGTAGGAATGGAGCTTGTTGATTTTAGAGAAGTGATTATATTGTGTTTTATTTGGTGGTGAACATGGACATACTGGGCTTGTTGTTACTGAGTGTTTACCCACTAATTATTTTACTACGGTATATTTTAATTATGCAGCTTGTGTAATAATGTACTGAGACGTTTGTATAATAAGTAGTGAGGGTTAGGTCTAGGTTGAAACACACGTACTATGTATGCATATGTAGAGGTGGGTGTGAATGTATAAGTGCCGCTCAGTTCAGTCCATAAAAGATGTTTGTGTGAGATGTGTAAGAGTTTTGTGTAAAGATTTTGTAGTGTTTACTTTATATCCATTTGGAATTTGTATCTGTGCAAGTGCAGGGAGAAAATGTTCATAATTATTCTATAATGTTTTTATCTCTTGTTTGTACTATTTGTTATAAATGTACCACAACCGAATGTCTCTTTTCGAGATAATAAAGTACTCATTCTTATTCTTAACTTCAGCCTTTATTAATCACATCAAATGTGCATGCATGCATTTAAAAACACAAGAATTGTTTGTAAACACTTCAAATCAAACAATCAAGACCAGCCAAACCTTTTTCTGGCAACTTTGTGATGAGGAAAACTAGTTCTTGCCTTCGGCACGTAAAGGGTTTCCGCGACTTATGTGCCTTTATTGATAAAATGATGATAGAAATATAATACCGAGTTCTAGCAAGTGCGACAATAAAGTTTAACTGAGTTGGTATACCTCGTCCAGTGGCCTAGGTTAAACGCACCAGCAGTGCCAATGTTGCTATTTTGGCACCAGACCGGTCGATCAGACCTGTCTGGTGCACCCGATCGGTTTAGAGCGTGTGATTTTTGCACCTGTAATGGGCAACCTCGGACAAAGAATCACGTGACCATCGTTTGATTGCTGCAAAATAACTTGAATAAAGAATAAACCCTTTCCCATATATGCAATCCGGCAATAATGCATCCATCTTTAAGCTAGCACCATAAAACATTACGCGAATTGGAAGATTTGAAAAATAGTTTTTTTTTTTTTAAATCCTCAGTGGAGTTGATTTTGCGACATCTGCGTCGTTTGCGGCAGAAAGCACCGTCATAGTTGAAGTTCGAGAAATGAGCGCACTACATGTACTACAATGGACTTGATTCGGTGGTGTGGGGGATGACACAAGCCTCCGTCATCTCAACACAAAACTGGCATGTTAGTGGAGGTAAAAGGCGCGGCTAAACGTTAAAACTGCAAACGAACCTTTTTTTTTCAACTGCCATCACAATCTTCCGAGTGAACGTACGAGACCACACTACAAGTGCAGAAGCCAACCTGCGCGCACAGTGCTGGTGCACATGACCGGTCCGAGCGACCGGTCTGGTGCAAAAATAGCAACAATGGGTGAGTGAGTGAGTATAAATTGCTTTACGTTTCGCAAGCGACAAAGGCCTTCTTAGGACATGCCTGCGCTAAATGAGGAAAAGAACTGCAAGAAGCGCAGACAGGAGGGAGAATGTCAAAAGAAAAATACAGACGAATGGACCAGAAAGACAGAAATACAAACCCCAAAAGAGTAGAACCCACCTTGCAGGGGTTAGACAAGGTGACCCTAGGAACTAAAAAGTAGACAACCCCACCAAGGTCCCTTAGGGCAGACCCAATAGCAACAATGGCCCCGCTGGTGCGTTTAACCTAGGTAGAGGGCAAGGTATACCAACTCAGCTAAGGTTTACGCTTCCTGTGACTTTTGAAACAATGCACAGCAGGCAAAGTGTACTTTATAGTAACAAAAATGTTAGAGACATTTCCAAAATGATACAGGCGTACATCAGATGAAAGCAAGCTAGACACACTGAAATAATAACACTCTTGTAATACATTTTTAGGTTGACAATGGTTTTCTTTATCTTATTATTGTCTTTCGTCCCAATTGGTTGTATATTGCTGAACGTTCTGACTTTTTCAGGAAGTGCCAGCACTGTTTGTGGGGAAAAAATGAACAGAATATTGAATGTATGTCACCAGCCGGTCTAATACGCTAAATAAACCTAAGACCATTTAGCAACACACATCCAAAATTAAGAGAGATACCCCACCCAAAAAATGATTCAGACCAAAAAGGTGACTGCCAATCGTGTAAAAAAATGCAAAGAAGTACCCAACAGAGAAATAAACATGCTTAGAAAAGATGGTTACAACACAATTTATTAATATTTCCGGTAAATCCGCTTTGTCAAAGCTGACAAACAAACAGAGAGATCAGTCACTACTTATCTTCATTCACAGAAGGAATTTGCCACATTCCTTCTGCGAATGAAGATAAGTAGCGACTGATCTCTCTGTTTGTTTGTCAGCTTTGACAAAGCGGATTTACCCGAAATATTAATAAATTGTGTTGTAACCGTCTTTTCTAAGCGTGTTTATTTCTTCTTTGGGCACTTCTTTTCAAAAGATACAGGCAGCGCAGACAATAGGGAGAGCTTAAAAAAGAAAAATACAAGTTAATGGACCGAGGGTAGACAGAAACACATGCCCCAGAATTGAGAGGAAAACCCACCATGTGGGGCAGACCAGGGTGACCCTAGGAACTAAAAAGTAGTTAACCCCACCCAAGTCACCCAGGACAGACCTGGGTGGTGGCCACTTTTTATTTGCAATGTAAGATTAATGTTACACAGTATGCAAAATGATCCAGGTGTACATGAGATAAAAACAGAGCTATACACGCTGAAAACAACCGAATAATAACGCTCTTGTAATAAATCTTTATGTTGACAATGGTTTTCTTACCTCTTATTATTGTCTTTTGTCCCCAACCATTCTTCCGTTTGCAGAGTTTTAAATGTTATGCAGTATACAAAATGATCCAGGCGGACCAGCCCCCATAGTAGCACTCTTGTAATAAACATTTATGTTGACAATGGTTTTCTTACTCCTTTTTATTGTCTTTTGTCCCCAACCATTCTTCCGTTTGCAGAGTTTTAAATGTTATGCAGTATACAAAATGAGTCAGGCGGACCAACCCCATAATAAAACTCTTGTAATAAATCTTTACGTTGTCAGTGGTTTTCTTATCTTATTATTGTCTTTGGTCCCCAGGCGGCTGTTTCGTTTCGCAAATTCAAAGGTTATACAGTATACAAAATGATCCAGGCGGCCATCAGATAAAAAAGCAGGCTATACATGCTGAAACCAGCGCAATAATAACACTCTTGTAATAAATCTGTATGAAACCGAAAATGCGGCAAGTGGCGGGGAATCTCAATTTATTTCTTTTGTAACTTTTGTTAACTTTTTCAGTCTGTTGCGGACGTAATTCTTAATGTTTGTCCAGCGCCTATGTCTAAGTGCGGGCCCTTCTGCAATTGGCTGCTGTATCTCGGCCTTTCCAGGAAGTTTGTTCATGACGAGGTGTGTCTTGAAACGAGTTTGAACAGCTTTCTCTTCAGCGTTCCTCCATGGTTTCCTTGTAAATCTAGCTTTCTTTTGAACAGGAGCTGACGCAGTGCTGTCATCATCAAAACTATCTGGATTGTCATCAGGCTTTGAACGTCTTTTCTCTGTCATGCTCATTGATTCCTGTGTTGTTGACTTGCTACTTGCTTCATTCACAGGTGCTGTTTTCCCTGAAACCTCTCTGCCAGTTTGTGATGTGTCTTCATTGTCAAAGTCAATCTCTTTATCATCGCCCAGATCAGCTCTAATGTAAATCTCAAAATCTGTCATCCCATTGTTAACTGAAAGAAGAATCTTTGCCACTTTTACCTTTTGAAGGACGTTTTGAGGTTTGCGGTAGATATGGCCATGTATCCGAATATCATGACCGAGGTCGTCTGCCAGCTGATCCTGGTCTATCTCCGAGATGGCCATTGACTAAGCCAAAGTTGCAACCTGCTTCCATAACTGAGTAAATGTGAACATGGCTGGGTATGACACCCGTGCTTCTAGCGCGTGGGCCTTCAGAACATCATGGCCGAGGTAAGGCCTCTGGCCAGAAGGTGTGGCAATGATGTACTGGGAACCAACGAGAGCTGGCACCGATTGCCTCATTTGAAAAATTCTGTCCACAGTTGTCATCATCTTCTTCGTAAGCGAAACGGGAACACTACTATTAAACTTGCCTCTGATTTCCACTCGCTGAACATGATTCACCATTTTCTTCTCAACCTCTGTGAGACCTTTCAAGATATCTTAATTGGTGATCGATCCAATCTTAGCATTCTGGAAGTCTGATACCTACATTTTTTGAACTTCTCCCCCTCGTTTTCGGTTGAAATGTGACACAGCGCAAAGAGTTGCTTTAACCACCGTCGGATAATCTTCCGAAACCATCCTTGTCTCAAGAAGCTCTTGGACCTTCCTCACATCTTCACATGATGGGATCAGCTTAGGTTTGTTCATGGTCATTTTCCCCACCGACTGGGCTGTTGTAGCAGACACACAATCATACCAGTCCCCATTGAAGACAGAGTCAAACCGCTGCGCCTCAGAGCTCCTTTCGCCACCTGTCATCTGAACGCTGCCCAAGCTGTTTGGATGCCAGTGACTGTTTGATCTGGGAACATGTTTTTCAAAGCATGGCCTATGCGCATTGCAAGATTGCCTTTTTTTAACTGACGTGTGTCCTCATCAAAATCCACGTCCTAAGAAGGTCTTTGTCGCTTGCGGGACGTAAAGCAATCTATACTCACTCACTCCCTCATCAAAATCTGCTAGCTCTTTTACAGCCAGTACAACATGATCTCTCTCTCTCTCTCTCTCTCTCTCTCTCTCTCTCTCTCTCTCTCTCTCTCTCTCTCTCTCTCTCTCTCTCTCTCTCTCTCTCTCTCTCTCTCTCTCTCTCTCTCTCTCTGTTGGCTTGACTTCGCAAACAAAGATTCTATAGGGCTTGCCCACGTCGTCTGCAGGCATTTTCGTGGCTGCGGAGGCCAATCCGGGACAGGCAGGTTCGACCACAGTGGCTGCAGAGGAAGGTCTGGTCAGGTTTCTGAGTTACGGCAACTATTTTTTTTTTCTCCTGAGCCATTTGTCCTTAAGGTTAGCTCTGCGAGAGTCCTCAAAGGAGACGGCTGCATTGTAGATGGTGGAGCACCAGGTGTCACGGTCCGCAGCAAGCGAAGACCACTGGCGGTGGTCGATTTGGCAGGCACTAAGTGACTTCTTGAGACCGTCTTTGTATCTCTTCTTTGGTGCCCCTCTGTCTCGGTGTCCAGTGGCAAGCTCGCCGAACAGAGTGATCTTGGGTAGGCAATGGTCCTCCATCCTGGAGACGTGACCCGCCCAGCAAAGCTGTGTCCGCAGCAACAAAGCCCCGATACTCATAGTTTCTGCCTGTTCAAGGACCTCGACGTTAGTGATATAGTCACTCCAGTGAATGCCCAGGATGGTACGCAGGCAGCGCTGGTGAAAGTGTTCGAGGAGTCGTAGTTGGTTGCGGTAGAGGGCCCAGGACTCGGAACCGTACAGCAGGGTGGTGAGGACGACAGCTCTGTACACGCTGCTTTTGGTGCCTTTTTTCAGCTGTTGATTGTGCCACACCCGCTTTAATAGTCGCCCGAAAGCACTGTTCGCTTTTGCCAACCTGTTGTTCAGCTCCTTGTCCAGCTTGGCGTCTGACGTGATGATGCAGCCAAGGTAGGTAAACTGGTGTACTGACTTCAGTTCAGACTCGCCGATGGTGATGTGGGGAGGGCGATGCTCTACCTTGGGTGCCGACTGATGAAGGACCTCTGTCTTTTTCAGACTGACCTCGAGTCCAAAGAGCTGGGCAGCATCTGCAAAGCAGGACGTGATGCGCTGCAAGGCTCTCTCTGTGTGTGCAACAAGGGCACCGTCGTCAGCAAAGAGTACCTCACGAATCAGTTGGTCTAGGGTTTTGGTGTGGGCCTGCAGTCGTCTGAGGTTGAACAGGCTGCCATCGAGACGATACCTGATGTACAGTGCATCGTCATCGTCGAGGTCCTCTGTGGCCTGCATCAACATCATGCTAAAGAAGATGGTGAAGAGGGTTGGTGCCAGCACACAGCCCTGTTTCACGCCGTTGATTATGGGAAATGGTTCTGAGAGGTTACTGTTGAGTCTAACCTGGCCTTGCTGGTCCTCGTGGAGCTGGACGATCATGCTGAGGAACTTTGGGGGACAGCCAAGTCGCTCCAGGATCTGCCACGTGCCTTGCCTGCTCAAAGTGTCGAACGCTTTTGTTAGGTCGGCAAACGTTATGTAAAGCCCTTTGTTCTGCTCGCGGCACTTCTCTTGAAGCTGCCTCAGCACAAAGACCATGTCAGTGGTACTCCTGTTGGCTCTGAAGCCACACTGGCCCTCTGGGAGGTGGTCTTCAGCGATGGCAGGTACCAGCCGATTCAGGAGCAGCCTTGTGAGAATTTTCCCAGCAATGGACAGCAGGGTAATTCCACGATAATTAAAGCAGGCAGACTTCTCTCCTTTGTTCTTGAACAGGGTGATGATGACTGCATCACGGAGATCCTTTGGTAGTGTTCTTTTTTTGCCAGCAGCAGAGAAAGAGGTCATGGAGCTTGTTGTGCAGTGCTGGGCCTCCATGTTTCCAGATCTCTGGCGAGATTCCGTCAATGCCTGCTGCTTTGCCACTCTTGAGCTGATGGATGGCTGTGAGGGTCTCTTCGGTGGTGGGCGGTTCGTCCAATTCAACCTTTAGTGGGAGCTGTGGGATTTGGAGGATGACTGTTCCTTGAACAGTGCGCTCAGCGCCGAAGAGTTCCTGAAAGTATTCTGACCAGCGGTTCAAGATGGAGGTATTATCTGTGAGGAGTGTCTGTCCATCGGGGCTTTGCAGGAGACTTTGTACCAGGTGCCTAGGGCCATACACTGCTTTCAGTGCTTCATAGAAGCACCTGTAGTCACCGATGTCAGCGCAAAGCCGGGTCCTCTGTGTGAGTCTGGACCACCACTCGTTTTGGAGCTCTCTAAGCTTGAGCTGGAGCCTGCTGCAGATGAGGCGAAAGGCAGACTGCTTCACAGGGCAGGAAGGCTGGGCTAGGTGGGCCTGGTGGGCGGCTCTCTTTTTTTTTGCTAGAAGTTCCTGGATCTCCATGTCGTTTTCGTCAAAACAATCTTTGTTCATCTTTCTAACAAAGCCCAAGACTTCCACAGGAGATTTTACAATAGCAGTTTTTAATTGCTCCCAGAGTGTTTCAGGGGAGGAGTCTGCTGGATCAACTGTGTCTTTAAGCATGCGCTCTAAATCTGTCTAAAGGGCAGCTTTCTTGTCGTCACGCTGAAGGCTTGCGACATGAAGCTTTTTCTTGGGGAGGGGGGGGGGGGGGCCTTTCTTGGGTTTCAGCTTGAGGTGGAGCCTGAGTTTGCAGCGGACAAGGCGGTGGTCAGTGTGGCACTCTGCGCTGGGCATCACTCTGGTGAGGAGGACGTCACTGCGGTCCGTCTGACGCACTAGGACATAGTCGATAAGGTGCTAGTGCTTGTAGCGAGGATGCATCCAGGTGGTCTTTCGACTGTCCTTTTGCTGGAAAGTAGTGTTGGTGATGACAAGTTGCTGTTCTGCACAGAACTCCAACAGTAGGCGGCCATTGTCATTGCAGTTCCCAACGCCATGCTTGCCGAGGACTCCTTTCCAAGCTTCAGAGTCTTGGCCCACTCTGGCGTTGAAGTCGCCAAGGATGATGACTTTGTCGTCTGCAGGGGTGCTCTGCAGAAGGCAGCGCAGGTCAGAGTAGAACTTGTCTTTTTCTGCAGGCTCTGTCAGGAGGGTTGGAGAGTACACACTGAGAAGGGTGACGTATTGCTGGTGTCTCAGTGGGAAGCGCATGGACATGATGCGGTCGGAGTGACCCATTGGTAGGTTTTCCAACTTAGTCGCAATGGGGGTCTTGACCATGAAGCCCACGCCTGAGAGCCGTCTTTCTGATACGGGCCTGCCTGACCAGTAGAGGGTGTAGCCAGCGCCAAGTTCTTGGAGGCTGCCTTCCTCCGGGAGGCGTACTTTGCTGAGCGCGGCGATGTCGATGTTTAACCTCCGCAATGCATGGGCAATAAGGGCGGAGCGACGTTCAGGGTGTCCGCTGTCTGCTGTGTCGAGCATGGTTCGGATGTTCCAGCATGCTACGTTGAGTCCGGTCGTGGTCGTCATAAAAGTGGATCCATTGTTTTTTCTTGTTTTCTGGCCGCAGGAGAAGATGCCCGTTGACCACGCCTAGCCAACTGAGGTTACGAGGGGATGAGCTTTGGTTAGGCCACCTTTTCTAGGCCCCTCTCCGTGTGGAGCAAGCAGTGCTGTCCCTAGAGAAGGCTGCTTGGTCGTTCAGAGTGTGCCGAGTGACGTTGTCATCCCCAGGTCAACATCATGCGACCAATATCCTGAACCGCCTGCATGCAGGTTTGAGACTGCGGCTTCCAGTGACATCTTTCACCTGCCGTTTCGCCCCTTGCCCATCGCTACAGGACTTGGAAAGGTCGGTGTCATGGTCCGTGGGCGTTTCCTAAAGCCTGCACGGTGGAGCTTTTTGGTGGAGTGCAGTGTGCGCAGTACTGACCCCACCCTTTAAACCCTCGGTACGTCTGCCATGGCCTAGCACGCTAGGACGGTGGCATCGAGGTCCTCGGGTCGTAGGTTTTATATCAGACGGTCCTTGTCCTAGTCTCTGGCTCAAAAACCTTTCCCGGAGACACGGGGGCTTTGATGTCAGGAGTTTCCTCCCTTAGCCTTTCCGCAGCCAAGCGGCCAGTCCTGCAAGGCAGCAGGGGACTCTTGGAGGGCGGGGTCGTCTATGTCCCGTGCAGATGTGAACATCTGCTTACATCTGTCCACTGCCCCATGATCAAACATGATCAAAGCTAGCTGAATTGATCACGGCATTTAAACTTGCCATTTTCATTTCTGACCTATCTCTGATAATCTTTAATAGTCTCCTTAATTCCCGCATCCTGTAGCTGATTTGTCCAGCTGTGTGTTCTTCAATGTCCCTGCGGTCAAATAATCTCTTTCCATACTCAAGAAGCAAGGGGTCAGTTCTGATGAGACGGCTTATCTCATCATCTCTCTGCCTGGCTATTACCTTATGATAGAAGAAAAATTCAACGTCTAAGGGTATTGGAAGCATTAGCCGACTACGGCGAGCCGCCTCACCTCTCTGAGCGATCTGAAACCCTCCTTGTTTCTGACAGCAACGTTTTGAGATCAGAGATCAGCTTTTTTGATAGAGCCCTTTGCAATGGCTACTGGCGAGAAGGTCGTCTGCCTTACTAGTTTTGGTGCGATACTTAGGAAACAAACATCTTGATTTCTTTTCAAGAACGACAACGTTATGCATGTAATAACCGTCATCTTGTAGTCTGATTTATGCTTGATGTCTCTGCTTCGTGCCTTTTTTCATCACCAAAATTTTAGCAACGTCTGCCTCATCTGCTACAAGCTTGCTACACAATTTGCATGCAAGTTTCTTGTGCCATTTGTACTTTCCTTTCCCTCTCTGCGACACGTGCACACCTGTTTCTTCTGCACGTGCTCTTTCCCCACCCCCAACATCATGTTCCTTCTGCCTATCCACATTTTCATTGCCACCCCTAATTAACCTCCTAACGCACACTGCACCTTGCTGGTACTAGCTTAACCGACACCTGCCCACCCTGAACCTGCCACTTTGATGAAATCTAACATAGTCAATACAGTACTGTCTGTTTTTGAGATCCCAGAGATTGATGCCGACACACTCTCTGAATCCGGTGAGCTCGAGCCAGGAACAAACTCCTCGTCATCACTGTCCTTGTATTGCAATGCGCTTGGCCTCTCAGTCTCAGGTCCATCCCAGGCTCCATTTGCCAACTGGAGAAAGAAAAAAAGCTGCATTAGGACAGAAATGGCCCAATTTTGGTTTAAGGGGCCTTGCACAAAAATAAAAAGAGTAATCCCGTGTATGACTGATTTACATATGTGTCTGACCTCGGTGACGAGGGCTGGCTTCTGCAGTAGCAAAATCCACCCTTTCTAAAAATGTAAGCAGTTTTCACACATCTGTCAACCCCACGTGACCCCTTGAGAGACGTCACTCAAATTGGTATATATGTTTAAAAAGATCTTGCCACAAAGTATCCTTGGGCCAAGCTTGAAGAATGTGGCTTTAATAGTCTCCGAGAAAATGTTATCGTTAACTCATTCTACCCCAGACACACCACAGCAGGATAAGGATCCACCATGATAGTTCAAGGGCGATGCCATAATAGCTTGGCGCCTATGAGCGCAAAGCTATTCTGGCATCACCCTTATTTTATATATTGTCGAGCTGTGTCCTGCACTGCAAAGCAGCCTTGAGAGGACACAGGCAAAATTTAAGGATTTTGGTGTTGGGGTAGAATGAGTTAAAGTTTACCATGGACGACGGATGGACGACCAGTGGCCCAGAACATAAACTCACTTTTGCTTCGTACGCGAGCCAATAAAATTAAGATGATGATAGAATAACTTACCAGTTTGTAATTTGGAGCATTCCGCTGCCGTCTATGCACCCTCCTACTAGATGCACCTTCTGTTGCAGAGGCTGGGGTATAATGCTGCAGCTGACTAATTTTGCCATGGGCCTTGATCATGTGCCAGCAAGGGGCGTGCTTGTCCATTTCCATAGATCCCGATGGGTTTGGACATCCTGCTGCCATCCAGCGCTGGATGTGTGCAGAAAGTGTTGAGTGTGTTGTGACCAAAACGGTGTTGCTGCAACTGAACAATGTCAAATGCAACCATGTAAACCTTTGACATTTTGAATCAGATATAGATATACATTGTTACGATTGTGGTTGTGTTGTTAAGTTAGAGCGTGCATAAATCATAGAAAGCGATCCGATGTTTTATTTGAGCTATCATATTTACCGAATCACGTACCTTTTCAGTGAATTTCACTTTCGTTTACGAATAGTGCGATGTTGATTATCTGTTGCCGCACAGAGTTGAGTCAGGAAAAGTCTAGAAGCGGCTCATGTATTCATTTGTTTACTGTGCGCGTGTAGCCTAGTGTTTAGTGCTGTTGCACCAATCGCATGTTTGTTGGATACAGCAGGCAAGGACGTGTCCTGTCTGGCCTACTTTTGTGTGACGTCATGGCGCGCCGGGGATTTTCCTTACATAGAGGTTGAAGATGGTAGCCAGATATTTACAGAATATTCCAGTGTGAATGTACCTTTGTGTTTTGGTTACGTATCTTGTTTTGATTGGTTGTGTTGTACGATTTTGCTTGATTTTTCTAGAAAACATACCACTATAAAAGAGTCGTGCTAGGAAGCACCTGTGTGCATTGTTCAGTTGTATAACTGCGATGTAACAGCGTCGGTACAGTGTTCAGTTGTATAATTGTAGTGTATCGAAAAGTACATTGACATTGAGAGAGCGCTACGCAAGATATCGTGATTCATTGTCAGTGACCGAGTTATGCAGTGAATGCTGATGTACATTGATGTACATACGCATTGTGTCAAAGTTGGACAATTTGCTGAGAAGAGATTTTATCAGTGTTGGTGCAATTGTGAACGCATTTTGTGGAGATCGCATTGCTGTAATAAAATATTGTTCTAACTGTTACTCCAGTATTGTCTACATCCTTAAGCCACGTGTGACGGATTGCAGCTGAACGAGTTTTTTTTTTTTTTAAAAAGAATTCTACGTGTGTGCGTTTGGTGTAGTTATCATACTATGACCACGATTCTACCACGTAACATACATAATTACTGCAATACCCCCAGCCCCCTAGGAACAATAACTGTGATACAGTAAAAAGCGACACTTCAGTTGCACAATCCGAAAAAAAAACTGTTCATGGAAGTCTGTTCTTTGAATCGCGAGGCAGTTTTGCATACCACGATTGAAATCTGGCGCCATTTTTTTTAAAGTCATAGTGGATGCATGTGCCAAGCTAATTTTCGATCACAATCACACATGTCAGAAAAAAAGCAACAAAATCGCGTGACAGATTGACCTTATAATGGTGTTATTGAACGAATTCCATTCATTGAAGAAGAAAGCTTTTGTTAAAATTGTGGGGTTCTATTATCCTTTACTACAAGACCGTTGAGCAGAAGACACCGACCGACCCGCGGCGGTAAGCCAAACGGGTCAGTATTGGCTGACTGTGCAATTGTATCAGATTGGGAGCATCTCTCAGTTAAATAACTGCACTGAACAAGTACATTTGGGCGTGCTCTAAACTAAGAAATATTGCATAAAACTATACCTCCGCAAACCAGAAAAATGGTGGGGATGAAGACGCTTCCAAGGGGAAAGGGAAGCAACTCAGTTCATCAGTGTAAATGGACAGCTGACCAATCAGCTATCATCGATCTCTTCCGTGTGAATACACAGGCCCAGTTCGTCGCCGAAACACAACATCAAGTAAAGCTCGGAAAATGGGAACATCCTATTTGATATTTTTTTTCTGAATTTTCAATGAAAGATAATGCAGAAACAACCCTCAGAAAAATGGGTGCCTGACTTGGTCACCCAGAATTTTACACACACCCATTTTCCCTAAGGATGGTAAAGAAAATCACCCATTTCAGGGGTTTTGTGCACACACACACACACACACACACACACACACACACACACACACACACACACACACACACACACACACACACACTTACACACACACACACACACACACACACACACACACACACACACACACACACACACACAGTAACATCTGATTCAGTTAAAAGCTGACTGTACACATTCGTTCTCACTCGCCACTCGCGCTTTCTCCAATTAGTCTGGTTGATCAGAGAAAGCGTGAAGAGCCAGTGAGAAAAAAACTGTTGCGGAATCTGCTGGTCCTGGTACTGATGGTTGGTACCCTGTTGGTAAAATTTGGAAAAGCTCTTTGCCCGGGTGGGTGGAATCAATGGAGATAAGACTTGCTCTACGATAGAGACACTGATGGTACAGTGAGTCCAGGCTAGGGAGATCTCTGGTTATGATTTTTGAAGCGGTCTTGACCACCCTACTCAGTCTCATTTTCTATTTGCCTGTGATGGTAATCATAATAAAATTCAAGCAATAATAATTTTGATAACTTAAGAATTGCCATACCAATGAATACTGGCATGTCCAGTTTAACAATCTTTTTTTTTTTTTTGAGTGTCACTGCATAAAATGATGGATGAAAATCTTTATACCCTGTGTATTGTGGCTTGCCTGTAAGTTTAAATCGGGCGGACCATCGGGGGTTCTTTCTCCGGGTACTCCGGTTCTTCCACCCCCACACCACCCACATTTTAGTACCGGTCTCAGGCCACTTTAACTCCGCCGAGGTGTACCCTAAAGGTTACCTTGCGGGTCCCAAGCCCGGATAAAGGAGGAGGGTTGGGCGTAGGGCTAGCAACCCTACCCCGAAAAACACTTCCTGCTACAGAAACGCCAACAGTTAGGTCACTTTACAAATTTCAAATACAAGCGATCAAAAATCTCTGTAACTTCAGTGGCTGACTGGCCCTTCGTTTGTCTTGTACTGTGTTTGTCTTAAATGGCATAAATCCGTGTCTGTTTCGTGAGTGTGTGTGTTGGATTTCAGGCACAGCGCTTTGAGTAGATTTCTCCAAAATTGAGAAAAAGCACCTATATAATAACGGTATTATTATTATTATTATTTAATTGCACCCGATTCAGTTGTGACCAGTCTCACATCTTTGCGGTGATGAGAATTTTCCATTGTCTTACCAAAACAGGCATTGTTCATAAGCTTAAAGAAGTCTTTGTCAAATGCAGTATTACCATCTCTTGCACGGAGGGTTGTGTTTTTCATTATGTAAACTTTCATGAAAGCACTTTGATCAAATTTAATACCTCTGTGTACTTTCTTTAGTATTAACCCATGTCTGATGTAAAACTGCAGTAAGCGATAGTGGCAAACGTTGTTGAATTTGTTATTCAAAGTTGGCACAAGTTTAGTGTCTTCTTTTTTCCCTGTCAAAGACATTTTCTCAACAGCTAATGGATAATCATTGTGGTAATCATGTAGGTGGTGTGGGTACTCCATGTCGACTTCAAAGATCCAACCCTTTTTGTGATTCCGATCATAATTCATAATTTCGTTTGTTAATTTTTTTATATCACACTATGACAAATCATGTAAACGAAAGTTTTTCAAGGGCAATAACTCACACATTGCAAAGCCATACAAATTATTAGCGTCCACCTACGTAATAAATGACCTTGACCTTGAGGGGTCAAAGTCATCAAAATATTTGTTGTTGGCTTTGGCATAGTTGTTTAAGGCTATACTTATGCCTCCCCTCAATCCACGTTCCACATTTCACCCATCGAACTATCCGACAACAGGTCTATAGATATCTTACTGGATTTGAAAAAATGCATCCCACGTCATGCCAGGACTAGTTATGTAGCAAGCAGGGTCAAGTCTGTAGTGTAACAAACCCTTTTCATGGTAACTTTCAAATACGTCTGCTAGCAAACAAACGTCAACTTTCAAGTACTGGTCATGGTAGTCACCAATCGTTTCACACCCTAGTTTACCCCATGCATCAAGAGCGTGCTGGTAATCAGAGTCAGAAATACCCTTTCCATTTAGTGTAGAAAAAATTTCTCTTTTGGTGGCAGTCTTCTTTCCTCAAACACAACCTAGTGATCAATGTACTCGTAGGGGTAGACACCTTTCTTAATTAACTCTGGCTCAAAATATTTACTTGTTATTGGAAACTCAGTCAGACCATCTGCGAGACTAGCAAGCCCTAAAGACAAATGTTGCATCTAGTCATAAAATGCTAATTTGTCCAACATAAAAGTCAAGTATTTCTCAGTTGTCTGTGCAATGCAACTAATTTTTTTGTAAGACTCGTCTACAGCCTGCATAATAATATGTGAATCATACCCCTTGAGATTGTGGAAAAAGATAGGCAACTTATATGCCTTGGGGTCAATTTTTAGTTTCAAGTTGCAATCACCATGTGCAGCACTTCTGTAAAAACGTCCAGTTATGTTGTCATGGTCGCGAACTTTATCACCATCAAGGGGTTGTAGTCCAGAGGCACTAGAGACCTAAAAGGCCTAAAAAAGAAAGTTTGTCGGCCATCCCCCTGTCACAAAAAAACAATTATATTTTCTTGTTCAGACACCTTAGAGGAGTTCACAGCGAAGTTTCGACTTAAAAATTCTTGATCGTTAATCAGCAGTCAGCGAAATATTAAGTTTTAAAAATAAATTTAGCAGAAAATAATGAAATCTGTAAAACACAACAAAACACCAAAAATTCATGCTGTAAAGTTTATATTAGAACAGTTTTTAGTAATGATTACAAAAAATTTAGTGCAGAAGTATCAAGAAGAGGCAGAATGGCAATAAATAAAGGGTATTTTGCAATAAATTACCTCCCTTGATGGACGAAACGTTGCAGAATTACTGAAGACTGTGTGCATCCAGTTATTATTAGAGTCACAGAAAGGTAAATAATCCTTGCAATTGAAACACTACTTAAAATGTGTATACACATGAAAGTCCAATGGGATAAACCAAAATTAATTATTAAAAGCTCAAATGTTCCCAAACACGTTACTTTGCCTTTTTCTTATTCTTCCATCTCAGAGTCACTGCTGTCTGAAGCTGATTCATCCTCATCATCTTCTTGATCACTAATCTCTCCCTCTACTGCTTGGTTTGAGCAGTTGCTACAGACACAGGCTTTGGTGCACCGAAGCGAACGCTTAAGGCATGAACAGTTTGCACTGGCACAGCCACTATTCTTGCATGAACACTGAAAAAAGTCAGATACCACAGGAGGCAACGAGGGCAGCTGAGTCCATTGGAATGACAAGGAGCCATCGTCTTGAGATGTCCATCCATGTGAGAAGGCAGGGGGAGCAGAAATGTACAGGCTCAGACAGTGGTGATATTAGTTATTAGTTATATTTGATATATAAAATATTAAAACATAAATTCTTAACCATGAAATTTTAGAAGAAGACTTACCAATGACACCAAGAAATGTCATCAAAGTGTGGAATTCCCCCATCCTAACCACGAGGCGCTTGGTGACGTCATCATTCTCCCAAAGAACTTGTTGCAGTTTGGTGTAGATGGCTTGATCGGCCACAATCACTATTTCCTGTAGGTGTAACTTGTCTGTGATGTCACAGCTGCGTTTGATGATTTCATGCATTGTTGATGTTTCCGTTGCACTGGCATCAATCACAGGGAGGTAAGTGATCGTGCTCACTGCTGGGACATGTTGCTGTAGAATAGAGTGATAACCAGCCCAGGTCAGCTGCACAGACTTGCCTTCGATGAGGTTTGATTTGAGCAGAAGGAAAGCATCTTCATCGACTTTGCTCTTCTGGAGTTCTCTCACATCAACATCTGAACCTGTGTCTGGAATGTCTGGGTCAATTCGCCTGTGTTTTGCCTTTGGAACGCAGACAACGTTAGTCTAAATCAAGTGTTCGTCGTCGCTTTCTTCGGACAGATGGGGGAACAATGATGTCTGTTTCATTTTGTTGTGTTGGCGTTTGAATGGCAATACCATTCACACAGTGAGTGGTGTTGGAACCACTTGGGGCTTCTTCCAAAAAGTCAATGTTGTCCCAAACAAGAGTGGTGAAAGATTCTTTGTGAAGTGTTGTAGGTACTGGCTGGAGTAGCTGAAATTCTGCCATGTCTGTCTCAAGTCGTTCCAATGTTGAATAAGAAGTGGAGTGACCCAGTCCATTTAAAATGTCTGTCAGTCTTTTCGAACCAGTGATGTGCTTCACAGCTACCCCTAACATCAGATGTTTAGGTGGTGTCTTTGATGGGTTGGCCAAAAATATGATATCTTGGGCAATGGAGAGAAGACACCTTCTGACCCCTGATTCAACTAAAACTTGATTTATTTGAGGTTCCCCAGAAAATCCACAAACCCAGGCTAGCATGTTGAACAACACAGCAGGAACAAGTTTTTGGATGTTTTCTTCAGTCATTTCTTCTGCTGGAGGAGGCCATGTTGATAGTTGAAAGGTAGGTGCTTCTTTGACAGCATTTCTCACAGTAAGAAAAGCCATAAACAGGTTTCTCAAATCAAAAGAATATTCCATTGTTCTGGGCACTTCTGTTGTCTCATTCTCATTACTATACCCCATGAGTCATCATCGCTGTCACTGCTGTTGATAATGCTTGCAGGGTCAGTCACCATGCTTGCATTTAAGCTTCTGCTTGAAGGGAAAAAGACCACTTGAGGAGCAGATGGATTTTGCTGATGATATCTGGAAAAGCTGCCTTGAGTCTTGCTTTCATGTATCCAGTCTTGTAGGTAGAATTGAATGTTCCATTTTCCATCTGAGCTGCTATTTTCTGAAACCTACGCTTCAAGTACCTCACAGTCATGACCTCGCCTCCACATTTCAATCGGGGTTCAACTACTTCCTTGCACAAGTGTTCAAAAGATTCCTGGAAACATCTGGATTCTGTATCAGAAGACGCCGCAGAAGACACAGAAGAACCAGATTTGTGTCGGCAGCGCTCAGTGGATGCCATAAAGTTTCTGTAGCATGACTTGTGATACCTGCACACACACACACAAACATCTATTCACCATTTGCAGCTTAGTAACTTTATACACATTGGCTGTGGCTGCATGCACAAAGTATGTTTGTAAGCATGGGACGGCCTGTGATATCTATAAAACCTCCTGTCCATACTTACTCTCGTGAGTTTTATACAACTGTATCTTTGGTCTGATTCCTGTCTTTATTTGCATTACAAAATTGTTATTTATTGATTGATTTATTTTTTTTTTTACATTCTGGCACACACCACATATATGAAACCAAAGCAAAATTGGGGAATTATTACTTAGCTTCAACAGCAAGCAGGTCTGTTTTGTACTGCAGATCTCGTAGAATATCTTCACGGCTGAGCTTTTCTGCAGCTTGAAGGAAGATACTACCATCATTTCCACCTTTAACAGAAAATAAAACAACACTGTTAGAAATGAAACTTCAAACCATACACACTGTAACAAAAGGGTTACTTAGCTTTATATCCTCAAAATATCTTTCATAGGAATACATAGGAATATGTGGCAATAATAGGCTATCATCCTGTAGCCCTCATATTATGGGAGTTGATTATGGGTCATTAATCCCAGATTAATACATCAACATAATAAAAAAAAAACACAATCAATGTTTAAAACTGTTACCTCTACTCCCTAGTTGGGATTACTATGAATTCAGGTCACTACAGATTCACTAGAGAGGTGAAGTTTTGGTTGTTGCTGCTGCTGGTTTAAGAATTGAAAAACAGACTATTGAACGAGAAAAAAAAAACAAAAACACATTTGGATAGCACCAACACATTATTCTTCATTTAATCCATTTAAACTGAGTACAACATATATATAATGCACACATGTTTATATATATATATATATATATATATATATATATATATATATATATATATATATATATATATATATATATATATATATATATATATATATATACGTACTTGCACAAGTTTTTCTTGTACACGTGAGCCGATTGCTGACTTCATCCACTTCAGCTTTCGACAAATCAAGCAAACGTTTGGCAGCAGGTGGCCTGTGGCTGTGGATCATGGTTTTTTTAAAGTCTTTTTGATTAGGGATGGTTTCCTGCCTTTCGACTTCCTCACTTCAGCTCGGGAAATGTGAACGCTGTGCGTAAACGCATTGTAGCAAGCTAGGTAGAAATATCATCATCATCATCATCATCAGTCCCTTGCCCGAACTGGGCGTTGGGGGGACTGAAAGGCAGCAGCAACAGACAGTGCTCTCCACTGAGTTCTATTTTGGGCGGTGGCAAGCAAGTCTGGCATCTCGAGTTCGGTCCATTCTTTTATGTTTGCGACCCAACTCTTTCTCTGACGACCTCGCCGACGACTTCCTTCGAGAGTGCCTTGGAGGATAGTCTTGGACAAGGTGTTGTGTCGGGTCACGTGGCCAAACCAAGCAAGCTTGCGCCGTTTCACGGTTGCCAGAAGGGGTTCATGTGGGCCCACCAGGGAAGTGACGATGCTCCGTACATATTCGTTGGTCTTGTGCTCGCGGTACGAGATGTGGAGCAACTTCCTCAGGCACTTGTTCTCAAAGGCCTGGATTTTATTTTCTGAGTCTGCAAGCAGCGTCCAAGTCTCACAGCCGTAGAGTAGAATAGACACTACGAGGGACTTGTAAAGCCTGTACTTGATGGTGAAGCTGATGGAGTTACTTCGCCATATCCTGTCCAGCCTGGCCATTGCGGATGTTGCTGTACCTATCAGGTAGAAATATCAGGAACTGCAAAAGCTGAGGCCTATGTCAGTTGCACTCTGTGTCTCTTTCAAAACACTTTCCGCCACTTGACGTTCTAATCCATCAAGATCAATCCATTTTACACTGCAACTCACAATTTTTTCCCATCTTACCACCGTCAAAGGCATTAATTCGTCATTTTCGGCATTGTTTACACAATGTACACAATAAACACAGGGCGACGCCATGTTGATGCTAGACAAGCTAATTATGGTTTCAGAGCATAAAGAGGTGGAGATGGGAGGTAACTCGCCACGAAATCGAACTCCGAAAAATAGTAATTTTAGATCGACTGCCTTTTACAAACAATCAAGTATTTTTGCGTCAAGGACACAGCGATGTTTTGTATTTTTTCCACTAATTTTTTTTTGTGGCCACCCTGACATGGACCACAAGGTGAAACGATAGGCCCGTGGTGCCTCTGGACTATTGTTCACAAATCCAACACATCACTGCTGCATCAAAATTTAGTTTGTCTTCTTCTGTCATCAACAAAGGCATCTGACAGTTTTCCAAATACTGTACTACCTGACTATACAGTTGTCTCATTTCTGTTAAAAACTCAGCTGCTGCATTTTCACCCCTGTAGATAACAGGTTTTTCGTGCACATCGTCTGACCTAACAAGAATGTATCCGAAAGAACACACCACTTGGTCACTCAATTTTACAGTCTTTGGTAATGATTCTGGAACAGGACCCTCAAATGGTACAACCAGTGATTCAAAATCAGCATACACCACAAATGGCAGCTTTTGCTGATTCCCATAGTTCTTAAAATATACTTTGCTACCAGGATCTGGATACCTCAGTATTGTTTGAATGTCATCAGCGGACCTGCAGTGCTGTACATGTGTGTGTGCTACTTTAATAGAGAAAAACCTCTGTAAACATTTTTTTTTACAAAATTCCTGTTTACCATTATGTTTTGTGGTATGATAAATTAGTCTTGACATACTTCTGATAATTGTGTAGTGAAAGTTATCACCAGAGCTTATTAGTAACATGTCAACATGCTTATCTTTTGACTGTCCGCAGGTTGGGGCAATTGGTGATACTCTAATTGGTTGTAACTTGTTCTCAGACTCATTATCCCATACATACACATTCACAGATATCCCTGGATTTAGTTTTTCAAGCAAATCTATATCATCCATCCTAACAGGAAACTCTATAACACTGAAGTTAAGTTCATTTACAAATTTGGTATAGTTAGATACGCGATCAGGTCTTGTTTTTACAAAGTGTAGTTTGGCAAGCACACACCACATGAAACAAAAATTATCAATGTTTTGAATATTAACAACAACCTTTTTGTTTAAAACCTCTTTTGGCAGTGGTATCCATGATTTGCCTAATATAGGACGGTATCTTGACTGCTTCTGTTGCAGTTCATGTACACGACCTTCATGCCAACCAGACCCCTGCATTTTTGCTCTGTCAATTGCTTCTAGAAAGTCAGGCAACAGTCTTTCTCTAAACACGTTTTCCAATTCTCTTCTCGAATTAACTGTGTGTTGTCTTGTCGAGATATAAGATACAATCACTTCACCATCTACCCTGGTAAATTCTATTTTAGCAACAATCTGAATCTTTACACTACCAGAAAGAAGATTATCTTGTATGACTGAAAAGATCTTTCTATCGATTCGTAGACACTGCAAGTGTTTGATATAGGCAAGTCTGTTGTGTGAAACACGTTTCTTAAGCCAGAGGAGCATTGGGCATTGTCCGTCATTTTTATTTGTCCGACAAAATAATAAATAGAAAATTTACATCTTGTGTAATACCACTTTATTGACAGTAATCTCTAGACAAATTACTGCTGGCTTTGTATGTGTAATACAATCGTATTAACTGTAACACATTTAATATGAACATTTAGTTTACATAGCTGTTTAAATATGTTATAACCCAGAGTATCAATCCAGCTGTAGCTTGCATCGTTAACTTTAAAGGTATTTGTTTTATTATCAACAGTCATACACTCCATGACTGAATGTTCATCAACATAATCCAAAGTCACATTATATGACAAATATATCACCGCTGGTACTGAGAGTCTTATGTCAGGCTGTTTGGGAGATGCTATTTAGTCAGTAAAGTGTAGAACATCTCTGAAGCAGTAAGTTAACATCAATAGATTGCTCTGTTTGCATGGTTTGTCCATCTGCCATTTTTATGGACAAAACAAAAGGCTAAATTAATTCACTAACCCATACCCTGTGGGCTGATCTGTCTTTAAAATAAGCTTTAGATGCTTAGTTGATTTCAGTTTTTTTTTTTACATCATCTCATTCATGCTTATTTGAGATGACATCGTTCTCTCTGAGACAGTCTTTAAAGCTGTCATGATCCTTACAGTAAAACAAACAAATGAACTTTAGTTGTTCTCGAAAATCTTTCAGTACAGCATTATATTTTTGAGTGAGAATCCATAAAGTGATATTTGCGTGTCTGCCACTAAAAGCAAGTTCTGCCAGTGTGTTTCTCTTCTTAAAAATGTCTTTTTCTGCAGAGCAGTCATCAACAATAAACAAGGTTGACTGTCCTTCAAATTGCTTGTAAAAATACTGCAGGTAATCATTAAGTATTTTCTCAGGGTCGACTAAATAGATGTTGCTGTCAGTCCAAATGAATAAATGGTTGTGATAAGCTTTGTTGTGTTTGATTGTAATACAAAATATCACAATGTTTTAAAAATGATAGTTGTATCTTGTTTGTAAGAGGTCAAGAACAAATTCAGTTTTTCCACAGCCTGTGGCACCGCAAAACAAACCACAGTGTGGGTCAAGTGTCATCAAGTTCATTTTAATACACAATATTATTTTAATATATGTGTCTACTTAGTCTGCTTTCTGCAATATTGTGTTGGGCATCATAAATCAGATACAAAAATATATTTATTGCTCCTGCGGTTTCAGTCTTTTTTTTTGTACTTGGATTGTAATTCCGTCACTACCATTTTCAACAGTACGACCTGACCCATATAGGTAGTCGTCATCTGTACTACGCAGGTCTAGCCACAGTGCATACTTGTCTGTCAGGTATTGAGCAATTCATACATCATACAGATGCAGATCTTTAGATGCCATGTTTGCTGGTTTTTCTCTAAGCCTTCCACCTGCAAAATATTTTGTGATCTCGTCATAGTGCTGGTAAGGTAGCATACCCGAAGCATACACTTGATTATGACAGCCATTAATAGTACAAGACAAATGGGTAATCTTTGGATTGTAAAATGTTTCTGAATCCAGTACATATGGACTCGCCGTTTTTACAAACAACATAAGAATGCCTTTCAGTGACCTAGCAGGTGTGTTCAAGTTGATGTTCCACATTGGGTCGCTTTTGTCTTTATGAATCAAACTGTGTCTTATCACACGATCATAATAAATTGGCAGTCTTGACTGGTACTGATTTTGAATGAGAGTAGCTAGATGGGCATGTGTGACAATTTCATATTCCAAGGAAATGTTAGAGATCTTGTATGTTGCATCTGTGTCAGTTGATTTAATAACTTTGGAGTAGTCATTGAAAATTAGTTCAAAACTCAGACGATCATTAGGTGCTCCTTGGTTTAAAGGTAAATGTTCTGTTAGGATTTCAAATTCAAGTGGAATGCAAAATCTATTTCCATATGTTTCTGCCACAATAACGTCATTGGCTTCTGTTGTTGATTTATCTGCTGCATTGATTCTGAGTTTGGCAACATTATCAGATTGTATGCCTTGATAAATACGGTCTCCTCTTTCTTCTCGAGTGAACCACAGATCTTTGTAACAGTAGAATACATCGGCATCGTCAAGACTAAACACTTCCTGACCCTGAAGTTTAACTTTATAGTTTAATTGCTCTGCCTAGGTTGTCAACTAGTATTCTGTTTGCGTCGTCAGATGAAAGTTCAATATTAAATGCAAGACGAGCAGTACCAGGAACAATAACGTCACTGGGACCTAGGTTAGGAAACTTGACAGTAAGGATTTGGTTTTGATCAATGGTGCTAGGATTCTTTGTGACAACAATCTATTGTGTAATGCCCTTAACACCAAGAGGTTCACGCACTTTTCTGTATGGGTCTAACTTTGATCCATAGGACGATGTCATTTTATTATGCAAAAATCAAAAATATTAAATTAATAAGCACAATGGCAGCAGGAGGATTTCGTCATGAAGATTTTGCAATGGATGACATGAATGACTATGATACTGGTGCAACAGATATGACTGGAATGGTAAATACTTCTAGTATGTATCACAAACTGTTAAAAGACAAAGTGAACTCGTTTTATGATAGTGTTGGTGACCGCCCAGATGAAATAGATCCTAATCAGTTTGAATATGATAAAGGTCATTTATATTTAAATACTTTTGACAAAGGAAAAGTACAATTGACTAACAAAAGAGACCCTGGTAAGTTTAGAGCTCTAAGTACAATCAAAGGTGAAGGTGGTGTTGGCGCCTTGCGTCAACTTGGTATTGGAGATAAACAGTTGCCACCTCGAATTGCTAGTGCTCTTAACAAGGTGCAAACAAGACTGCCGACGGGACAAGAAATTGAAATGGCAGAAGTAACAAAACTGCCAGAAATATCAGACAAGGCAATACAAGAAACAGCATTTACAGAGGGACAAGTAAATGAGGTTATGAAAATAATAGGTGACTCTCCTTTGACAATGCAGGAGTTAGAAGGGTTGGATAAATCACTGCAGTCAATCAGAAGTGAGCTGGTTAATAATGTAGCCAAACTAGGTGAGCTTGATAAACACATAGAAAGAGAAAAAGAAAAATTAGTTAAAGCTGATGATGAGAATGATGACATTGAAATAAAAACAAGAATACAACACAGGTTAAATGATTTGCAGTTAGAAAGATCCGCATGGCTAGAAGTTATTGAAATTGGAAAAGAAAAACGGAAAACACAGGTCAACAGGATTAGAGAAACTATTAAAAAAATACTTCACGAAGACACAACTTTGGCTGAGAGATTGAAAACACCTTTCAGAGAGCAGGGTATAACAATTGCAAGTTTAATTACTGCTCTTGGATTTATTATCAGTTCTGTTGTATTAGCTGTAATGGGTGGTGGGGGTAGCGGTTCAGCTCCGGCCCCTCCAGCTCCACCAGTTCCATCAGACCCTAAAGATTTACAGTCATGGGTAAAAAAACAGTTGTCTCATATATCAGACTTACTTCAGAAATTGGCTGTAATAGCAATGGATGCTTTGCCTGGCATAATAGGGAGTGTTGTCAGTTGGATAATAAGTACAGCAGCAAAGGTAGTCAGCGGAGCATGTGTGGGTCTTTTTAGTTACAGTAGGAGGGTTAATGGTGGGTTATTTAATGAAACAGGTAAAGAAGTAATATTCCTAATCCAGTAAGGCCTATTACCAATGCAGTTCTCTCTGACTCATGTGTGTTAACTGATGACTGTTCCGAGGCTTCTGTTACTGGATGTATTGGTGTGGGTGTCAGTGCCGGGGCTAGGGCCGGGGCTGTTACTGTCTGTACAGGTGATGATGTTGCTAATGTTTTTTGCACATGCGGTGACTTTTGGTGCAGGTGATGTTTGCTTGTTGGACCTAAGATATGTGTGGTTGCTGGACCCAAGCTATGTGTGGTTGTTGTGCTCAAGTTTACTGATTGATTGTGTCCTAATTTTTGATCATGCCCAGTAACAATTATTTCATTATTATAATTTGTTATTGTCCCCATTTGGAGTTGAAGGTCAGATGGTAACATGTATAACCCGATGCCAACTACAAAGTCAACTTTTGATCTAGCATATCTGAGAACGTCTTGGTAGTGTTGTATGCTTGATGGGAGATCAACAACTGAGTTTATCGAATTTCTAGGTTTGCCATAAACTGTTTTTGTGCTTCAAATTTGCCACTCCCATTTAAGAAGGTTGATTTTGTTTGAGCTTGTGCTCCTAGTATACACCACACATATGTTTTGATAGACTCATTTATGTGCTCAACTCATGCTTGAGTAAACCCATCACTCCTGTCTAAGACAAACGTGGTCCAGGCATTAGACTGTTTCAGTTCTATTGAGCCTAACCTGACTTCGGATATTTGTGAAAATGAAGTGTAACCAGGATAGTAATCTTGAGGGTATTGTCTGTGACTCATAGCATAATACAATGTTCCCATACCATTGTGATCATCAACTTTTTGAATAAAATCATACTTTGTACTGATGTTAAATTCATTACAGATCCGTTCGAATGCTTTCAAATCCATGGGGTTGTTAAAGTGGTTAAAACTAGATTCAGTGGGCAATGGGGTATGTAGTTCTGAAAGTATTCTTCTAAGCTAGTAATATGTGTGGAAACGATAGACAGACTTAATCAGTTTGTTTGGGTGATTTAAAAGGTCTGTAAAAGAAACTACACAGCCAGTAGTTGAACATAGTATAGCAAAGTTAAGTTGGTTTTGGAACATCTAAAGTGGGCTTGAGGACCACTTTCCTACAGTTGCATCATCTGTTATTGGAGGGTTTAGGTAATGATCATACGGATTCGGCACTTTCACTCGAAATAAATCACCTTCGGACAAAGCTATATCAAGCTGATTTAGTTGAATTATTTTCTGGTCATAAGTAGGCGCAACATTGTACTTGGCATCCACGTTAAATTGATATGCATTTACAGTGGCAATTGTTGGTGATTTAAATTCCATTATGCTTTTTTATGCGATTATAAAAATGTTCATAACCTTATCAAATATTGACAGAAGTAAACCAGTGTGGTTAACTAATGGAATTGATAATCGTGATGGTAGCAAGGCTGTAGCTATTCATGAAATGTTCTACACTGTAAAGTGGTTTAATGTAACAGATGATAAAAATTACTCTGTAAGTGGAACTCTTGATGGTTTAGAAAAGGGTGATACTTTACGAGCTGGGTATTATGACTTTTGTACTTTAGCTAAATGGCTTCAAAATGAATTTAAAATTAAGGCAACTTTAAACCCAGCTAATTTACTTGTTACAATTGAATTTCTGAAAAGTGGTCAGTTTTCTTTATCAATTAGTCTTTTATTATTACTTGGTTTTTTAGGTGAAAAAAATAACACATCCTGATGAAGATTGGACACCATCAGTCGGGCATCTACTTTCACCAAAATAAATCAAGAATAACTGGCAGATATCCTGTTCATTTGTCAGTACACACAGTGCTAAACGTTCATTTGAAAGAACTAAGCACTACTGATAATCTTCACAATGGAAAGCCTTCAACTTTGTTGAAATGTGTGTCAACTGGAACTGCTCCTTATTGCAAAAATGTAGTTGTTAGATTTCCTAATTCACAGTTTAAAAAATTAGGCTGCAGTTTCTTTGAATCATTGTGTATATCTGTAACTAATCTGGATGACAAACTGGTTGTAATGCATTATTTTTATGTTGTGTTGGAAGTTAAATAAATTTTATTTTTTTTTAATAAAAAATGAGCGGTCTTGGTCCAAAGCGCGAATTGTACCAGTTGCATGTCCGTCAATAGAGTTGAAAGATTTGGCTGATGTGCAAAATTTTGATAAAGAAGGTGAGGTAGGAGAGGTGTATGGCCTTGAACTTGTTTCCATCGGATTGTACAAAAGAAAGGTAATTGATTATGTAAAAGATGGCGCGGAGAGACAGTTTCCTAAACTTAGTCAACTTCGTGATGTTACTGTTCCTACTCCTGTAAGTAATGTGCTCTACAGCTTAAAACATGTGGGTTATTATTCCTACCCCTGTTCCGCTTGCATCTATTCCCATTGTATGGGACGTAAAGTTTGTTTTTATCAGTCCTTATGTTTATTTTACTGATGAAGGTGCCTTAGTATTTAGAAAAGTTGTTAACTCTGCGCCAATGCTTGTAAGTCTTGTGCCAAGCTATTCTGCAGAAACCAATAGCCGAGAAAAACTAAAATTTCAAGAGTATGGAAAACGAAGGTATTTTCTTACAAATAGACAGGGTAGAACAGATACTTCTATTTCGTTCGTATCAGCAAGTTTTACCATAGATAGAGAAGCAACAATAGTTTTTGAAATTCTCATGAGATCTGTGGATGCTGTGAAAGAAGCAGATATCACACAGGGAATCAAACTTATGTGGGATAGCTCAGTAGCAGAGTCAACAAAGGTTGTTATTGCTATTAGTAAAATCAATACAGATTTGGAAGTTTCAAGTAGTATCCCCGCTGTTAATGTAGTGATCAATAAACAAATCTTTGTTCGTCTAAGTTTCATAAACCTGGAACACATAGATCTTGTTTCATTATAGTACGCTAGTAAATTGTATACCTTTGAAGAGTTGCAAAATAAATTAGAAGATTAAATTTAAAAAAATATTTGCCATAAAAAAATGTCACCACTTTATCTGCAAATACCACCTGAACCACCTGAACCTATTGTGTGTGATAAAAGATTACAGGCAGACTCATTCCGCTTAATGAATATTACAGAAGCCCTGAAGTATTTGGAAGGAGAACAGGCGAAATACTCCAGGTGCAAAAGACAATATAAAACGGTTTTCAATTCTGTACACAACACATCAATGGCTGTGGGAGTGGTTTCAGCTGGATTATCTGTCACTGGTTTAGCTCTGTTTGCCATTGGAGTTGGAAGTGTCATAGGAATTGCTATTGAAGGTGTTGGTGGTGCCGCAGGTCTGGCATGCTTTGGTATGGAAGCCCTTAACAAAAGATTTTATACAAAGTTGCAGAAGCATAAAGCCTTGAGTACGCTCGCTGGAGCTAAGCTGAGCAGTATGAAACTTATTATCAGTAAGGCTTTAGATGATAATAATATTGATGATCACGAATTTAAGAGAGTGAAGGATGATTTTGCCAATTACAAACAACAAAAGTTTGAAATTCAAAATAAAATGCGAAGTCAATCCGTGAATGTTGAAGAACTAAAGAGATATTTTTTAGAGGAAAGGAAAAAGATAGGTGTAGAAGAAACTGTGATAAAGGTTCAAGGACTTATAAGCAATTAACGATAGGTTTTGGTAATCCATTATTTTTGTCATACT
The DNA here is from genome assembly GCA_036245525.1 of Semisulcospira habei. Lineage (NCBI taxonomy): Eukaryota > Metazoa > Mollusca > Gastropoda > Semisulcospiridae > Semisulcospira > Semisulcospira habei. The sequence goes on along the minus strand of BTPG01000002.1, from coordinate 2,883,488 downwards.
CTTCGCAAAGAGATGTCATGCCTTTCACGCCTGCCCATTTGATGCCATCCGCCCCACCACCAGACTATTACTAAGAAAAAAAGTTTTTTTATTGTCCTTTTAACTTGGAAAATTTGTCCTAGTAAGTTGTGACTTGGGTCAAGAACTTATAAGATCTTTATTTAAGATACTTATAAGAACTTGTTTTAAGTCACTTTAAAGAACTTATGGCAATTAACTTCAAAGGTACTTAAAAAGTTACTTGCTGGTTTATAAATTACTTTATTAAAATGTGACTAACATCAAATTTTTATGCCCAATATTATTAAAATTTTGTTTCCGTTATGTCTTGGAAAGTCGTTTTGGTGAATCCGAAATTACAATGCGGGGTCTGTACGCGGAGAAATCGTCATTGACGTCAGAAAAAGCTGCAACAGGAAGTTACTTTCTTGCACATCCGGCAAAACGGTGCATCACTTGATGCCCCTGACATGGGCGCCACCATTTTAGGAAAGGGAAGCGACAAATTCAGTCTATCCCCCAATGCGTCAGCAGGTAGATTCACAGTGATTGTCCTCAAAGATGGCTGACCGATGTTTGCCTATTCGTGCTTTTATTCATGAGGCCATCCAGTGCAGTCAGCCGCCACTATCTCAGTCCTCAAGGTGCTTGCTAATGATGTAAATATGTCTAATGACATTTTTTCCTGCACATCTTTTATGCGGCACATCACCGATTCGTGGTTATGTTTAGTTCCACAGCATATGAACCGGACTCCGTCCTAGTCTTCACTGACAAGAGAAGTTGTAAAATGCATAGAACTTGTTTGCTTGTCTGCTTTAGGGAAGAAAAAAAACCTAATGATTTGTGTTGTACACATGCTTCTCAGCCGGTTGTCCGTTAATGGCCTGATGATGTTCTACTTGACGGGAAGAACAAGAAGTATTCGACTGAAAAATGAACCGCCGCACAGACAGACTAGATCGAGTCGGTGAAGGTATGTGATACATAAAGTTTAAAATTTTGCTGAACAGTTGAAAGTAACTGAGTAAAAGTGAATGTTTACATTTGGAACAGTAGCAGACGATATTGACGGTTAGAGATGTGTCCCGTTAGAGATCTCTGCGCATGACTAGAATAGTGCTCTGTTTCCATATGTAAACATCCGGAACATGTCAGGCGCACGGTGGAATCGCTTAGTTCATTTGATACTTCAAATCAGAGGACGATAGACATAACGATATCGAAGAATGTGTTCAGTATGTACTCCATTCATGTGTATTTCTCACGATAAGCATGCTTCAGATTGATGTAGTACATTCACCACAGCAACTGTGTTTGCCTAGTATCTGAAATGTATCCCCTGTCCATATGATGATAATTTTAGCACGTATCGACTGCGGATAATGAATCATGTCAAGTATCAAAACTCGCCTATCTGTTCTGCTTTTAACGACCATCCCCATCCCCCTTTTGTGTTCGATTTTCTTGGGTATTATTATGTTCATTTGATATGCTTGCTGCAAATCTGATCAAAATACATCATCATGCGACATCAATTATGTAAGTTGTGATAGTTTAGTTTTAAAAACAAAACATTCACATAATGCAACTGCATGTAGATACATTTTGGTAAGGTGTGTTAGTATTAGTGTCAAGCGAGGATGCCATTTTAATGTCAGTGGTAACTTGTATGATCAACACCAGATGATTTCATGTGATATTATGACGGCATTGCTTGTCAGATCATCACAATGCTACAAGCTATACTTGTAAAAAAATGTAATTCAAATCCATGTGGATACTGACACAATGCGGTCAGTTGGTTTGTTCTTAGACACTTGTAGGGTATGCATGCAGCCTGTGTTTTAATTATTTACACTGATATAACAGTGTTGAGCCTACAGACTGTTGCTCATTCTTTTTTGTGATGTGTTATTTTAGGGTATTTGTAGTATGTTATGTGCTTTGTTGTATACTTAGTCTAAATACATTATCTAGTTATAACCAGTTTGGTAGGTTTCAATAGTTGTAGTTTTAAGAATACTGTCAATTTCATTTCAGTGATAAAATTAAAAGTATGAGGAGTACAGCTGTAGTGTTGCCTCGCCCCAGCCTTCGACACCAAATTCTGTAGCGTCGCTGACCGTGTGCAATGTTAGTGTGACCGGTGAATGTGTATGCAAATGTTTGCTCGTGTCAGGATGCCAAGTTCACACACACAAGCGCAGTCACTCGCACTCGATACTAACTACAATAAAACATGTGAAACGAAGATCGCATTTCGTATATATATTGCAGTACAGGCTAATAAGGCTAAAGCAACAACAAATGCCCCGCCATGAGGCCGTTTGAGAAAAATATATTCTCTGCTGGTCACAATGTACACAGGTATTACTACAGTAGTGCAGCACAGTACTAATATCTAAGTCTTATCTCTAAACAGAATGACAAAGTCCGAACAAAAGAGACTCAAGTAAAATAACTAAGTCGGAGAGGCCATTAGATAAAAGGAAGCCTCGGCAAAAATGACAAAGTCCAAAGTGCCCTTTATAAAAGAAGGTCTATAATAGTAGCTTAGTCAGAGAGGCCTTTGGTAAAAGAAAACTTGTACAAAAATGACTAAGTCCAAAATGTCTTTTGATAATGGGAAGCTTAGAAAAAAACGACAGAGTCCGAAGCGCCCATTATAACAGATAACCAACTAGCTAGAAAAATGGTAGAGTCCAAAAGATCCTTTGATAAAGGGAAGCCTCGGAAAGGCGCCCGTTATAAAGGAAAACTACAAGAAAATGACAGTCCGAAGACTCAAAAAATAATAAAAAAAAAAAAAATTGGCTAAGTCCGAAGCGTCTCTTGTAAAGGGGAAACCTCGGGAAAATGACAGAGTCCGAGATGCCCGTTACAAAGGAAGACTAAAAAAAAAAAAATGGCAGAGTCCGAAGACTCAAAAGAAACGGCAGAGTCCAAAGCGCCTGTTATAACGGAGAGCCGCCAGAAAAATGGCAAAGTCCCAAGACTCCAAAAAAAACGACAGAGTCCGGGATTCCCGTTCAAGGGAGGGCTCAGAAAAATGAGTCCAAAATGCTTGTTTCAGTTGTAGAACTCTGGAAAAACGGCAAAGTCGAAACAGCAACTGTAGAAGCAGTCATGGATAACAACCGCTCTAATCCACCTATCTAAGCAGACCGGGTACCACACCGCGATCTAAGCCAAAGATGCCGACCGCAGCGAAGCTTTCGCTAGCTGAAAAGCTGACGGGCAGCGAGAAACGACTCGCCCGACCAAAATCATTATGTGTTACAAAAGGGTGAAGCACTCTTCCCTGTGATAGAACATTACTTTCCTAGCTGAATACGCTTTTGTCAGTTCTGAAACTATTATCGACACCTAGAGCACTTCAAACACTATATTGTTGCTAAAACCTCTTGCAGATGAAAAATCGTACTTTTACAAGACTATGTAGTTAACAACCCAATTCCAACATATCTATTGTCAGGGGAAAATACTCCGCAGTAACCAGCTGCCTGGCACCGTAGCAGAGGTCTGAAAACAAGGGAGAAACCGACACTAGGCGAGGTGCGGTCATTGAGTACAACATCTGGCCTTTGTCTAAACGTTCTTCCGTGTTACACAGCCTCGCCTCTTCTACTGATGGTAAATGTACACTACACTAAATTCCAAGCTTGCAGGAGACAAAAATAGCTGAACTATGCAGTAAGCCTCATTGAGCACACTGACTACACAAAAAGAAAAGAAAAATAATACGATAAAAAAATGTGTACAAGGCATTTTTACCACACAGCATGTTCTTTGTCAGCTACCAGATTTATTCATGTGTATAATAATTTGAAACTGACTGCATTGCAGGTGAGGTCATCACCATGAACATGCAGTACGATGAATTTGTGTTTAATTTCAGAACTAAGGTCACGTGCCCTCCTGGGATCACAATGATCATGCATACTGCATGATATCCCATCACACGACAATGCACTTGGTTACGGGTTAGTGTTAAAGTTTAACAAATCTGAACCTACTAATAGTTGCCCATAATTTCTGATGTTTGCTGCTGTTGGGTAGTTGTTTTTTAATACTCGCTTATTGCAAATTTGTTAACAATGCATGGTTATTCAGATAAAATGTAAAATATAATTTTCAATGTACTTTAAGTGTTAAAGCATGCATAGAGGGCATGCCTGTGGTTATAATGCAGGAGCACTACAGTATGTTTTTGTACAAGTGTGACAATGTTACTACATTTGTACTAAAACTCAGGACTGACAGTGCAACTGGTGATAATGCAGAGGTCACATACTGCATTACATGTTTTAACTGGATGGCTGGAGCTTCATTTACTGATGTAGCCAATAGTTAATCATCCAAAGGCAAGCAACACAGTGCCTTTTAATCATCAACGCAGGTGTGCATCCCACCCTTTTTAAAAACTGCCGTGAGATGGCCTTAGTCGCCTGCTTGGCATTAAACTCCAATAACTAACCTTTTTAAAAAGAACATTCCTGCCAGGGTCTGATGGGTCGGAATTTTCATGTCAGGCATAAAAGTATCAGCAATGCCAATACAGCATCTGACATTATACCAGTTAAGCTATCTCAGATTTATACTCCTATTTTTTTCATTTCAGAACCTTGTTCACTTTCTTGCAGCACTGCAGTGGGTTGAGATCACAGGTGCAGCAAATTGGTGAAACAGATCCATTGAAAGATGTGCAGTCAAAAGTCCACAAACCAGAGTTGGTGGATGCCCCTCACACCACAATGCAGTCGGTTAGTTTGTTCGTTGCACAATTGCTAACTGTTGTATATTTTAATGCGGCCAGTGATTGTACATGATACATGTTGGTGTATTTGTATGCAGCTAGTGTCTGTGGGTTTGCTAGAATAGTAACATTAAAGTGATAAAAACGGTGAGCCTGTAATTAATGTAATTTATAGTCTCCCATCAGTATTGATGTGCACTGCTGTTGGACATTGGTCGGGGGGGGGGGGGGGGGTTCAATGTTTTGTTTGGGACCTTCAACCTGACACAAAAGACCTCGGCCATGCTAGACCTTGCTTCCAGTGACCAAAAAATTAAAAAAAAATTGGGGTGGGAGTGGTGTGTGTGTGTGTGTGTGTGTGTGTGTGGGGGGGGGGGGGGTTGTAGGCGCGTGTGTGTCAAGACTCCCACCACTCACCAAATTATCAAACAAAGACATGGGGAGGGGGGGGGAGGGGGTTGTCTCAAATCCCCCAAAGGGAAATTTGTTATAGCATTGCAAATATTTTTTCTCTAGATTGTCGGCGTGGGCAGGAGGGGTGGGTGTCCAAACCTCCCCCAAGAGGTTTTGTTATGGCGTTTAAAATAATTTGTTTTGTCCCAGATCCACCCCTGCTTACACACAGAGTGGCAAGAGGGAGGGGGATGGTGATGGTGGGTGATGAATGGAGAAGAGAGGGTAGATCTGTCAATATTGTTTTTACAGAGCCCTGTAAACAATAGATGCAAAGTGCAATAGATCGTGTGATCCACTGTTGAAACCAAATATTAGAGGCCTGTGCCACGTTTTATTGTGTGCTAATGCTTCATTATAATATTATTATTATCAGTTATAAAACAATACATAGCAGCGTATGTTTGCTTTCAGAGCATTGGTGATGTCGATGACTATAGAGCCAGGTCCCTGGAGCTGCCGTCACCTGTGACTAGGGGGCGTCAAGCTCAGCCTAAAATCAGTATGGAGTAACAGTATTTTACTACTGTTTTATTTTTAGACTGTGTTTATATTAGTTAGCTGTGTCAGTTATATTATAAACATACAGATGGCCAATGTTGTTGACTCATGTGATAGCAAAAGGGAGTCTATTTGCTGGGCCAGCAGCTGTCGTCTATTGTAAACTGTAATGTTGAATTTGTTTCCGAGAATACTATTAAAGCCACAAGCTTTATAATTGACCCAACAATACTTTGTGGTAGGACCTGTGTAAAGAAACATGTACCAGTTTCAGGGAATTTCTCAAAAGGCTGTATTTTGATACATTGTGAAAAACATTGTCAACCTCACATCAAAAATACCTGATGGTTATACCTTCCTATGAGGGGCGAATGGGGGTGGGGTGGGGCCTCATTTTGGGGTGTTACAACGCCCCCCCCCCTCCCGTTAAAATTTTCAGACACTGGAAGGTCTTTTGTGGGGTGAGCGAATTCTTACCCTCCCCCCCCCCCTCCCCCACACACTTTCTGTATGGTAAACTGTAATGTTGACATTTATTCCAAGACTATGGAAACCACAATCGTCATAACTGACCCAACACAGGCATGGGAATTGTCCGCGAAATTCCGCGAGAAAATTAAATCGTCCACGAAAAAAGAAAGGTGTTTCCGCGAAAAACCATTGTGGGTAGCTAAACAAGCAAAGCACTGGTTTTATTCCGCGGCAGGTCACGGACGCGGCAGGCTGTGTCCGTAGCCTGGCTGACCCGAGTGCGCGCCGCGCAGTAAACTCAGATCTTAGGCGGGCAGACCCAAGGTCGGCGCCAAGAAGTAATCAAGCAAGGTCCGTCGCTTCACACACACACACACACACACACACACACACACACACTGTTTGCTTTTCCGGCGCTCTGAAGTAAGCAATGTCCGCTGCCGCCTACCCCCCCCCCCCCCCCCCACGCTGTTTGATGATTTTCTGGTGGCCAGAGTAAGGAAGGTCCGCCATCTACCCCCCCCCCCCTTCCCCACCGTTTGATTTTTCGGCCCTCACGGAAACAAGATCTAGCGTGAAACGCCGCCTTTTGTATCAGGTTCCAGGTCCCGTTTCAGATGTTTTTTGCTTGGGCAATTCCCATGCCTGCAACAATACTTTGTGGCATAATTCACAAAACGATACTTTGTGGCAGGACCTGTGTAAACAAAAAATGTACAAGTTTCAGCGACTTTGTCAAAAGGCGGTATGTAGATATATTCCGAAAAACTATTGTCAACCTCACATCCAAAATACATGATGGTTAGATCTGTCCTTGTCCTTTTCGTGGTGTTATTTCCCCCCCCCCCCCCCCCACCCTTCTCCCCGCCATTTTTCGGCTACTGAAAGACTGTCAAGTGGTGCAGAAGACTTGTCTTGTAGGTGCAGGGATAAGTTCTTTTTGGGGCTCACGTGTGAAGCAAAAGGGAGTCTATGTCCTGGGCCAGTGGTCGTCCGTCCTTGTAAACTTGAACATTGGCATTTTCTATGAGACTATTCAAGCTACAGTCTTCAAACTTGGCTCAAGGGTACTTCGTGGCAAGACATTTCTAAACATACCAATTTCAGTGACCACTCACAAAGGTCAAGGTCGCAGGAGATCAGGTAATATATCAAAATTAGCTATTTTGGGACATTATGTTTTCTCAAGTACTATTCACAAATTAAAACCCAAACCTGGTACAAAGATACCTGATTGTAAGACCTTTATATGCACACTAATTTGGTTGATCCCTTGGACAATTTTTTTTTCTCAAATACTATTCACAACTTCAAAACCATACTTGCTACAGAGATACCTGTGGTAAGACCTATCGATGCATATTAATTTGGATGACCCCTCGGAGTGGTCAAGGGTCACAAGAGTTCAGGAAATAGGTAAAAAAAATAGCCATATTTTGACAAGAAACGTTTTGTATCAGACAGGTATGGATCGGTTGAAACACGTCATCTATAAGGGCTGTGCCCTTCTTGTCTTAAGATGTGTCCGTCCTGGTCATGGACCGATTTTCACTTTTTTATGTCCCTGTCAATTTTTTTCCTTAAAATATGGTGAACAATTCCATTGGTGGAACATTCCATCTTTTTTTGCACACTGATTTTGATGACCCGTTGGAAAGGTAGAGATCAGCAAATAGTGTCACAAAGGTATTGTTTGACCATAAAAAGTGTTTTTTTTTCTCAAATACTGTTTACACCTTCCATCCCAACTTATGTACGGGGATGCATGTTAATTGGGACAACCCCTGAGAAAGGCCTTGGTTCACAGGAGATTGGCAGTGTTCTTTGTTATTACTTTTGTTTTAATAATTTTGGTTTTCATAAAATTTCTGCAATGCTTTTCAACCCAGTTTTGCAGAAGGGTAGCCAATGATAAGTAAGACCATTATATGCATAGTAAGTTGGTTTTCTAATTGCAAAACACAAGGGTCATGGGAGGTTGACAAAAGCATGAAAAATGCATAAATTTCAAGAAAACATGGATTTTACAGGTACAGCAGCCAACCCGGTATTGCTGTTACAACACTAAACACTGCTTATTTATTGACCTTTTGTAAAGGTCCAGGTCACAGGTTTTGCCATTCTTGTTTTGCCATTAGACGAATTCTGGAAATCAGAGGTTGGTGAACAAATGCATCTTCAGACACTAACAGTGGATTAATAAGCCTGGACACCCAAAAAATGTGATATTGCAATTTAGTCTTTCCCTCAAAAAAACTAAGTTAGTACATTTGTCTGGAGTTTTGACATGTTTGCGTCAAAAAATGCATATTTTGGGCACACGTGCAAAGCAAAAGTGAGTACGTTCTGGGCCAGTGGTCGTCAATCCATTGTCCGTCCACGGTAAACCTTAATGTTGGCATTTTACCCGGAGACTATTCAGGCTACAGTCTGCAAACGTGGCCCAAGGATACTTTGTGGCAAGACCTTTCTAAACATACCAAATTCAGTGACCTCTCACAAAGTTCTAGGTCACAGGAGATCAGGAAATATATCAAAAATAGCTATTTTGGGACATCATTTATTTTTTTCTCAAATAATATTCACAGCTTCAAACCCAAACGTGGTACAATTCTGACCGTAAGACCTTTATGTGCACACTAATTTGGTTGATCCCTTGGAACGGTCAAGGGTCACAATAGCTGAAGAAATAGGTCCAGCATGACCATATTTTTACAAAATATTTTTCTTCTCAAATTCTATTTACAACTTTAAACCAAAACTTGCTACAGATATATCTGATGGTAAGATCTATCTATGCATACTAATTTGGATGACCTCTTGGAATGGTCAAGTGTCACAAGAGCTCAGGAAATAGGTAAAAAAATAGCCATAATTTGAGAAGAAACCTTTTTTGTCAGACGTGTGGATCGGTCGATACATGTGAGCTATAAAGGCTTTGCCCCTCTTATTATTATTTATGTCTGGTTGACTTGTCTAATTGTTTGATGCTTGTAAAACATGAGGGTCATGGGGCGTTAACAGATGTGCAAAAAATGTGTTCATTTTGGTGAAACGTGAGTTACCTATGTACAAAAGTCAGCTTTTTACTTCTTTACGACACTTGAACATGTGCATTGTCATTTCTGGTCAAGGCCACAAAGGTCAGATTATACATAATTCGGTGGATCACTTATGCACTTCAGCCTTAAGGACTTTGCCTTGTTTTGCTCACTTGTGCAGCAAAAGTGAGGAGTCTATGTTCTTGGCCAGTGGGCATTCATATGTCGTCCATGGTAAACTTTAATTGATTGATTGATTGTACATTGCTTAACGTCCCGACAGCAACAAGACTTTCTCAGGACGTGCCTGCACTGCTTGTGAAAAAAATACAACTAAACAGAACATTGAATGTATGTCGCCAGCTGGTCCAATACGTTAAATAACCCTATGACATGGGGCCTAAATAAAGCTAAGACCATTTAGCAACACAATCCAATATCAAGAGCTAAGGCAGCGCAGACAGTAGGGAGAGTTTTTTAAAAGGCAAATACAGGTGAATGGACCAAGAGTAGACAGAAACACATGCCCCAGAATAGAGGAAAATCTACCCTGTGAGGCTGACCAGGGTGACCCTGTGAACTAAAAAGTAATTAACCCCACCCAAGTCCCCCAGGGCAGACCCGGGTTGGGGTGGGTAAACTTTAACAAGGGCATATTCTCTGAGACTGATCAAGCCGGTCTTCAAACTGTGTCCAAGGATACTTTATGGCAAGACCTTTCTAAACATACCAATATGAGTGACCTCTCTCAAAGGTCAATGGTAACAAAAGATCAGGGAACATTTGAAAAATATAAATATTTTGACAAATTTTTATTTTCTCAAATACTATTCACAACTTCAAACGCAAACTTGGTACAAAGATAAGACCTTTTTATGCATACACATTTCGATGATCCCTCAGACAGGTCAAGGGTCACAAGAGGTTGGCAAATGTGTGTAAAATGCCAATTTTTGCATAGAAATGTAGTTGTTATCAACATTTTTGCAAACCTTTTCAGGCACAAAGGTAGCTGATGATAAGACCTTCCTTTGCATACTAATTCATTTGACTCATCGCGCAGGTCAAGGGGTTTACAGATGTGTGATAAATGCTGAAAATTTGAGAAAACATGGATTTTGCTGGTGCTGAAGCCAATCCTTTACGTATTGTCACAAAGGTCATCAGGCATGGGAATTGGCCAAGCAAAATTCAGCTGAAACTAGGGGGTCCGGGACCTTCAGCCTGATACACACGGCCTCCACGACGCTAGACATTGCTTCCAGGGGCCGAAAACATAAAAGGGGGGGGGGGGGGGAACGCTAGACCTTGGCCAAAGAATCAAACAACGGGGGAAGGGGGTAGACACTAGACCTTGCATCCAGTGGCCTAAAAATCAAACAGCGGGTGGGGGGGGGGGGGGGGGGGAAGGAGGCGCGACACCTTGCTCTGGCTGAATAATCAAACACAGTGCGCGTCTGCCCGCCTAGCTTTATTGTGCAGCACAATTCCCATGCCCAAGTCTTGTCTGCTTTACCAATAGATGGCGGCAACATAAATAAAATTCGAGGATTTTTCTTTTTCCCCCCGAGGAATGTACAATTATTTTCCGCGGATCCGATGACAATTCCCATGCCTGGGTTATACATAGGTGCATTGGTCATACACGTGAGCCATAAGGGCTTTGCCTTTCGTGTTTGTTTTAATGTTGCATCATGCCTGTAGTTTGATGCACATTGAATTTGTGTGTGTGTGTGTGTGCAGATGTCCGAGTCATCAAGCACTGGTGTTCATTGTATTATGGCGCAACAGTGTGCAACACTTGGATGCTCCCGCCCCTGGCACAACTAATGTAAATTGAAATGAGACTGTCATCAGTGATGGGAACGTACAGGAAGTTTAGGGCCACAGAACAATACCTGTCCTGTACATTCTGTCACAAGTACATTTCACCCGTTTAGTAAATCGAGGTGCATTTATTCGGTGCCTCATCTTTGACATCACCTTCATGGTGGACAAGACATTAAGCCCTAAACGCTAATGTTTGACTGTTGTGCAGTTTGTACAGAAACATGAAATCTTGTGTTAATATTATGTAAAACATAATTGTTGACTCCATGTGTCAATTGCTATATAGAAAGTCCTCTTATTTTGTTGTGCAGTCTTATTGAAACGTCACAATTTCTGTAAATAATTACGGTAGAATATAAATGTACTGATATTATTGGCCTCCCTGTACATGCAATCTCCAGTACTGTGCGGCCACGGGTACTGTGCACATTACTGGTGGCTGTGTGCATATTCACATCATTTCTATTATTATGACAATTGGGGCTTAATTTCTTTTGTCCACTACAAAGGTGATTTTAAACATGAGACACTGGATAGGGTTTGAACACATTTTTATCCCAGCTGGATTCAAACCCATAATCTTTCGGACAAAAGTTGAACACTCTATGTCCCAGCCACCCGGATGAATGCATTGATGTGATTACACCTTTGCCATGCCACCTCCTGGCATGTCAAACTGTCTTTCTAGTTACACGAAAGCATAACCTAGACTGCAAAAATAGTGCATCTGATAGGAAGAGACCTACAGAATCAATCCCTGCTGAAAATGTGTCAAATACGATTTGCACAATTCTTGCCATTTTTGGCTCAGATCGGATAAGTAAGTGGTCGTCTGTATATGGTAACTTTACAGTTGGCATTTTCTCAGATAAGCCACAGGGATACCTTTTGGCAAGACCTTTCATAACATGGCATTTGCAGTGATGTACCTGAAAGTCAAAGGGGATGAGGAAATAAGTTTAAAATATCTGCATTTTGAGAACATTGGTTTTCTCAAATACTATTCACAACATCAAACCCAGACGTACAGTAAACTCATGTTATAACCAGCAATTGTTTTTGCAACGTTATATATTGCGTGTTATAAACAAATTAATTTACGTTGAACTTCTGTTTTGACCTTTAAAAAATTGCTTCTATATCTGCTTTTGTTATATCTGACCATGTTGTAAGCTCAGTAGACTGTATAATTAAGACAGATTTACAGTGCAGGCTCAAAGACACAGCAGACCCAGCAGACTCCTCCCCTGAAACACTCTGGGAACAACTGAAAACTGTTATTGCAAAATCCTCTGCAGAAGTCTTGGGTTTCGCTAGAAAGAAGAACAAAGACTGGTTTGACGAAAACGATGTTGAGATCCAGGAACACATAGCAAAAAAAAAAAAAGAGCCGCCCATCAGGCCCACCTAGCCCAACCTTCCTGCCCTGTGAAGAAGTCTGCCTTCTGCCTCGTCTGCAGCAGTCTCCAGCACAAGCTCAGAGATCTCCAGAATGAGTGGTGGACCAGACTTGCACAGAGGACCCAGCTTTGCGCTGACAATGGTGACTACAGGCGCTTCTACGAAGCAGTGAAAGCAGTGTATGGCCCCAGGCACCTGGTACAAAGTCCCCTGCAAAGCGCGAATAGCCAGGCACTCCTCACAGATAAAACCTCCATCTTGAACCGCTGGTCGGAGTACTTTCAGAGCCTCTTCAGCACTGAGTGCACTGTTCAAGAAGCAGTCGTCCTACAAATCCCACAACTCCCAGTAAAGGTTGAATTGGACGAACCGCCCACCGCTGAAGAGACCCTCACAGCCATCCACCAGCTCAAGAGTGGCAAAGCAGCAGGCATTGAAGGAATACCGCCAGAGATCTGGAAACATGGAGGCACAGCACTGCACAACAAGCTCCATGACCTCTTTCTCTGCTGCTGGGAGGAAGGAACACTACCAAAGGATCTCCGTGATGCTGTCGTTATCACCCTGTACAAGAACAAAGGCGAGAAGTCTGACTGTTCCAACTATCGGGGAATCACCATTGCTGGGAAAATTCTTGCAAGGATGCTCCTGAATCGGCTGGTACCTGCCATCCCCGAAGACCACCTCCCAGAGGGCCAGTGTGGCTTCAGAGCAAACAGGAGCACCACCGATATGGTCTTTGTGCTGAGACAGCTTCAGGAGAAGTGCCGCGAGAAGAACAAAGGGCTGTACGTAACGTTTGTCGACCTAACAAAAGCTTTCGACACTGTGAGCAGGCAAGGCATGCGGCAGATCCTGGAGCGACTTGGCTGTCCTCCAAAGTTCCTCAGCATGATTGTCCAGCTACACGAGGACCAGCAAGGCCAGGTCACACTCAACAATGACCTCTCAGAACCATTCCCTATTCTCAACGGCGTAAAGCAGGGCTGCGTGCTGGAACCGACCCTCTTCACCATCTTTTTTAGCATGATGTTGAAGCAGGCCACAGTGGACCTCGATGATGACGATGCAGTGTACATCAGGTATCGTCTCGATGGCAGCCTGTTCAAACTCAGACGACTGCAGGCCCACACGAAAACCCTAGACCAACTGATTCGTGAGCTGCTTTTTGCTGATGACGCTGCCCTCATTGCACACACAGAGGGAGCCCTGCAGCGCATCACGTCCTGCTTTGCAGACGCTGCCCAGCTCTTTGGACTCGAGGTCAGTCTGAAAAAGACAGAGGTCCTCTATCAGCCGGCACCCAAGACAGTGTATCGCCTTCCTCACATCACCATTGGCGAGTCTGAACTAAAGTCAGTGCACCAGTTTACTTACCTTGGCTGCATTATCACGTCGGACGCCAAGCTGGACAATGAGCTTGACAGCAGGCTGGCAAAAGCGAACAGCGCTTTCGGGCGACTTTTCAAGCGGGTGTGGCACAATCAACAGCTGAAACAGGCGCCAAGATCAGTGTGTACAGAGCTGTGGTCCTCACCACCCTGCTGTATGGTTCCGAGTCCTGGGCCCTCTACCGCAGCCAACTACGACTCCTCGAACGATTCCACCAGCGCTGCCTGCGTACCATCCTGGGCATTCACTGGAGTGACTATGTCACCAACGTCGAGGTCCTTGAACAGGCTGAAACTGTGAGCATCGAGGCTTTGCTGCTGCGGACACAGCTCCGCTGGGCGTGGCATGTCTCCAGGATGGAGGATCATCGCCTACCAAAGATTACCCTGTTTGGCGAGCTTGCTACTGGACACCGTGACAGAGGGGCACCAAAGAAGAGATACAAATACTGCCTCAAGAAGTCACTTAGTGCCTGCCAAATCGACCACCACCAGTGGTCTTCGCTTGCTGTGGACCGTGACACCTGGCGCTCCACCATTTACAAGGCAGCTGTCTCCTTTGAGGACTCTCGCAGAGCTAGCCTTAATGAGAAGTGGCTCAGGAGAAAAAAACCGAGATGCCGCAACTCAGAACCCTTGCCATACCTCCCCCTGCAGCCACTGCGGTCGAACCTGCGTGTCCCGGATTGGCCTCCGCAGCCACGAACAAGCCTGCAGACGTCGTGGGCAACTCCTATAAAATCTTCGTTCGCGAAGTCAAGCCAAGAGAGAGAGACTGTATAATGATACCCGATGGTTAGATCTTTGTATGCATATCAATTTGGATGACCTCTTGAAAAGGTCAAGATATTAGGAAATAGGTCACAGCCATTTAGGACCTTTTTTAAAAAAATCATATTTACAAACTTGATACCAAGATGCCTGATGATTAACACCTTTTTATGCATGCTATGTTTCGTGATGCCTCCGATATGTCAAAGGGCACAAGTGAACAAACAGTGTAAACAAAAGGTGTTTTGTAGAGTGATAGCTGTTATTATGTCCTTTTTTTGCAAACGTTTACAACCAAAATGGGCAAAAAGGTCAGTAATGGGAGGTTTTTTATACAGACTACTTCTCACTACTCACATGGTCAAGGGCGATTTTAACCGTGTGGCAAACGCACAAATTCTGAGACTTTGAAGATGCAAAAGCAACCCCTTACTTATTTTAGAAAATTTGAACACTTAAAAGGTCAAGATCGTAAAGATCTGATTATGTGGACTGGTCACGCACATGAGACTAAAGGCCTTTGCTGTTTTTTTAATTTTTGTTAGTTGTTTTGCAGGACATGCCATGTATGGGGATATAGGTTGTGCCATTTGATCTATGTGTACCAGTGTGCAATCTTCCAGCCCCCCCCCCCCCTCCCCTTTCCCTCCCCCCTACATGCACGGTCTGGTGTCGCAAGGCCTTTTGTGTCTGGTTGTGGGTCCAAGGCATGAAGCTGGCACCCTCCTCCCCCCTCCCCTCTCCTCAATGAGGTAACTGATCCAAGTCAAGAACATAATAAATCCAGACCAAAAAGGTGACTGCCAAGCGTGTAATATGCAAAGAAGTACCCAACGGAGAAAGAAACACGCTTAGAAAAGACGGGTACAACACAATTTATTAATATTTCGGGTAAATACCCTTTGTCAAAATAGACAAACAAACAAACATAGAGATTAGCCGCTACTTATCTTCAATGGCAGAAGGAATGTGGCAACTGTTGTTAACTAACAAAGGTTGCCACATTCCTTCTGCCATTGAAGATAAGTAGCGGCTAATCTCTATGTTTGTTTGTTTGTCTATTTTGACAAAGGGTATTTACCCGAAATATTAATAAATTGTGTTGTACCCGTCTTTTCTAAGCGTGTTTCTTTCTCCGTTGGGTACTTCTTTGCAAGAACATAATAGCAATACAACATGAGTGTTTCTAGTTGTGTGACGCGTGACAGCAGTTTGACACTTTACCACCTCATTAAGCGATTCTGCTGTGAAGGGAGCATGACTTTGAGCAACATGCTTTCTACGTGATAACTATTTGTCATCAGGACAGACAGCATAACAAAACAAGAAAGACAAAGCTTTTATGGCTCACGTATGACCAAGCAACATATATGTGACTGTTGTGACAATAAGGGCTGCCTGCTGCACTAGCAAAATCCATGTTTTCTTAAAATGTAAGCATTTATCACACATCGTTCAAACCCATGCCCTTGACAATTGCGATGAGTCGACTAAATTAGTATGCATATGAAGGTATTATCATCAGCCTACCTTTGTGCTAGAAAATGTTTGCAAAAATGTCGATGATAACTACCATTATATGCACAAATTGGCAGTTTACACACATTTGCCAACCTCCTGTGACCCTGGACTTTTCCGAGGGATCATTCAAATATGCATAGATAGGTCGTACAATCAGATATCTTTTTACCAAGTGTGGGTTTGAAGTTTAAAATAGTATTTGAGAACAAACATCTTTTGTCCAAAAACAATTGCTATTTCTTTACCCATTTCCTGATCTCTTGTGACCCTTGACCTCTCGGAGGGGTCAGCCATTTTAAAAATGTATGCATAGAAAGGTCTTACCATCAGGTACCTTTGTACCACGTGTGAGTTTGAAGTTGTGAATAGTATTTGAAACAAATATTGCACTTTGTCAAAATAAGGCTATTTTGGACCTATTTCTGTGATTTTTGCACATCGTTCTTTCTTCATCTACATGCATTTGTCATACAGTTATATTTATGTATCTTACAGTACTCAACGTCGTCCCGCAGACTGTCCAAATCTTGCGCCTGTTTTTGCTGCATACGATCAATGGCTGCTCGCTGTTCTACTTCCAACCTCTATTTCACCATGGCTCACCGTTAGGTATGTTGTCAGCCACTTTTAGAGGGATGGCTCTTCTCTTCCTGACCTCTCGTAACTGCACAGGTTTCAGAATTCCACTTTGGATCTGGATCGTCTGCGTTTCTGGCACCATCAATGTTTCCGATGATAAGGTCGTAAACTTGTGTTTTCACGCACAACGCCTACACCTCTCCTGTTAGATACGGGGTGTTAACACTGACTTTGGCGAGGGGGGTGATCCTTACAGTACCGTCAGCCAAAATGAGGGTGGTCCACTCCTGTAGCTTCTGATCTTCAGCTACTAGGTCTTCTTTCACGATGACGCAACTACAACCAGTGTCTCTCAATACTTTCACTGATGCTTTGCCGACGAATCCTGACACCACCGGCATATTCGGCACTTCATTCTCAGGCAGCACGATGTTTTAGACTGGTAAGAATGTAGCCCCATCTCCTACTGCGATGCGTCCATTCTTTCTGAAAGATTCAATCAGCTCCGGTGTCGCTCGCCTGTATCTAGCTTCACAGACACTGGATGACGTCACATCATTGGCTAATACAGTGGCGGCTCTGTGTTGAGACGTGGTACTACTTCTGCCTGCTATCCCGCGATCTTGGTTGGATCTTCTGATGTTGTCGCCTCGAAGAACATCTATAGAAGGGCAGCGTATCGCTTTGTGACCTTTCTTTCCACAGAGAAAACATGTCAGGTTCTCCACCGGCTTGTATTTCGGGGTGTCTCTGATGTCGTTGATTTCTTCTGCTGGTGTTGACTCCCGCTGCGGCCTACTGGACCCGAATTACATGTTGTGGGCGTCGAGGTACTTTTGAGTGAAGTCTGCCAGGGCCTTCAGGGACTGGTCTTTTTGCTCTCTGAGGTGGGCGGCCAGGTCTTTAGAACATGCGTTGAAAACTTGTTTTTTGATGATGAGGTCACACAAGTCTTGGTACTCTCTGTTTAGGCCAGCCAGCTCTATCCATTTCTCCAGGTAACTTCTGATTCTCTCAATGAATAGGCCGGGTGATTCTCATTCTTCAGGCTTGCAGTTCCGAAATCGTCGCCTGTAACCCTCATCAGTGAAGTCGTACTGTCTCAACAGGGCGGCTTTCAACTGTGTATAATCTTCGACTTCTTCTCTTGGCAAACGAGTATAAAATTTAAGTGCTTTGCCCGTTAGAAGTGCACTCAGTCTGATAGCCCAAGTCTCTTGTTTCCAATTGTTGCTACTTGCGAAACGTTCGAATCGTTCTAGGTAAGCGTCCATCTTATCTGAGTTCTTGACGAAAGGTGGAAGCTTTGGCGCACGGGCTGTTTGTTCTCTGCTGGCTAAGGCCGTTGCTTCAGAAACCCTCTGGCTCTGTGCCTCAATCTCCATCTGCTTTAAGTGAATTTCATGTTGTCGCTGCCTCTTCTCGATGTTTTTCTGCCTCTTCTGCTTAAATTTCGAGTTTCCTGATTTCACGTTCCTTAACTCTTTCTTCTCTCTCCCATCTTTCTTTTTCCTCTCTCTCTCACGTCTCTTTTCTTCTTTCTCCTCTCTCTCCAATCTCTCCTTTTCGTCTCTCTCTCTCGTTTATTTTCTTCTCTCTCCTCTCTCTCCAGTCTCTCCTTTTCTTCTCTCTCTCGTTTCTTTCCTTCTTTCTTAAGTCTCTTTTTTTCTCTCTCCTTTACAAACTCGAGGAGTTGAGCTCCTTGAGTTCACATTCCTTTCCAATTTTTAGGAATGTCTCCATTTCCGATGTCGCCATCTCTGCTTTTTACTGCTGGCTGTTTTCTCCTGCTACCCGTTCCACTGAACCAACTGAAGAAGGTCTCATCAGGGTCGCCAAAATGTTACGTGGTGGAGTTGTAGTCGTAGTATGTAAACACACCCTTGGTTCGTTTGCCATGGCCTAGCAAGCTGGGACGGTGGCATCGAGGTCCTCGGGTCGTAGGTTTTATATCAGACTGTCTTTGTCTTAGTCTCTGGCTCAAAAGCCTTCCCCGGAGACACGGGGGCTTTGATGTCAGGGGTTTCATCCCTTAGCCTTTCCGCAGCCAAGCGACCAAGCCTGCAAGGCAGCAGGGGACTCGTGGGGGCCGGGGTCGTCTATGTCCCGTGCAGATGTGAAGGGTTTAAAGGGTGG
The DNA here is from genome assembly GCA_036245525.1 of Semisulcospira habei. NCBI lineage: Eukaryota > Metazoa > Mollusca > Gastropoda > Semisulcospiridae > Semisulcospira > Semisulcospira habei. Next base: position 2,864,634 of record BTPG01000002.1, on the reverse strand, counting down.
GGCCAGTACTGCGCACACTGCACTCCACCAAAAGCTCCACCGCGCAGGCTTTAGGAAACGCCCACGGACTATGAAACTGAACTTTCCAAGTCCTGTAGCGATGGGCAAGGGGCAAAACGGCAGGTGAAAGATGTCACTGGAAGCCGCAGTCTCAAACCTGCATGCAGGCGGTTCAGGATATTGGTCGCCTGATGTTGACCTGGGGATGACAACGTCACTCGGCACACCCTGAACGACCAAGCAGCCTTCTCTAGGGACAGCACTGCTTGCTCCACACGGAGAGGGGCCTAGAAAAGGTGGCCTTACCAAAGCTCATCCCCTCGTAACCCAGTTGGCTAGCCGCGGTCAACGGGCATCTTCTCATGCGGTCACAAAACAAGAAAAAACAATGGATCCACTCTCATGACGACCACGACCGGACTCAACGTAGCATGCTGGAACATCCGAACCATGCTCGACACAGCAGACAGCGGACGCCCTGAACGTCGCTCCGCCCTCATTGCCCATGAATTGCGGAGGTTAAACATCGACATCGCCGCGCTTAGCGAAGTACGCCTCCCGGAGGAAGGCAGCCTCCAAGAACTTGGCGCTGGCTACACCCTCTACTGGTCAGGCAGGCCTGCATCAGAAAGACGGCTCTCAGGCGTGGGCTTCATGGTGAAGACCCACATTGCGACTAAGTTGGAAAACCTACCAACGTGTCACTCCGACCGCATCATGTCCATGCGCCTCCCACTGAGACACAATCAATACGTCACCCTTCTCAGTGTGTACTCCCCAACCCTCATGGCAGAGCCTGCAGAAAAAGACAAGTTCTACTCTGACCTGCGCAGCCTTCTGCAGAGCACCCCTGCAGACGACAAAGTCATCATCCTTGGCGACTTCAACGCCAGAGTGGGCCAAGACTCTGAAGCCTGGAAAGGAGTCCTCGGCAAGCATGGCGTTGGGAACTGCAATGACAATGGTCGCCTACTGTTGGAGCTCTGAGCAGAGCAGCAACTTGTCATCACCAACACTACTTTCCAGCAAAAGGACAGCCGAAAGACCACCTGGATGCATCCTCGCTCCAAGCACTGGCACCTTATCGACTATGTCCTAGTGCGTCAGAGGGACCGCAGTGACGTCCTCCTCACCAGAGTGATGCCCAGCGCAGAGTGCCACACTGACCACCGCCTTGTTCGCTGCAAACTCAAGCTCCGCCTCAAGCTGAAACCCAAGAAAGGGGCCCCCCCCAAGAAAAAGCTTGATGTTGCCAGCCTTCAGCGTGACGACAAGAAAGCTGCCCTTCAGGCCGATTTACAGCGCATGCTCAAAGACACAGTTGATCCAGCAGACTCCTCCCCTTAAACACTCTGGGAACAACTGAAAACTGCTATTGTAAAATCTTCTTTGAAAGTCTTGGGCTTTGCTAGAAAGAGGAACAAAGACTGGTTTGACGAAAACGACGTAGAGATCCAGGAACTTCTAGCAAAAAAAAAAGAGCCGCCCACCAGGCCCACCTAGCCCAGCCTTCCTGCCCTGTGAAGAAGTCTGCCTTCCGCCTCATCTGCAGCAGTCTCCAGCTCAAGCTTAGAGAGCTCCAGAACGAGTGGTGGTCCAGACTCGCACAGAAGACCCAGCTCTGCGCTGACAACGGTGACTACAGGGGCTTCTACGAAGCACTGAAAGCAGTGTATGGCCCTAGGCACCTGGTACAAAGTGCCCTGCGAAGCGCTGATGGACAGGCACTCCTCACAGATAATACCTCCATCTTGAACCGCTGGTCGGAATACTTTCAGGACCTCTTCGGCGCTGAGCGCACTGTTCAAGAAACAGTCATCCTCCAAATCCCACACCTTCCACTAAAGGTTGAATTGGACGAACCGCCCACCGCCGAAGAGACCCTCACAGCCATCCACCAGCTCAAGAGTGGCAACGCAGCAGGCATTGACGGAATCCCGCCAGAGATCTGGAAACATGGAGGCCCAGCACTGCACAACAAGCTCCACGACCTCTTTCTCTGCTGATGGGAAAAAGGAACACTACCAAAGGATCTCCGTGATGCAGTCATCATCACTCTGTACAAGAACAAAGGAGAGAAGTCTGCCTGCTCTAATTATCGTGGAATTACCCTGCTGTCCATTGCTGGGAAAATTCTCGCAAGGTTGCTCCTGAATCGGCTGGTACCTGCCATCGCTGAAGACCACCTCCCAGAGGGCCAGTGTAGCTTCAGAGCCAACAGGAGTACCACCGACATGGTCTTTGTGCTGAGACAGCTTCAGGAGAAGTGCCTCGAGCAGAACAAAGGACTGTACGTAACGTTTGTCGACCTAACAAGAGCGTTTGACACTGTGATCAGGCAAGGTATGTGGCAGATCCTGGAGCGACTAGGCTGTCCCCCAAAGTTCCTCAACATCATCGTCCAGCTCCACGAGGACCAGCAAGGCCAGGTCAGACTAAACAGTGACCTCTCAGAACCATTCCCCATTCGCAACGGCGTGAAGCAAGGCTGCGTGCTGGCACCGACCATTTTCACCATCTTCTTCAGCATGATGTTGAAGCAGGCCACAGTGGACCTCGACGATGACGACGCAGTGTACATCAGGTATCGTCTCGATGGCAGCCTGTTCAACCTCAGACGACTGCAGGCCCACACGAAAACCATAGACCAACTGATTCGTGAGCTGCTCTTTGCTGATGACGCTGCCCTCGTTGCACACAGAGAGAGAGCCTTGCAGCGCATTACGTCCTGCTTCGCAGATGCCGCCCAGCTCTTTGGACTTGAGGTCAGTCTGAAAAAGACAGAGGTCCTTCATCAGCCGGCACCAAAGGAAGAGCATCGCCCTCCCCACATCACCATCGGCGAGTCCGAACTGAAGTCTGTACACCAGTTTACCTACCTTGGCTGCATCATCACGTCAGACGCCAAGCTGGACAAGGAGCTGGACAACAGGCTGGCAAAAGCGAACAGTGCTTTCGGGCAACTATACAAGCGGGTGTGGCACAATCAACAGCTGAAAAAAGGCACCAAGATCAGCGTGTACAGAGCTGTCGTCCTCACAACCCTGCTGTACGGTTCCGAGTCCTGGGCCCTCTACCGCAGCCAACTACGACTCCTCGAACGCTTTCACCAGCGCTGCCTGCGTACCATCCTCAGCATTCACTGGAGTGACTATGTCACCAACGTCGAGGTCCTTGAACAGGCGGAAACTGTGAGCATCGAGGCTTTGCTGCTGCGGACACAGCTTCGCTGGGCGGGGCACGTCTCCAGGATGGAGGATCATCGCCTACCTAAGATCACTCTGTTCGGCGAGCTCGCCACTGGACACCGAGACAGAGGGGCACCAAAGAAGAGATACAAAGACTGTCTCAAGAAGTCACTTAGCGCCTGCCAAATCGACCACCGCCAGTGGTCTTCGCTTGCTGCGGACTGTGACACCTGGCGCTCCACCATTCACAAGGCAGCCGTCTCCTTTGAGGACTCTCGCAGAGCTAACCTTAAGGACAAGCGGCTCAGAAGAAAAAACAGAGCTGTCGTAACTCAGAACCCTGACAAGACCTTCCCCTGCAGCCACTGCGGTCGAACCTGCCTGTCCCGGATTGGCCTCCGCAGCCACGAAAATGTCTGCAGACGACGTGGGCAAGCCCTATAGAATCTTCGTTCGCGAAGTCAAGCCAAGAGATGTAAACACACCAGACACACGCACGTAGATTTCTTTTCAAATAACCTTCGTTCAGCTGCAATCCGTCACACGTGGCTTAAGGATGTAGACAATACTGGAGTAACAGTTCCAACAATATTTTATTACAACGATGCGAACTGCACGAAAAGCGTTCACAATTTCACCAACAATATCTTCTCTTCCAAAAATTCACACTTTGACACAATGCATCTCTCATACAATGTACTTCACCACTCACTGCACTGGCATAACTCCCTCACTGACAAATGATGCACGATGTCTTGTGTAGCTCTATCAATGTCTCTTCGATACACTGCAATTATACAACTGAACACTGTATCCACGCTGTTACATCGCAATTCTACAACTGAACAATGTAAGACTCTGTTACATCGCAATCCTACGACTGAACAATGTACACATGAGCTTCCCAGCACGATCTTTTATAGTGGTATGTTTTCTAGCACAATCGAGCAAAATCGTACAACGCAACCAATCGAAACATACTACATAACTAAAACTCAAAGGTACATTCTTACTGGAACAATCTGTAAACATCTGGTTGTTATTCATTCGCTCTAAAATTAGATGAATCTCCACTCGTCCTAACTTCACGCATGCGTAGACTAAACAGGTCACGACCTTGACCGCTTCAAATTTGGTAAACAAGCGATAAGTGCACGGATACTAACTGCTAACAAACGCGCGCGGTAAACAAAAGAATATTCAAATATCATCTAGATCTTTCCTGACTCAACTCCGTGCGGCAACAGATACTCAAGACTGCACTATTCGTAAACGAATGTGAAATTTACTAAAAAGGTATGTGATTCTCAAACATGACAGCTCAAATAAAACATCGGATAGCTTCCTTCGACTCATGCATAACTGTCCTCACAAAACAACACAACCATAATCGTAACAAGGAGGAACCCTAGTGAGTTTACATACTTTCACCTGTGCACTTGTGCCTGAACTCTCTTTTTTCAACTGAACCACCTGCTTGAGTATCATTAAAGTTGCTCGCGCTAAGTCTAGCACGCCACCGTATTTCTGCATGAAATTAGTGCCTAAAATATCTGACGAACTGCCTAAGTCTGCAATACTACATCATACCTAAACCTATGTCCTCCTACTTTCAAACAAACCGTGACTTCACCCTGAATTTCTAAAGTGTCACCGCTAGCTGTGCAAAGATTCAACTTACTTTTCTTCAGAGCCGAGTTTTCCATATTGACTAGCTTGAAATCTCTGGCACTAATGACTGTGACAGCAGACCCGCTATCTACTAAAAAGTCTAAAAAAAAAAAAAACCTTTCCTATCACTACTGGTGCCATCCAGCATCCGTGTTTGACAGTACACATAAACGCGGCCGTCTTACCTAATTCTGACAGTTATCAACACTTGAGGTCTGGTAGGCTGGGTCCCTGACCGCTCCGAGCTCAGCCACTAAGCCTTTCCTGCCCTGCTCCATTACGAACAGGCTCATTCTTGTCTTTACCTTCATTTTTCTGGCATTGCCTGACATAGTGCCCCTTCTCTTTGCACTTATAACAAACAACATCAACATTTCTTCTAGTCTTGTCTCCTGCCGACTGACGAGTCAGCGCTTTCGTTACTTTCTGAATCTCAGAAGTAAGTCTGTCACTAAGGTTCTGGAATGCCTTTGCTAAGCTTGCCTCAGCTGAATCTTTCTCTTCGAGACTTCTAACACCTTTAGCAGTAACATCACCATGTCTCTCTGGGTCTTCTGGTTTCCTGCCATTAAATCTCTCATCAAACGACTCAAATTCACCAGCCAGTGCTACTGCCTCGTGTATTGTCTTAGTATGATTGAACTGAACATGCCTTCTTAAATCTCTAGAGGGAAGACCACTAACTGGATGACAGCAAACAAGCTGAAACTGAACGACGACAAAACGGAAGCCATGCTGGTAGGCACTCGCCAAAAACTCTCCCAGCTCCCTCCCTCTCTCCACCTTCAACTCGATAGCACCCCCCATCTCCCTCTCTGACTCGGCCAAGAACCTCGGCGTCATCCTCAATTACTCCCTGTCCATGACCAACTTCGTCTCCGCCACGACCCAGGCATGCTATTTCCACCTTCGCCGCATCAGTCAGATCAGAAAATACCTCACTACCGAAGCTGCCACCAAACTTGCTGTCTCTCTCATCTTATCTCGCATCGACTATTGCAACTCTCTCCTTTCCGGTCTCCCTCACTCCACCATCTTCACTCTCCAACGCGTCCAGAACAATGCTGCCCGCCTCGTCCTCAGAAAGAAAAAATCCGACCACATCACACCCCTGCTCAAACTCCTTCACTGGCTCCCCATCCCCCAAAGCATCCAATACAAAGTTATGTCTCTCTGCTACAAATCCCTGAACAACTGCGCTCCTGCCTATCTCTCCAACTTACTTCACCCCTACACACCTTCCCGCTCCCTCCGCTCTGCCTCCGACCCTCTCCGCCTCCATATCCCTCGCACCAAACTTAACACTTTCGGTCCCCGCTCCTTCTCCGTCTACGGTCCATCCATCTGGAACACTCTCCCACTCTCTCTCCGTCAGAAACACTCTCTCTCCTCCTTCCAGTCCGCCCTCAAAACTCACCTCTTTCAACAGTTTTAGCACTATATCACCGCACTCCCCACCCCAAGCTGACCGTCGTAATGTATTTCACTGTTTGTGGTACGTGAGTCATTGTCTAAAGCGTGCGCATGCGTGCGCGAGTTGTGAGTGTGCGCTTAGAGTTATAATTATTATAAGATAAGCGCATTATAAATACCGTAATTATTATTTTTTATTATTAATGAACTGATCTATGGCTATGGTTTCTCTTGCTTCAGTAGGCTTCCTAGGGTAAGCACTACTAGCAGTACGGTTTAACGCAAACCCGTACTCCATCGCACTCTCCTGGACCTGAACTCCTCTCTACGAAGATTCTCTTTCTCAGCGGGATCAAAACGACGTTCAAGGGCCGACCTAATAGCGTCATAGTCCTCTAGTCTCTCTAGTGCAAGCTCTCCTAGCACCTGTTGTGCTGGACCCCGGAGTGACATAGCTAGATTCACTCCCTTCTCGCTATAGTCCCAACCATTCCATCTTGCACAAGTCTCGAAATGGCAAAGCCAGTCTTTCAAGTCACCTTTTGTACCAGTGAATATCTCGGGCACCCTCTCTCTCCTAGACGAGTTTCCACTGTCATTCAGAAAGGATCTATTTCTCGTAGTGTTCCTGTTCATCATGCTCCTTTGCGAGCAACGACTACCGTGACTGCATGAGCTTTCCTCGCTGCTGCTATCTGACTCACTGTAAGCTGAGCAACTGCTGCTCTTCGCAGATCTTCTAAGTCGACTTCTTCTTCTACCATCCTGACTTTTAGAACTACCTGACGCCAACCAGCTTGGAACAAGAAGCCTAAGGAATCCTAAGACTGCACCCATCTTTTAGACTGAACCTCACTATATGTGTATTGAAAACGTAACTTGTTCAACTGCGCTTCCCGCACAGACAGAATCGCTAAACCAAACTAGAACCAACTTCAACCTCGGAATGTTTCCACTACAATCTCGCGACTGTTCCTAATGAAAACGCTCCCTGCCGCTATCGGTACCACGTTAACGAAAAAGAGGTGTCGTCAGTGACTCAGCTAGTCTGCCGCCGGCACAGCACATAGTCTTGAACTCACAGCGCTAACTACCTTCCTACGAAGTATCTTGGTCAAACTATCTAATCAAACAACAATTCTGGTCAAACAAAAATCCTAACCAAACAACAATCCTAACCAAATACAATCCTGGTCAAACAACAATCCTGGTCAAACAGCTATCCTGGTCAAACAACTAGCAATCCTGGTCACGGCACCATTTTTTTGTAACCTGACTGACTGGGTGTAGGCGACGTAAATAGTTTATCAGATAGACAAAAACTGCCAATCTAATACAGTACTCAAGTGCCTACCACAAGAGATCTAGAGAGACAGGATTCGTAGCTCGCGCAGCGCGCCTGCGATGATCCTATCTCGAAGAAGCGGCTTTGTCTGGCACGCTGTGAAGTTTCACAGATCATTTCCGGTTGATGCTTTCGCTTCTCAAAATGATGGAGGATGCTTGTATCTTGGATCAAATTTTGCAGGTAAAACTTCCGATTTTCGGGGACTGAAAGTTATTGCGATTGACTAATAAGGTTGAAATATCTAAAAAATAACTTGAAATGCAAAATAATAATAATAATAATAATGACCGTTCGACTTTTTTCCTGGCTTTCTCAGCTCTGCAAACTTGGTAAATCACTATGACTCAGTATGACTAATACTAAGTAAATCAGTAGGCTAAATCAGTAAATGACTGAAAATTGACACGAGGTCTTTGTGTGATGTTCATGCTGGTCGAAACAGCTTTGTACGGTTTTGTTTTGTAGCTGAAACAAAAACTTTGAAATATTGCTTTATGTCCCTTTTCCAAGATTGTTTATGTAACACTGAAACCACTTTCATTGTATTACAGGATGTTGCAAACGACACAGAAAATCCACTGGATTTGGACTGTCAGACACCTCACGAGGCTGATGGGAAGCTGAGGAAGGCTGTACAGTCAACAGGATCTCTACGCCAAAATGTAAAAGTAAGTGTTTACCATTATTTACCTGTTTAACTTGTGTTGTCAGGCAGACATAAGTGAAAATGTGACTTAAAAAAAAATTTCAGAAGTTTAATTCATTGAAGGTTTTGTGTTGTCAATGTGTGTGCTTTGTGCTTGGTTTTTAGTGCTACTTGTGCTTCAAAAGTGTCACAACAGAAACTTACAATAAGTAAAATTTAACTGAAATATGAACCTGTTAATAGTGTTATTTTTTATGTATTTATTGATTTATTTATTTTTTAGGTGGACATGGGTTTGGTGACCAGAGCCTGCAACATATTGATTGCGGATGAGTGCATGCCAGGGGAAGTGATTGCAGCTTGTCAAACTGTCTCAAGTGAGTGGTGATGCATTATTCATAATATTGATAAATGCCTACGAGTCAGTCGCTTTAGGATCCGCAAATATTTGTTTTAATGAGTGTGCAGTTCAGAATTTGTGTATGTTGTTAGTTATGTTTTCATTTCTTTGCATGCAATCCTATGTATGAAAATAAATATGCACTACTTAACAAATTGTCAACAATGATTTTTTTTTTACTGTATCACTATTAGGGTTCATTATCGGTGCGTGCCCTGCGTCAGTTGATGCATTGGTACTGAAATTGCCCATAAAAATTTCACTCAAGCAAGGTGCCCGTGGACGCATAGATTTTGTGTGATGTGCGCCCACTTTATTATATTTTTTTTCTGATTTTCTCAGCTCATAAATTCTGACGATATTTCAACAAAGATTTAGACTAGCATCTAAAATTGGCGGTAGGCAATCTATGCATGGGAACTCGAACATTTATTAAGGATCCAAAGCTACAGCTATAGGAAATATCTCCAGACATTTGATTTACATACTTTGTTTTTGACCATCCCTGAAAACGTCTTTCCAGTGAAAGTTAGTTGGCAAAATGCCTCCGTAATGAAGGTAAAACCGACTGAAGGTCAAAGAATGCTTTGACTGTAGGCATGTTTAGTGTAGGCATGTGTAGTGATAAAGATGCAATGCAGCGCAAGACTACTGAGACTATGTGGTTAGCAGATGCGGATGTTTTTTAAGCGATCGTTGATGTCATCAGTCAAAATACTTTGTCAGAATCCCACCAAAAAAAAATAGCATAAATAAAAATTAAAAAAATCAGCAGTCACACCACTTTACTTTAAAAAGAAAAGAAAAGAAAAAGAAAGAAAGTAGTCTTAAGCTATATAATTAATTTTAAAAACTTTGATCGTAAAAATAAATTCCCGAGTTGCACAGATTTGTGACTTTTCTAAAACTTTAAAATAACCTGCCAAAATATAAATATTTTGCAATTAGTTTATGAATTAATTGTTATATATAAACAAACAATAACATAAAAAAGAGTTAATAGGACTAATGACATGGTGGCTGCAAGATGCAAGAAATTCCCTTATTCTTGGTGTTCAGTTGAGGACACCATTAAACCAAAAATATATAATTAACGACACAGAAAAAAATAAAAAAAAATAAAATAAGACATTATATTTTAAATTAATTATGATATAATTATTAATTATGTTTGGTTTTGATTGTACATTGCTTAACGTCCCGACAGCAACAAGGCTTTCTCAGGACGTGCCTGCACTGCTTGTGAAAAAAAATAAATAAACAGAACATTGAATGTATGTCGCCAGCCGGTCAAAGACATTAAATAAACCTAACACATGGGGCCTAAATAAAGCTAAGACCATTTAGCAACACACATCCAATATCAAGAGCTACAGGCAGTGCAGACAGTAGGGAGAGTTTTAAAAAGGCAAAGACAGGTGAATGGACCAAGGGTAGACAGAAACACATGCCCCAGAATAGAGAGAAAAACCCACCCTGTGGGGCTGACCAGGGTGACCCTGGGAACTAAAAAATACCTAACCCCACCCAAGTCCCCCAGGGCAGACCCGGGTGGGGTTTAATTATGTTTGGATGAGTGATAACGTCAAGATATAGTTGGGGCCCATTGAAATGTCATACTAGGGGCCCACTGACCCATGCGTTTTTTTTTTTTTTTTTTTTTTTTTTTTTTTTTTTTTTTTTTTTCTATTGAATGAACCCTGTTGTATGTTTAGGACTAGAGCTGGTATCCAGGTTGCAATTCCTGGACAAGTGCGTAGAGGTGCCAGACACCCGTTTCAAGACTGGCAACAAGGAAAAGGCCTGGACCAAGTTTCATGCTGCCGTACTAGATTCTGCAAATACTGAACCCATCAACAACCTTCTTGGACCAGATGTGTCTCCATGGATTTGTTTTACACTGTTTCAGGAGATGCTTAGTGATGCATTTTGTGCTAAAAGAACTGAGAGGCATGTGCTTGCGAACCCTTTGAGTGAAGATGAAAAAGATGTCACCAGCTACATCGGCGGAGCAGTTGTACAGAAGCTAAGGCAAAAAGCATACAGGTTGAGAGACAGTGAAGAAAAACATGTAATTTTAGAGTGTGTTAAGCACCTTTCAGTGGACGAGGCAAGAAAGGGTAGCATGATAGAGATGCTCGACAGAGGTGGGTTGATCAAACTTCATCCAAGTATTGAACTCTTGTTTGAAGCTTTTGAGACAAAGTTCAGAAGTTTGTACAGTAGATAAGCTATCCGATTGTCTTTTGAGGCCTTCTTTCAAGAGTGTGTGTCCTTGGATGAAGTTTCGACAGCCTTCTACAACCAAATATATGAAGTGCGCGCACAAGAAAAACTCAAAGAAAAACTTCTGCGAGACATGACATTTTTGTATTTCAAAACAAGAGCACATCACAAATGCAAAACTTTCATGGATGATTACTACAGACAGACTCATAAATAAAAAAGAGAAAAAGCACTCCGAAAGCGTATGAGACAAAATGCAAAATAAAGGTAAAAACTATGTTCGCACATTAGTCTATGATGTAAATTTTAGTACAAGAACAATCCTGTCATAATGCTAGGTTTCATGAAACAAGCACTTCCTAGGCTACTTTATTTTTCTCAACTAGAGAATGTAAATGGGCGATTCTCTGAAAAGGTATCCCATAAGTGTGACATGAGGCTAAAAAAAGGCAAGTTTTTGCCGATTGACACCGACAAAGTTTTTGTTAATATTTAAGGCATGAAAATCATGTATTGTGCATAAGAGACAATTTATTTACATAGATATATGCTTTGTGAACACATTGTACCATGTAAATAAATCTGTTGGTACCAAACTAAAAATAAAACTGTGTTTGTGTGCTTTATTTTTACATTACATACAAGATATTCTGTAAAAACATATTATAAACAAAATCAAAGTTCACAATGGGTGCCACAAACCTAAACAATAAAAGGGTATCCATTACAATGACAAGTTTTCTTTTGTATTTCAAAAACTTGTAGCACTTTCATAGAAAATTTACAAAATGCCCAAACAGTAAAATTACACCCTGTGACGCACCCCACTGTTAGGACATGGTACAACAGTTAACAGCAACGCACGCATGTAAAAGGTATTCAACATCATGTAAATGAACGAATTAAGAAAACGAAATAAACTTATAAAGGCACAACATTTCAAAACGAAAAGATATTGTACACAGGAAACCAACCAAAAAATGTCTGCTGCACACGGAATGATGAAATACTGGCAACTAGAGCTATGCGGTTTAACTGGTTTATAATTGAACTGCTGTTTTCATTTTCATTGGTTCAGGAAACCGGTTTGGGTGAATAAAGTAATGCAAAATCGTGTATATATTCACTTTTAACTTGTAAAACAAAGCATATTATATGAAAAATATTTAATAATTGATAGACCTAAATATCAGTTGCAAATTCTCTCCCTACCTCCCTCTTTTTCTCTCTGCCCAAGGTGTTTTTCCGTACCAGTTAAGTTTGTTTTTTGTGCATTAATTATTATTTAGCTTTTATGCTGAAAAATTGACATATACAGCCAATGCCAGAAAGAAAATATGCATACCAAATGACAGTTAATTGATACAAAATACCGGTTCAAGCAAAAAATAAAAATAAAAAAAATGCGATTAAAACCGGTACGCAGCTCTTCTGGCAACTAAGCATATTTTATGACATGAAGCATGAACTTAGAGCTGAACACACTTACACAATATACTGGTAATAAAAAGGTGCTACATTTAGCCCATGAGGTTTACTTTTTTTATTCTTGTTTTTGCATTACATACATATGTCACAAGATACAAAAAACAAAAACAACCAAAAATTAAAAAAATAAAATAAAAAACTACACTGCACAATACAGCAGACTACGATACAGTACAGAATACACTACAATAAAGTACACTGCAAAACAATATAAAACAGTAGTACAAAACAATGCGGAAGTACAATACAACAACAACAAAAATTACCCTACACGCGTAAATGCCCCCCACCCCCACCCCACACACACAAACACTGATGCACTGCCAGGCTAAACCACAAAATTGGGGAAAAAAAGGAGAAGATTGCCATACTATGAGAGAATCGAAAAGGTGAAGAAATACTAAGAAGGAAGTGTATGTGTGGTAGTGTCTACTGACAGAAAAGTGCTCTGTATGGAAACCACAGTCTATTAAATTTTTCAGTTTGGCCTAGGATCCCATATCTGTACTTTTCCACTTTAACACGAGTTTTCATACAGTTAATAAAGTGTTCGATTTTTGGCTGGGTTTCCTGTAACCTGTATTTATAAATATGAAACTTGGCAACCAGAATCATTAGGTCTATAACTATGTCTGACTTGAAATTTTTGGTAGTTCCGAAAAACACCAACTCCTTACAAAAGCTAGGAGTTGCACAGTTTGCACAATCATCCTGTAACCACTTTACCATGTCTGTCCAAAACTTTTGTACACAATGACACTTCCAAAAAAGATGGGCAATAGTTTCTTCCTCATGCTGACAGAATGTACACATTGCCGTGTTGGACAGTTTACGTAAAAACAAAAAGCGTTTTGTGGGCAAGAGTCTGTGTATCAGCATTAACTGAAACCACCTGAGCTGACAGTCAGGGGTTGTTTTAGGTGATTTCAAAAATGTACATTTCCATTCTGGTAGTTCATCAAACATTTCCTTCCACTTTCGCACACAGACAGGATTAGACTTTATTTTCACAAGAGTTGCGTAAACCATTTTGATCCACCTTCTAAAATGAGGGACCATACCTTGCTATCAGACTTTATATTGTCTCCAGCCGGTTCAAGTGCTGTTGAGTCAATATAAACCCTAATGGCATTGGTTACACCAGTATATAAGAGAAAATTAGTTGAGACCTCAGGGTACACCAGCTTAAATTGCACAAAAAAAGAGTTGTTTGCCATTTTGGTGTAAAAGATCACCATTTGCCACAATTCCATTTTCTTTCCATTTATGTAGATGTACAGTTTTTATTATATTCTTATTATAGTGTATAGACTCGGACAGCAACTCATTAAAATTTGTTGGTGCACATCTATTATACAATGTCTTAACGTGTTTGGCAACATCAGCCCCAAAACTTTTTTTTGCATTGATGCATCAACACATTTGCAAATTCCCCACCAAATATCTGTATATCTCTAAACATAGGACAACAAGTCAACACTAACCTCTGCAGCTGAGAGTCACACTCAAATAGTCGTTTCAACCAGCTCACTTTCAGAGCCGTCAGAAAAGAAAAAATGTTCAGCATACGTAAACCACCTGTCTCGTATGCTGAACATACAACAGACTTACTGATTTTACGTTTACCATCCCACAGAAAGGAGAATAACATTTTATTAAGTTCCGTGAGAAAAGGTGTAGGTGGGTCTGGTAAGTTAGTGAAAAGATGAACAATCTTTGACACAGCAAGTGTTTTAATAACTGTGATCTTACCTAAAGGAGTAAGCTGTCGTTAGACCATATAAGTAAGACCCGTCGAATTTCTTCCAGCTTTCCTTCATAATTGATTTTGGTGATACTATTCACATCTGTAGAAAATTTAATGCCAAGTACCTTAAAGATCCCAGGATCCCAGATAAAGTTGAAATCTGGCATGTAGCGTGTGGGAGAATTTTTCATGGATCCAAACCAAATCACTTGCGTTTTGTCTAGATTAATTTTCAAACCAGAAAAGGATGCAAAGTAACGTAAGGTATGAATGCTTTCCTCAAATGATTTTCTGCTACCATCCAGGAACACTGACGTATCATCTGTAAACTGCGAGAGAAGTAGCTCGATGTCCCTAATCATTAAACCCTTAATATTTTTTTCTGACATAGAATAGAAGCCAATATTTCTGCACAAAGTAGGTAGATTTATGGTGAGCTTGGATCACCTTGCCGACAGCCCCAGTATACCTGGAACCATCTAGAGTATTGGCCATTGACTGAAACGCAAGCATTTATCTGATTGTAAAAAGTTCTGATCCAACTCTTAATGTCAGGACCAAAATTAAAAAAGTCCAGACATTTGTTTATAAAAGACCAGGCAACTGAATCAAACGCCTTCTCGAAGTCTACAAGCAGAAGCTGCCCAGGCATAAGACTGACATGTGTATAAAAAAGTACATCATATAGAAGACGAATATTCTCCCCAATGTATCGACCCTTCAGAAAACCTTCTGGTCCTGGTGAATAATGGAGGGAAGTATCTTTTTCAATCGCTCGGATATACAGGCTGATGCGATTTTATAACTAGTGTTCAGGAGAGTAATGGGCCTCCAGTTTTTTAAAAACTTTTTATGTTTACCTTCCTTTGGTATACAGGTGATCACTCCCTGCCTCTGAGTGACTGACATCTGACCACACTGAAAACCATGGTTAACAGATCTGACAAGATGAAGAAAGCAACCAATGTCCACCCAAATTTTTTTGTAAAATTCGGAGGTAAAGCCATCCGAACCAGGAGATTTGTTATTATTCGTTCGCTTCAGAGCACTAAGTGCTTCATCCAAAGAGATTCTCTCTCCTCCTCAGACAACGAGGGACTGACAACAGTAGCAGGTAGGTCAATATCCACAAGTTCTGTTTCTCTAGAAGCATACAACCGTTCATAAAAAACTTGGGTTTTATTTAGAATAGACTGGTCATCATGTATTACATCACCATTATCCTTCTCTAGAAAATTCATTGCTTTGCTAACATAATTTCTATTTTCTAAGTTGCAAAAATATTTTGAAACCTTCTCCCCCTCCTGCACCCATTTAGCTCGGGACCGAACAATCACACCGTCTGTTTTTTTTTCTTCTTAGTTCAAGAAGCTCATTTTTTTTTCTCTTGCAAGAGTGGGATGTTATCATCATGAATATTAAGTTCCATGTCACTTATTTCCTTTTTCAAGGCTTCCTCTTTCCTATTATCTTCTTTTTTTCTTGTGACTTGCATAGGAGATGGTTCGGCCCCGAACCTCTAAGAGAATCATTTCAAAAAAAAGGTCTGGTCATTAATGATGAATTGTAAGGTCATTAATGCTGAATTGTAAGTCATTATTCATAACATTACCAATATTATCCATATTATACAATACAATGCCATACTGTCTCTTTAACTCTAAAATAGCTTTTTTAACAACATCAACATATGACTTATCTTTAAGCAAGGAGTTATTGAATTTCCAGTAAGTTCTTCTTTTAATGTTAGGTTTCGCAAAAAAATCAATGGACACCAATGAGTGATCAGAGTGATAACCCGATTCAATCCTTGCAGATATGACATCCAACATTAAACATTCTGAAATCAAGAAGTAATCCAGCCTCCCCTGTTGGGTAGAATTAAACCGACGCCATGAATACTGCCTGGTTACAGGGTGAAGCTCTCTCCATGCATCCACTAGATCAAATACAGTCATAATACCAAGCACCTTTTTCATTGAGCGTGGGCGATTAATGTTTCTATACCTAAAAGTGTCCTTATCAACATTCTAAACAACATTCCAATCACCCCCAATGATGACATACTGGTTGTCTAGTCTTTCTATTTCCTTAAATACAGTGTCAAAAAAGGAGGGGCAGTCCACATTACTAGGACCATAAACATTTACGACAGTCATCCGTTTATCTGCTATTTCAATGTCTAATACAATGTACATTCCGAAATAAGCAATCCAGACCAAAAAGGTGACTGCCAAGCGTGTGAAATGCAAAGAAGTACCCAACGGAGAAAGAAACACGCTTAGAAAAAACGGTACAACACAATTTATTAATATTTCGGGTAAATACCCTTTGTCAAAATAGACAAACAAACAGAGACATTAGCCGCTACTTATCTTCATATGCAGAAGGAACGTGGCAACTCTACAGCTCCGGGTGGTACTTAAATTGAGCGCATGCGTGACACTGTGACTATGCGCGTGCCGTGCAGGCTGGCGGTCACGCCCCCAAAAGCATACCCCTGGCCCCCACGTCCACGTCTCCAAGTGTGGCGTTCTTTCTCCGTTGGGTACTTCAATGTACATTCCGTTATCACTTCTACACACTTCATGCAGTTTATAAGCAAAATTGTTACTAAACAGCATAGCAACACCTTTACTATTTGTGTCATTGCCACTCAAAGAACATTCAAACCCCCACATAGCCCTCATCATGTTTTCACTAGATGTCTTGAGATGAGTTTCTTGCAGAAAGTAAATACTGGCCTTTTTCTGTCTGAGGCAATTCAGTACATCTTTCCTTTTTTATGCTGACCTAAGCCGTTCGCGTTAAAAGTACATATTTTCAATTGACTTGTGTTGTAGTCTTGACCATTTTACACACCAACAAACTGTAGGTACAGAATATATATATATATATGTAATTGTATCATGAACGGCTCAGGTTTCCCATTTGTTCCAAGAATGGCAAAAAAAAAGAGAGAAAAGTATACAACACTAGCCCAGCAGTCATATCCACACAAAATAAACATTTCAACAAAAAATACACAGAAACACATAAACAAAAACAATACAAAAATGTACAACTGTTTTATTTGCATGAAGACGCTTCCAACAGTGGAGGAAAGAAATAAAATACACCCTGTTTTCAAAGCAAAATCTTTGGTGACTTAAAAAATATTAAAAAACATTATTAAAAAAATATTTAAAAATTATATATACACACACACCAACACACACACACACACACACACACACACACACACACACACACACACACACACACACACACACACACACACACACACACACACACACACACACACACAAAGCTCCACTACCAGTATGACGCTGAGACCATAACACACCAACACACGTAGTAGTTCATATGGTGTGTCAGAATTTATACGCTGGCTGTTTAGCTTGTATGTTCTTCATAAAAGCATATAACTGCGGATATTCCATATCATGTAGCTACCAGTGGCTCAAACTCTCATGTGCTCCTGCAGCTGCAGAGGCACACGAGAATTTTCACTGACCTACCCCTACGGGGAAAAAAAAAGAAAAAAAAGATGTCACCATACTAGTTACTGATCACATATTATCATACAAGAAAACAAAAAACACCACACAACACACTATTAAGTCTAGTGTGTACCCCAAGTACAAAAATGCTGATTACAAGGAATATAGTCTACACCGCTCGCACTAAGCGTGCGGTTAACAGGAAATAATGAGGAATTAACAAGGAATAAGTAATGAAACAGTTATGGAAAAATAGTTACACCGTAGGTAAAGCATACCCCTCGAGCGGCCCCTCGAATGGTGGGCACACGGCATGGGACTTCACAACCTCGTATCACTGGGTCACGGATGAGCTCCCACGGTTTCAACCTCGCTAGCACAACCGCCCATTGGTAAGATCCGTAGCACAGGATGAAGACTTGTAAACTATACACAGGTAGCCTGTCTGACCATTACCAAAAGCTCAAAACATTCGATAAACACTCCAGAGGCTGCGAATCGCACTGTTAGCCTGCACAGCTGGCAAAAGCTTCCGCTTAAAGTGAGCGCATGCGTGACCCAGTGACTGTAATCACATAATGTAAACATTGCACATCATCACTGACCGTAAAATGTGTTTGACATGCATTACCAGTGGTTACAGTCGTTCTTTCAACGTGGTTTCTTCACTCGGACTATCATTTTCCATTGACGAGTCGGCGAAGGTAGATGGGTGGGATGATAGAATACCACCCCGAGCTGTAGAGCTAAACTTAGCGGCTTGAGAAGGGCCACTGTGACTATGCGCGTGCCGTGCAGGCTGGCGGTCACGCCCCCCAAAAGCATACCCCTGGCCCCCACGTCCACGTCTCCAAGTGTGGCGTCCGCGTCGCGCAAAACTTTCCGGGGTGGAGGCAGAGGCAGCGGCTATGTCAATCTCCCGATCGTTCAGGTCGGCGATTTTGTCAACCTGCACGATCTGGAGATCGATGGTCTTTGCGTAGATCTTGCCCAGTCTTGACCACACTGAAACAGCATTGGGGTGCCCCCGACACTGAGTAAGCAGTGCATAGTTCTCACCAGTTAAGTGTTCAACGATCATTAAGTCCGTACCTTTGATTTTTGTCTTATTACGCATCACCATTTGGGTAACCTTCCTGGAACAGAAGCAGGCAATCACTGGCCGTATGCTGCCCGATTGTTTTTTCCCCAGCCGATGACACGCCTCAACGTCACTTGTTTTGATGTCTCTGAGGCCTAGTTTATCGTGGATCATTTTCAACACCTTATTCTCCACCACCTCAGCTGACTTCGTTTCTCCCTCCTGAACACCAAACACTCGGACGTTATTTCTCCTCGTGTACTGTTCGAGGTCGACCACACGTTTGTGTGCAAGCGCCGTTTGGTGTTTCCTTTCTGTCACTTGGCTCCTCAGCTGCTCCTCTCTCTCTCTCATACTGCCAATTTCTTTGTTCAGTTGGTCGTTTTCAATGTGAAGTTCCATTATCCTTCCATTAAGCTCATCCACCGTCGAGCTGAGATGTCGATCTTCTTAAACATGCTCCGAATCTCGAGCAGAAGGACAGCATTAGAAACATCCTCTGCCTTACTCGACAGATCAACCCTCGCACCGTCGCCCTCACTGACACTGACACTGTCCTTGACACCGTCTCTGTCTCTGCGATCCGCCATCACTGTGCCTGCAACTATGTGCGACACATCAATGGCAGCGCCTGACCAACTTGTCGCAGGAAAGTGGTCGCGAATAGAGGCCAAAACACTGAGCGATCTCGACTTTAAAGTCCTGTTCCTGTTCTTAGCTTTGCTTTTCTTCTGTCTAGGTGTTTCTTGACCGCTCGAGTCGCTCGTATTTTGTAGCTGTTTTCGCTTCTTGCTGTCGCTTCTACCACGCTCAGGCTGCTGTGACATACTGTCCCCGCACGGTGAAATGGCATGACACAGATTAAGTATTGTTGAACTTTTCACAGCGATGCTCTACTTCCACATCTGGATCCCCAATAAATTTTACATCATCCTCCAGCTGGTGATGAGGGCTAGGCTTACAGGCTAATCATGATGGTGGCCAGGCCCCACAGACGCTGGTAATTAGCAAAAACTGTGCTAATTGTAGGACGGTTCAAAAAATAGCTGCTACCCCCACGGTGAGCGATGTTCAGTGTCCGCCCATGAGGTTTACTAGTTTGAAAACAATGTTGTACAGCACGTTGTACACAAACACACACACTTCAAGTTCAGGTAAGCTAAGCCTTAATGCTGCTTTTCACACCAATTCCACACACATCATAAACACACTTGCATCAAAAGAAGTCTCAGCGCTTTCTTTTTTTCAATGGACTGTTGCTTATCATGATCTCAGATTCTCCTTGCTCATTGGAGGTGTTCCCTTTGGGCTGAATGACAACTGCAAGACTTCTCTGTATGCGCAGCTTGGTTTCATTGTGCGAAAATGCCCAAAGAGAAGGGTTGTCACACCGTCGCCCAATTCCACGATGCCTTCCAAAATGCTTCTCCAGGGGATCCTGGCAGAACCGGTTGCGCAGCACAAACTCCACTCCATTCTGAAGGAGGTATCTGCAAAGTTCTGGAAAGGCTCTCAATGTCATGCATAATCCCTTGAACGTCTGCTGCGAAATGAACATTTTTTTTTTTTTTTCAGTCTGAGAGAATCCTGGCCTTTCCTGAACAGACTGCTTCCAATCGAGAGAAAAAAAAAAACAAAAAAAAACCGCAGCGTATCGGCAAAGAAAGCAAATCTGTCATCGTCAATGCTTGTGTATGGGTTCAGCGCAGGTTTTCTTGAACGCTTCCCCTCATCTTTTGCCCTCGCATTCATACAGTCAAAAAAACTGTCCATCATAAGGATGAAATTTGCTGTCTCCTGGCATTCCTCTCCTCCATATTCCTTCATGACTTTCTCCACCCTCTCATTCAAAACCTGAACCGAAAGACGAACATTCATCACGGATGATGGTGTCAGGTGGACATGATAATAAGTCAGCCGTGTCCGTTTCAGCTCTTGTGCACAGTCCCTGTGGTAAACATCAACTACATGCTTCCACAGAAGGTGTTTTCCATTTTTCCACAGATACCTGGTGTTTTTGCCAGCTCCAGAGTTGCTGAGGTTGTTGCGCACAGTCTTCATCAGGTGGGGTGCATCTGAAATGAAAAACACCTCCCTGTCTGTGGAGAAGATGTTTACTGTTTTGTAGGTTTGTCCCACTCCCTGCATGTCGTACAGACTCTGGTTTGGGGTTGCCTTGTCGCTTGTGGAAGACACAACCTTTAGGTGGCACACTTTCTCAAGAAGACCGATGGCCCTCCAGAACACTGGGTACAGATCATCTGCTGTGGCACTGGAAGTAGGAAAAAATACAAGGCTTGTCTCCAGGTTTGTGTTAATCCCCACCACATAGAAAACTAGGGCATGTGTTGCCAGTTCCTCTGTACCATTCACAAATCCCACCAGCTCATTGGAACGCTGATCAAACACAAGGTCCGCCTTCACTGACATCTCATCATGAAGCAAGGCAACAAATCTTTCTTCATCTGTGAAGTTCTTTGTAGCTTCTGTGATGGAGTCGAGGGTGTTCCTGCTGAAGCCAGCAGAGGGTTTGAAGACGTTCGTGTAGTCCTGCAGAGTTGACTGGCCTGGCAGATGCAGCACTCCAGTCTTTCTGAGGGTGTCGTAAGCTGCAGGGCTTCTGCTGTGGAGCAGTATGGCCAGCCTCACCATCATTGGATGCCAGCGCATACCTTCTTTCTTCTTGCAGCTGAAAGCCTTGAGCTGCTTTTCCCAGATAAGCTTTGTCAGGGGGTTGTTCAAAGATCCAACGTTGTCGTTAATCACTGTCTGCAGTGACTTGTGCACAGAAGCACTGACTGCAACACTTTCAGCTGCCATTTCTTTTCTAAATTTTTCAAGCTTATTTTCTACCACTTTGGAATGTTTCCGTGCCTCCTTGAATGCTTTCTTGAGTACGCTGTTGGAAAGTTTTAACGGGTTATTGGCACACACTGGGGTTTTCTCGGCACGGACCGCTCTCTCCAACTTTTTCTTCAAAAGTGTTTCAGTATACCGGCAGTGCGCACACATGTCGCTATCATTTGTATCAAGCAGCCAAGCACACTTGTTGGATCTTACAGTGGATGTGTGCACATCAGCTGAGAGACACACAATGTGGCGAAAGTACAACTGACCCTTGGCGGGAAAATTTGCAAATTCTTGCAAGGTTTGCGCAGTCACGCCCTTGCACATGGTCCTTGTTAATAGCTCTGTCAGAGAGTTTTTCAGAGATACAGTCTCCAGGGTTCTTTTTTTTTCACCGGGTACTGTGAAGCCATGTACAGTCACTGTAGCCACGAAATCTGGGTTTATGCTGACTTTTACCTTCAGCGCACTGCCTTCCACGACACCCACCACAATCTCTTTCTCTGTGCTGCAAACCTTTGTCCAAGGTGAAGGCAATCTCTCTGCAGCAGCTTGGATCTCCCCGAAGGTGTAGTAGACAACCAGCTCTGGGAAAGAGGGTAGTCTCTCCATCTGCAACAATATTGGGTCATGTTTTTTATCTTGTGGCATCCATGCGGTTTAATTTTTATAGCAATCAGTCATACATGCATGATCAAAGTATCAATAATTTACAGCATTGGCAGCTTTAATTTCTACTGTCCATTGTAAATTGCTTTTCAGAACACAAATAGAGATAATCAAATCTAATAAATTAAAATATAAATAGCTTTGCTTTAGTGCTTTCAAGGCACAATTTTTAAGCATTATAACATGCTTCTGTTGTATTCAGATATTTGGGCCGACACTGTTTACTTATTTGTAGTTTATAGCCCCCTTCCCACAGACACAAAAATGGATAAATTGAATAACTGAATAAATAGTAATTATAATAAGAATGAATGAATCAATAACTATTATATTAATTTATCAAATCAACCTCAATCTTAAAATGTAAATAGATTAATAAGTTATAAAATGGTAGATGTAAGAATACAAATAATGTCCCAGTTACTATTAGAAATCAATATTATTAATAATTAATACCCATATGCATGAGGCAAAATATAAACAAGTAGTTTATTGGAATTAAAATTTAAAATAAAAATTGAACCACAAGTAGTAACTATAACACTAACAGTGTAATTTTATAGTAACTATAACAGGGTAATATGATAATGTAATATAATTATAATAGATTATCATTGACCTACTAGTAAAGGATAACAAAGTACTTTGCAAAATTGCAACATTGCAAAAACATGAACTTACACGTATAGTACGGTCATGTAAGAATAATATCCATCGCAAATTTAATAATAAGTCGTAATAGAATAGTAAATACATAAAATGTTAAACATTAACCAAAAATAATAATAACTAGTAAATGAGACCATGAATATTCACTATTAGATTAAATTGGAGTATAATTATTAAAAAAATTATAAACAAAGTCTAGGTTGAAACAAAAACAGAAGCTATAATAATGTACCATTAAGATATTTTACTAAAGCAACGTAAAAATTTAGCAGAAAACTCACATTGTATATTTCATTGCGCTGAATCTGATGTTTAAAAAAATAAAAAATGCAGCAAGCATAGCTGGCCCACAGTATCATTGTGCACAAATCTGAGCACATTTTGTTTTAGAACTAACTCAAGTCATCTTTGATCTGTGTTGTTACATGTATATTACAAATTTGGTACGAGTTCACGAGACAATCTGCATGTTACTCACTGGAGGCTTTCTGGGTGGGGGCTTGGGAGTTTCCACACTTTTTGTTGGCATCAATCTTGTAGGCAGGCTTCCTGGCACCAGGGAGTGTCTTCCACTTTTACCTGAAATAAGAGCATACAATTGAAACATGAGAACAGATACCAAGGTATAGGTATAGGGACTATATAATATATTCGGCCGTGAAGCCTTTCCAGTGTCCCGTCGTGTTTACAAAAATATTAATACGTTGGGGTTTATGCGACATGCAATTTGCACTAATCATAATCAAAGCATCCCATCATTCTAATAAGATCCAGAAGGCTTTTAAACATTTTAACATTGGATGCTCTTCTTGTTACTGGGTCTAGTGCATTCCAGTATTTAAAACATGATTAATAAAACAATGCTTCCTAACGTTAGTTCTGCTATAATTTACATTAATCTTCAGTTCATGATTTCAGTTCATGATTTCTGGTTACATTAGTGTTGTAAGTAATCCAAGTCGTCAATGTTAGTAATAATCTTGTACAGCTGTATTAAAATTTAAATCACCATGATAACGTCTATATATTTTAAATTTGGGAGGTTTAGTATTTGTGGTGGTTTTAATATGGTTTTTACAACTTTTAACTAGTATTGTGGCTCAACTTTGCACTTTCTCAATAGCTATAGACTGTCTTTTAACTTACGTTGTGGACTCCACATTACAATACCATATTTGAGATGTGGCCTCATCATTGTTTTATACAACTGAATAAATGTATCTTCCTGCAGAAAGTCAAAGGATCTCTTGTTATTCCTAACATTTTGTTTGCTTTATTATAATTGCCACCTGTAGTATATGTAAGTAAGTCAAAAAGTAAAGGTGCATCAAATGTTATCCCCGGGTCATTTTTTTTTTATTCTCACTGTTACAAAAGAAGTATTTCATAGAATAAGCTTGTTAACATTTTATTCACACACGCATTAACACCAGCTATTATGATAATGTCATATAGGAAAGAGTTACAAAGAAACACAAAAGTGCAGCAGATTCTTGAGACCTGTGTCAGTGTGTGTGAAGTTGCCCGCCCTACATGAAAGAAAACTTCACACCAATTCAAGCATGAATGATGAATGCTTTGTGAGTCTTTCAGCGTGCAGAAAACACTGCCAATGGCCGAATGGGTCACAGTTAGACATTCATCAGTCAGAATTATCATAATAATAATCAAATTAGCACCAACCTGAAGTCTGGACACATTCTTCTTCAAAGTGGCGAGAGCAAATGCACGCATTCTCGATGTTAAAACTGGGGTCACTTCTGTTGATAGCCAGGACGAGTGCCTGCTCCCATTCAGGATTTTTGCGTTGGCGTATCTTAAACAAATGCACACCTCGACACCTTACACTATACGTACCGCATCCAACAACAGAACAGTTTTTTCCTGGCATGGTTATTGTTTCGGAAAAATAATAGAAAGCCTTTCTGGAAGCCAAAACAATTAAAACTTTGAAGCAGACGCGTGAATCGAATGAAATACCGGAAGACAGCAGTGACTTCATCGACGGACATGCGCGGTGGAAATTAAAATCGAAACAAGGGAAGCTACGAATCTTCTCTCTGGATATCTCTTCTACCACAGAGTTTAAGTCCGCATCCCTTTTGTGGTCTAGGGAAGGGCTGGAGATTGCTGTGGAGAGTAAACTATAAGTCTACTCTAGTCCAGCATGCGCACAAAATCCGTGTTTACTTGCCTCGCGTTGTGTTCAAAAAGTCGAAGTTACCTGCGCAATGGACTGACCACAGTATCCAGAAAAAAACCCCTATTTTGACTGGATTTGGTGTTTGTTGCTGTTAAGCGCTACTGCGCTATCAACGTGCGCTGGCACCATCAGTCACACCGTCATACCAAACGGACGTACACACAAACAAACTTCGCGCACGTACACACGCACAGTCTCATTCTCGCTCCCACTCTAGCTGAGCATCATAAGATAGAAGTAAGGTTCTAAGATTTATTTATACCAGGAAAAGCATTTATGGTAAAACAAACAACATAATCAAAGTTAGTCAAACCAGAGCAAGTCCTAATAACCTCAAACACCTTAGGCCTAACGCCTATACCTTCGAACACGACAACTAGCAGACCTATCTCCTATGACTAACACCGAAACGATAAATACGATTCATAGCAAACCTAACTCCTAGGTCTAACACCTATACGCACTTACCAATAAAACCTAACACAGCCTAAGCCCTATTTAGGTGAATTCTCTTGGCTTGACTTCGCCAAGGAAGATTCTATAGGGCTTGCCCACGTCGTCTGCAGGCATTTTCGTGACTGCGGAGGCCAATCCGGCACAGGCAGGTTCGACCGCAGTGGCTGCAGGGGAAGGTCTGGTCAGGGTTCTGAGTTACGACAACTCTGTTTTTCTCCGGAGCCTCTTGTCCTTGAGGTTAGCTCTGCGAGAGTCCTCAAAGGAGACGGCTGCCTTGTGAATGGTGGAGTGCCAGGTGTCACGGTCCGCAGCAAGCGAAGACCACTGGCGGTGGTCGATTTGGCAGGCACTAAGTGACTTCTTGAGACCGTCTTTGTATCTCTTCTTTGGTGCCCCTCTGTCTCGGTGTCCAGTGGCGAGCTCGCCGAACAGAGTGATCTTGGGTAGGCGATGATCCTCCATCCTGGAGACGTGCCCCGCCCAGCTAGGTGAATCAGTTAGGTGAATTAGAACTCAACTAAAACGCTACTGTCTCTATAAGATAGGGCCGGGGTGGTTGTGGAAATCATTATTCCCTATTGCCTCGTGGGGTAGGGCCGGGGTGGTTGAGGAAATCATTTTTCACAATCGCCTCGTGGGGTAGAGCTGGGGAGTGTAGGAGATCATTATTCACAATCGCCCACGGGGGAAGAAGACTGGAGTGTGAGAGATCATTATTCACAATTGCTCACGGGGAAAGAGGACTGGAGTGTGAGAGATCATTTTTCACAATCGCTGACGGGGAAAGGGGACTAGAGTGTGAGAGATCATTATTCACAATCGCTCACGGGGGAAGAGGGTGGTGAGCATTATTCACACACACCACGAGACTCATTTTTTTTCATTTTCTTCATTTTAAGGTCCCGCTGGCACAAAAGTGATCGGGGACCAACCACGAGACTGAGAATCGGCCGCTTTATATAGGCTCTCAGCCTCAGGGACCGGAAACTACGTCACAGCTTCGCGCGTGTAGCCCGCTACACACCAGCTAGCTAAGTCAGCAAAACTTCTCGCTCGCAGTGCGCCAAGCTTGCACTAAACCACTGAACCCTGACTCGCTGGTAGCAACTAGTAATAGCATTAGCAGAGGGCTCCTCTGCTGCAATAGTCTTCCGAGTAATCCGATTTAAAACCACAAGTACACGACTCTCTCTGAAAGAAAGGTAAATAATGCTCTGTTGAAGAATTATGGGCAACGGTGGAGGCAAGAAAATTGGCCACAGCCTTTTTATCCGTGACCGTTGAAAGGACAAAATTCGAATCTCTGCTCTCTCTCTCAAAAACCAGGTACTTAGTGCTAGTCCCCGATCACTCCGGTACCAGCGGGACCAAAAAATGAATGAATTGAATTGAATCTCGCTTCTCCTTCTCTCACTGTAAGAAGGGTGAATAATGCTCTGTTGAAGAATTATGGGCAATGGTGGAGGCAAGCAAAACAAACTGGCACCATCTCTAAGATGGCCGACAGAAGCTGAGCCCCCCCCCCCCCCCCCCCCTGCCCCCAATTCTTCGAACAGCCTTCCAGACTTTTTGGGATGGAGTAATAAAATAATAATAATAATAATAATAATAATAATAATAATAATAATAATAATAATAATAATAATAATAATACTATTATATGGGCGCTTTTTCTCAATTTTTGGACGAATCGACTCAAAGCGCCGCGAACTGAACCCCAACACGCACACTCACGTGACAGACACGGATTTACGCCGAAGACAAACACAGTACAAGACAGATGAAGGGCCAGTTCAGCTACTGAAGTTACAGAGATTTTTGATCACTTGTATTTGAAATTTGTAAAGTGGCCTGAAACCGGTAACAAAGTGTGGGGGGTGGGGGTGGGGGAGGGGGGGGTGAGGAAGAACCGGAGTACCCGGAGAAAGAACCCCTGAATCCTAGAAGATAAAGATGAGACGAAGCTTCTCCCGGAAGCACGGAGTTCACGTTTAAAAGTTTAACAGGCTTTCACCAGCTGTCTTTTAAATATTAAAATATTTGCTAGCGACGGATTGCGAAAAGCATGTCACTGAGCACATTTGCGCAATTTTTGGGCCTTGAGGCACTCTTCATTGAACCATGGTACTCTCGGCTTCCGAGGGAGTGATGTGGAAGTTCTAGGTATGGTTTTACCTGCTATGTTCAACAAAATAGAAGTAAAACAAGAAACAGATTCTTCAGCTGACATGACCACCTTCTCTGTAATACGAGACTGACAGAGGGAGGCAAACAGAGGCCAGTTCGCTTTCGTGAGATTCCAGCGTCCCACTGGCGAAACCTCCTCACAGCTGACCGATGACAGGACTACTGGGAAGTGGTCACTACCGCACAGATCGGCGTGAACCTTCCAGTTAAAGTCCAGCATGAGAGAAGGATCACACACAGTTAGGTCTAGAACATAACTAGATCCT
This sequence comes from Semisulcospira habei, assembly GCA_036245525.1. Taxonomy (NCBI): domain Eukaryota; kingdom Metazoa; phylum Mollusca; class Gastropoda; family Semisulcospiridae; genus Semisulcospira; species Semisulcospira habei. The sequence goes on along the minus strand of BTPG01000002.1, from coordinate 2,836,626 downwards.
GAACCCGAGTTAGAGTATGTAGGTGAGCCATCGTTAAAGACTCATAGGTTAAGTTGAGAAAAAAACATCTTCTAACATCTGACCTCTGCCATCTTAGTTGTCACTACCCCAAAGGTGAGCGTGACCGTTAAAATCCCCCATGAGAATAAAGGTAGGGGGCAGCTGATCTACTAATTAAAAAATATCAGTACTACAAACCCGCAGGGATGGTGTCAGGTAAACGCTGCATCTGGTTATTGTCTTTTTCAAGGTAACCCGAGCTGCGACAGCCTGAAGACAGGTGTCGATGCTAACGGGGCTACATACAATTTGGCTACTAATGAAAAGAGCCACTGCACCCGAGCGCCTCTCCGAATCAGAGCTTTTGTGAATAGCGTTAAAACCACTAAAGGAAACAGGGTCAGAAGTCTTCAGGTATGCCTACTGAAGAGATATTACTGAGGAGTTATAGAACTTGACTAAAATACGTAATTCCTCAAAGTTAGCTTGAAAACCACGACAATTCCACTGAAGCAGAGAGAACACGATTATGTACTAACTTGGGGTTAAGAGTTTTTTTCCCCATTTTCTTTTGACTTGGAAGAAGGTGAAAAAACAGAGGGGGTCGGCTCCCGGGCCTCCTCTGGTTCTTCGGAGAGGAAAGGGGTGGAACTGCCGCAGCATCAGCAAAGACAACTCCCACTCCCTCCATCCACTCCTCCAATGCAGCATATTTGTTTTGAAGGGGGACATCAGTGTTCTCCTTCTGGGCCCGTGCGCACAGCGGTCCCATAGATTTCTTAGACTTTTGTTCCTGGGCAGCGTTCCTGCCGCTAGAGTTAACTACCTTAGAAGGCTGACCAGAGCAAGAAGCCTTTGGATTAGACAGACTAACAGGTTTGCGTGGGGGCTGAGGCTTAGGGGCAACAGTAGGCGGCACAACCGGACCGGCAGTGTCCGCCTTCTGCGTTCCCTGGCTCCTCGTCACCACCGGAGAAGGGTTACTCTCCAGGGGCGAGAGTAGCCGAGGCTCCGCCCCCTACCAAGAAGTTGGGGTTTGACATGCAACGTCTTTGGTGGGGCGCTTGCCTGCCACCGCTGTACTGAATGTATACACAGATGTGTTAGAGGATGGGCAGCCGCAGCTGCACCAGGGCCTTCAACCAGCTTTTTGGCGTCCAAAAAGGACAGCCCCTTCTCGACACGCACTTGCTGAGTCCTGCACTCGGATACCCATCGAGAGCATTTCTTGTCCGAAGCCAAATGCGCCCCCTGGCAATTCACACACAGGCTGTGCAGGACTCAGCAGAGTGTCCTGGCTTAGTGCAACGGGCGCATGAAGCCTCTGCCTTGCGGCATGTCTTCTGCCCATGGCCATACTTTTGGCACTTAAAGCACCGGAGGGGGAGAGGGACGTACGTTTTCACTTTCAAGGAGTAGTAACCTCCCCAGATGGTAGTAGGAGGGGTTGGGGTGCCAAACGTCAGGATTACTGTAGGGAGACGGATCTCCCCACCACCTCGCTTGGAAGCGAAGCGCCTCACGTAAGTCACCCCCTGAGACTTAAGTTTCCGTACAAGTTCATCTTCGGACAGTTCTGCCAAAGATTGATCTTTGATTACGCCTCTGGACGAATTCGTAGTTTTGTGGGGTGTCACCTCCACTGGAGTGTCTCCAATGGAAGAGAGCTTCAGCAGTCCGTTGGAGTAGGCCCGGGTACGGCACTCCACCAGCAAGTCGCCAGACACGAGGCGCTGGGCCTCAGGCCTGCCAACACGGCTCCTAAGGGTCTCCCCCACCAGAAATGGATTCAGCTTGGAAACAGGTTTGTCTGTCATCTTGCTATGAACAATGAGGAAGCGAGGCCATACAGCTGACGCCTGAGGCGTCGCCTCCTCACAGTCCGAGTCACTGTCAGGTTCAATGTCAGTGGTGAAATGCCGCTTATGTGCAAGTTTTTTTTTCTCTCCCATATTACAATAGTAGAGATATTCATCCCCCGGGGCTCCTCGCCCGTCACCGAGCCCAACAAGGGAAAGTGCAACTGTCGGCGGGTCTCCAGCCGTCGCACAATGGAGACTGCCCGAAAGATAGACTCAAGGGGATAAGCCCGATTGAACCGTCTGAGCCACCGCCTTCTATCACACTGTTGAATACAGGGGAATACTGGCGTAAAGCACCTAATCAGCAGCTGAGGCTATAGCATGGCGCTCTGTATATTAACCCGCATGTCAACAGTGGGATAGGGCTCAACGTGACAAGAGCCGATTGACCAGACCGGTACGACTAGCCATCCGTTTAGGTAGAAGTCGTCGCCAAAGTGGAGTGTTTCAGCCACCAGGATCCTCTTGTACCCCGACACAGTGTTCCAAGCACGGCAAACACTTGGGATCCAAAGGACCAAAAGCTCACGTGTATTTTAAAGGACCAATCCAACATGGTAAGACCTGGGTTAGCACAACTCCTCAAAAACCGAACCAGTGAGAAAGACTGAACAACATATCTGCTGACATCAAGTCCTAAGCGTCAGCTAGCACACTTAGTCAGTGACCGAAGAGAGTACCCACCCACGCCACGTGGAGGCCGGTGCCGAGTGGGCTGTGCAAGGTAGATGAACTGGTCTTCAGTAATTGTATTCTTTATAAGGCTGTATTTTCTGTTGGTAATCAGGTTGCTGGTTTCCAGATGCCACATAAGTCTCACGTTGATCATGGGATCGAGAGTCTTGCAGAGGCAGATTAGCAGGTTGACAGGTCTGTAGCTGAACTTCTTGTTTGGGTACTTTCCTTTCTTGGGTATGGGTGCAATGGTGGCCTCCTTCCAAGCGGATGTAAAAAAAAAACACCCTTTCTCCACGAAAGGTTAAAGAGTTCAAGCAGTTTCCTTTTGGCAGCTGGTCCAAGATACTTGATCATTTCATTGCAGACTCCGTCTTTACCTGGCGCTTTCCTGGTCTTAAGTCAACTGATCGCATCATTGCGTTAAACAAAACGTTAGGTGGCTCTTAAGTTTTGTCCATTAGTATATAGTTCATAATCAGAATCAGGTCAAAGACAAGGGGTAGAGACCTTTGAAAGCAAGGACAACTGGCATATAAAGGGATGTTTGTGACTAATGACTCGTATATAGAAGAGACTTTGAGGGTTATGCTTCCAACCATCATGTTAATTGTAGAAAAGCAGATTTGGACCTACTTCTGATTTGATCGTCAGTCGGGTCCTGGACTGTGCTGCTTCCACCCATCATGTTTATTTTAGAAAAGCAGATTTGGACCTACTTCTGATTTGATCATCAGTAGGGTCCTGGACTGTGCTGCTTACACCCATCATGTTTATTTTAGAAAAGCAAAATTGGACCTACTTCTGTTTTGATCGTCAGTCGGGTCCTGGACTGTGCTGCTTCCACACATCACGTTTATTCTAGAAAAGCAGATTTGGACCTACTTCTGATTTGATCGTCAGTCGGGTCCTGGACTGTGCTGCTTCCACCCATCATGTTTATTATAGAAAAGCACACTTGGACCTACTTCTCATTTGATAGTCAGTCGGGTCCTGGACTGTGCTGCTTCCACCCATCATGTTTATTTTAGAAAAGCAGATTTGAACCTACTTCTGATTTAATCGTCAGTCGGCTCCTGGACTGTGCTGCTTCCACCCATCATGTTTATTGTAGAAAAGCAGATTTGGACCTACTTCTGATTTGATCATTAGTCGGGTCCTAGACTCTGCTGCTTCCACCCACCATGATTTTATTTTTAGAAAAGCAGATTTGGACCTACTTCTGATTTGATCGTCAGTCGGGTCCTGGACGGTGCTGTTTCCACCCATCATGTTTAAAGTAGAAAAGCAGATTTGGACCTAATTCTGATTTGATAGTCATTTGGGTCCTGGACTGTGCTGCTTACACCCATCATGTTTATTTTAGAAAAGCAGATTTGGACCTACTTCTGATTTGATCGTCAGTCGGGTCCCGGAAAGTGCTGCTTCCACCCATCATGTTTATATTAGAAAAGCCGATTTGGACCTACTTCTGATTTGATCGTCAGTCGGGTCCTTAACTGTGCTGCTTCCACTCATCATGTTTATTTTAGAAGAGCAGATTTGGACCTACTTCTGCTTTGATAGTCAGTCGGGTCCTGGACTGTGCTGCTTCAACCTATCATGTTTTGTAGAAAAGCAGATTTGGACCTACTTCTGATTTGATCGTCAGTCGGGTACTGGACTGATCTGCTTCCAACCATCATGTTTATTGTAGAAAAGCAGATTTGGACCTACTTCTGATTTGATAGTCAGTCGGGTCCTGGACTGTGCTGCTTCCACCCATCATGTTTATTGTAGAAAAGCAAATTTGGACTTACTTCTGGTTTGATAGTCAGTCGGGTCATGAACTGTGCTTCTTTTACCCATTATGTTTATTGTAGAAAAGCAGATCTGGACGTACTTCGATTTGATCGTCAGTCGGGTCCTGGACTCTGCTGCTTACACCCATCATGTATATTTTAGAAAAGCAGATTTGGACCTACTTCTGATTTAATAATCAGTCAGGTCCTGGACTGTGCTGCTTCCACCCAATACGTTTATGTTAAAAAAGCAGATTTGGACCTACTTCTGATTTGATCGTCAGTCGGGTCCTGGACTGTGCTGCTTCCAACCATCATGTGTATTGTAGAAAAACAGATTTGGATATACTTCTGATTTGATCATCAGTTGGGTCCTGGACTGTGCTGCTTCCACCCATCATGTTTATTGTAGAAAAGCAGATTTGGACCTACTTCTGATTTGATCGTCAGTAGGGTCCTGGACTGTGCTGCTTCCACCCATCATGTTTATTTTAGAAAAGCAGATTTGGACCTACTTTTGATTTAATAATCAGTCGTGTTTTGGACTATGTTGCTTCCACCAATCATGTTTTTTTTTTAGAAAAGGAGATTTGGATCTACTTCTAATTTGATCGTCAGTCGGGTCCGGAACTGTGCTGCTTCCACCCATCATGTTTATTGTAGAAAAGCAGATTTGGACCTACTTCTGATTTGATCGTCAGTCGGGTCCTGAACTGTGCTGCATTTACCCATTATGTTTATTGTAGAAAAGCAGATCTGAACCTACTTCTGATTTGATCGTCAGTCGGGTCCTGGACTGTGCTGCTTACACCCATCATGTTTATTTTAGAAACGCAGATTTGGACCTTCTTCTGATTTTAAAATCAGTCAGGTCCTGGACTGTGCTGCTTCCACCCAATATGTTTTTTTTGTGTGTAGAAAAGCAGATTTGGAAGTACTTCTGATTTGATTGTCAGTCGGGTCCTGGACTGTGCTGCTTCCACCCTTCATGTTTACTGTAAAAAAGCAGATTTGGACCTACTTCTGATTTGATAGACAGTCTTGTCCTGGACTGTGCTGCTTCCACACATCATGTTTATATTAGAAAAGCAGATTTGGACCAACGTCTGGTTTTAACGTCAGTCGGGTCCTGGACTGTGCTGCTTCCACCCATCATGTTTATTGTACAAAAGCAGATTTGAACCTACTTCTGATTTGATCGTCAGTCGGGTCCTGGACTGTCCTGCTTTCATCCGTCATGTTTATTTTAAAAAAGCAGTTTTGGACCTACTTCTGATTTGATCGTCAGTCGGGTCCTGGACTGTGCTGCTTCCACCCATCATGTTTATATTAGAAAAGCAGATTTGGACCTACTTCTGATTTGATCGTCAGTTGGGTCCTGGACTGTGCTGCTTCAACCCATCATGTTTATTTTAGAAAAGCAGATTTGGACCTACTTCTGATTTGATCGTCATTCGGGTCCTGGACTGTATTGCTTCCACCCATCATGTTTATTTTAGAAGAGCAGATTTGGACCTACTTCTGATTTGATCGTCCGTCGGGTCCAGGACTGAGCTGTTTCCACCCATCTGGTTTATTGCTGAAATGCAGATTTGAACCTACTTCTGATTTGATCGTCAGTCGGGTCCTAGACTGTGCTGCTTCCACCCATTATGTTTATTTTAGAAAAGCAGATTTGGACTTACTTCTGATTTGATCGTCAATCGGGTTCTGGACTGTGCTGCTTCCACCCATCATGTTTATTTTAGAAAAGCAGATTTGGACATACTTTTGATTTGATCGTCAGTTGGGTCCTAGACTGTGCTGCCTCAACCCATCATGTTTATTTTAGATAAGCAGATTTGGACCTACTTCTGATTTGATCGTCAATCGGGTCCAGGACTGTGCTGTTTCCACCCATCATGTTTATTGCAGAAATGCAGATTTGAACCTTCATCTGATTTGATCGTCAGTCGGGTCCTGGACTGTCCAGCTTGCACCCATCATGTTTTTTTTTTAGAACAGCAGTTTTGAACCTACTTCAGATTTGATCGTCAGTCGGGGCCTGGACTCTGCTGCTTTCACCCATCATTTTTATTTTAGAAAAGCAGATTTGGATCTACTTCTGATTTGATCGTCAGTCGGGTCCTGGACTGTGCTGCTTCCACGCATCATGTTTATTGTAGAAAAGCAAATTTGGACCTACTTCTGATTTGATCGTCAGTCGGGTCCTGGACTGTGCTGCTTCCACCCATCATGTTTATTATAGAAAAGCAGATTTGGACCTACTTCTGATTTGATCGACAGTCGGGTCCTGGACTGTGCTGCTTCCACCCATCATGTTTTTGTAGAAAAGCAGATTTGAATCTACTTCTCATTTGATCGTCAGTCAGGCCCTGGATTGCGCTGCTTCCACCCATCATGTTTTTGTAGAAAAGCAGATTTAAACCTACTTCTGATTTGATCGTCAATCGGGTCCCGGACTGTGCTGCTTCCCCACATCATGTTTATTTTAGAAAAGCAGATTTGGACCTACTTCTGATTTGATCGACAGTCGGGTCCTGGACTGTGCTGCTTCCACCCATCATGTTTATTGTAGAAAAGCAGATTTGGACCTACTTTTGATTTTATCGTCAGTCGGGTCCTGGACTGTTTTGCTTCCACCAATTATGTTAATTGTAGAAAATCAGTTCTGGACCTACTTCTAATTTGATCGTCAGTCGGGTCCTGGACTGTGCTGCTTCCACCCATCATGTTTATATTAGAAAAGCAGATTTGGACCTACTTCTGATTTTATCGTCAGTCCGGTCCTGGTCAGTGCTGCTTCAACCCATCGTTTGTATTGTAAAAAAGCAGATTTGAACATACTTCTGATTTAATCGTCAGTCGGGTCATAAACTGGGCTGCTTCAACCTATCATGTTTTTTTTAGAAAGGCAGATTTGGACCTACTTCTGATTTGATTGTCAGTCGGGTTCTAGACTGTGCTGCTTCCACCCATCATGTTTATTTTAGAAAAGCAGATTTGGACCTACTTCTGATATGATCCTCAGTCGGGTCCTGGACTGTGCTGTTTCCACCCATCATGTTTATTGTAGAAATGCAGATTTGAACCTACTTCTGATTTGATCGTCAGTCGGGTCCTGGACTGTGCTGATTCCACCCATCATGTGGTTTTTAGAAAAGCAGATTTGGACCTACTTCTGATTGGATCGTCAGTCGGATTCTGGACTGTGCTGCTCCACCCATCATCTTTATTTTAGAAAAGCAGATTTGGACCTACTTCTGATTGGATCGTCAGTTGGGTTCTGGACTGTGCTGCTTCCACCCATCATTTTTATTTGAGAAAAGGAGATTTGGACCTTCTTGTGATTTGATCGTCATTTGGTTCCTAGACTGTGCTGCTTCCACCCATCATTTTTATTTTAGAAAAGCAGATTTGGACCTACTTCTGATTTGATCGACAGTCGGGTCCTGGACTGTGCTGCTTCCACGCATCATGTTTATTTTAGAAAAGCAGATTTGGACCTACTTCTGACTTGATCGTCAGTCGGGTCCTGGACTATGCTGCTTCCACCCATCATGTCTATTTTAGAAGAGCAGATTTGGACCTACTTCTGATTTGATCGTCAGTCGGGTCCTGGACTGTGCTTCTTTCACCCATCATGTTTATTGTAGAAAAGCAGATTTGGACCCACTTCTGCCTTGATCGTCAGTCGGGTCCTGGACTGTGCTGCTTCCACCCATCATGTTTATTGTAGAAAAGCAGATTTGGAAATACTTCTGATTTGATTGTCAGTCGGGTCCTCGACTGTGCTGCTTCCACCCATAATGTCTATTGTAAAAAGGCAGATTTGGACCTACTTCTGATTTGATCGACAGTCGGGTCCTGGACTGTGCTGCTTCCACCCATCATGATTATTGTAGAAATGCAGATTTGGAAACAAATTCTGATTTGATCGTCAGTCCGGTCCTGGACTTTGCTGCTTCCACCCATCATGTTTATATTAACAAAGCAGATTTCGACCTACTTCTGATTTGATCGTCAGTCCGGTACTGGATTGTGCTGCTTCCACCCATCATGTTTGTTGTAGAAATGCAGATTTGAAAATACTTCTGATTTGATCGTCAGTCGGGACCTGGACTGTGCTGCTTCCACCCATCACGTTTATTTAAAAAAAGCAGATATGGACCTACTTCTGATTTGATCGTCAGTCGGGTTCTGGACTGAGCTCCTTTTAACCATCATGTTTATTGTAGAAAAGCAGATTTGGATCTACTTCTAAAATTGATCGTCAGTCTGGTCCTGGACTGTGCTGCTTCCACCCATCATGTTTATTTTAGAAAAGCATATTTGGACCTACTTCTGATTTGATCGTCAGTCGGGTCCTGGACTGTGCTGCTTCCACCCATCATGTTAATTGTAGAAAAGCAGATTTGGACCTACTTTTGATTTGATCGTCAGTCCGGTCCTGGACTGTGCTGCTTCCTCACATCATGTTTATTGTAGAAATGCAGATTTGAATATACTTCTGATATGATGGTCAGTCGGGTCCTGGACTGTGCTACTTCCACCCATCATGTTTATTTTAGAAAAGCTGATATGGACCTACTTCTGATTTGATCGTCAGTCGGGTCTTGGACTGTGCTCCTTCCACCCATAATGTTTATTGTAGAAAAGCAGATTTGGACCTACTTCTGATTTGATCGTCAGTCAGTTCTGGCCTGTGCTGATTCCACCCATCATGTTTATTGTAGAAAAGCAGATTTGGACCTACTTCTGATTTGATCGTCAGTCGGGTCCTGGACTGTGCTGCTTCCACCCATCATGTATATTTTAGAAAAGCAGATTTGGACCTACTTCTGATTTGATTGTCAGTCGGGTCCTGGACTGTGCTGCTTCCACCCGTCATGTTTTTTTGTAAAAAAGCAGATTTGGACCTACTTCTGATTTGATCGACAGTCGGGTCCTGAAATGTACTGCTTCCACATATCATGTTTATTGCAGAAAAGCAGATTTGGGCCTACTTCTGATTTGATCGTCAGTCGGGTCCTGGACTGTGCTGCTTCCACCCATCAGGTTAATTGTAGAAAAGCAGATTTGGACATACTTCTGATTTGATCGTCAGTCGGGTCCGGGACTGTGCTGCTTCCACCCATCATGTTTATATTAGAAAAGCAGATTTGGACCTACTTCTGATTTGATCGTTAGTCCGGTCCTGGACTGTGCTGCTTCCACCCATGAATGTTAATTGTAGAAATGCAGATTTGACTCTACTTCTGATTTGATCGTCAGTCGGGTCATGGACTGTGCTGCTTCCACCGATCATTTTTATTTTAGAAAAGCAGATTTGGACCTACTTCTGATTTGATAGTCAGTCGGGTCCTGGACTGTGCTGCTTCCACCCATCATGTTTATTTTAGAAAAGCATATTTGGACCTACTTTTGATTTGATCGTCAGTTGGGTCCTGGTCTGTGCTGCTTCAACCCATCATGTTTATTTTAGAAAAGTAGATTTGGACCTACTTCTGAATTGATCGTCATTCGGGTCCTGGACTGTGTTGTTCCACCCATCATGTTTATTTTAGAAAAGCAGATCTGGTCCTACTTTTGATTTGATCGTCAGTTGGGTCCCAGACTGTGCTGCTTCCACACATCATGTTTATTTTAGAAAAGCAGATTTGGGCCTACTTCTGATTTGATCGTCAGTTAGGTCCTGGACTGTGCAGCTTCCACCCATTATGTTTATTTTAGAAAAGCAGATTTGGACCTACTTCTGATTTGATTGTCAGTCGGGTCCTGGACTGTGCTGCTTTCACCCATCATGTTTACTTTAGAAAAGCAGATTTGAACCTACTTCTGATTTGATCGTCAGTCGGGTCCTGGACTATGCTGCTTCCACCCATCATGTTTATTTTAGAAAAGCAGATTTGGAACTACTTGTGATTTGATCGTCAGTCGGGTCCTGGACTGTGCTGTTTCCACCCATCATGTTTATTGTAGAAGAGCAGATTTGGACCTACTTCTGATTTGATCGTCAGTCGGGTCCTGGACTGTGCTGCTTCCACCCATCATGTTTATATTAGAAAAGCAGATTTGGACCTACTTCTGATTTGATCGTCAGTCGGGTCCTGGATCGTCAGTCGGGTCCTGGACTGTGCTGCTTTCAACCATCATGTTTATATTAGAAAAGCAGATTTGGACCTACTTCTGATTTGATCGTCAGTCGGGTAATGGACTGTGCTGTTTCCACCCATCATGTTTATTTTTGAAAAGCAGATTTGGACCTACTTCTGATTTGATCGTCAGTCGGGTCATGGACTGTGCTGCTTCCACCCATCATGTTTATTTTAGAAAATCAGATTTGGACCTACTTCTGATTTGATCGTCAGTCAGATCCTGGACTGTGCTGGCTTCTACCCATCATGTTTTTTTAGAAAAGCAGATTTGTACCTACTTCTGTTTTGATAGTCAGTCGGGTCCTGGACTGTGCTGCTTCCACCCATCATTTTTATTTTAGAAAAGCAGATTTGGACCTTCTTCAAATTTGATCGTCAGTCGGGTCCTGGACTGTGCTGCTTCCACCCATCATGTTTATTTTAGAAAAGCAGGTTTGGACCTACTTCTGATTTGATCGTCAGTCGGTTCCTGGACTGTGCTGCTTCCTCCCATCATTTTTATTTTAGAAAAGCAGATTTGGACCTACTTCTGATTTGATCGTCAGTCGGGTCCTGGACTGCGCTGCTTCCACCCATCATGTTTATTTTAGAAAAGCAGATTCGGAACTACTTCTGATTTGATCGTCAGTTGGGTTCTGGACTGTGCTGCTTCCACCCATCATGTTTATTGTAGAAAAGCAGATTTGGACCTACTTCTGATTTGATCGTCAGTCGGGTCCTGGACTCTGCTGCTTCCACCCATCATGTTTAATGTAGAAAAGCAGATTTGGACCTACTTCTGATTTGATCGTCAGTCGAGTCCTGGACTGTGCTGCATCCACCCATCATGTCCATTGTTGAAAAGCAGATTTGGATCTACTTCTGATTTGATCGTCAGTCGGGTCCCGTGCTGTGCTGCTTCCACGCATCATATTTAGTTTAGAAAAGCAGATTTGGGCCTACTTCTGATTTGATCGTCCGTCGGGTCCTGGACTGTGCTGCTTCCACCCATCATGTTTATTTTAGAAAAGCAGATTTGGGCCTACTTCTGATTTGATCGTCAGTCGGGTCCTGGACTGTGCTGCTTCCACCCATCATGTTTTTTTAGAAAGGCAGATTTGGACCTACTTCTTGTTTGATCGTCAGTCGGGTCCTGGACTGTGCTGCTTCCACCCATCATGTTTATTTTAGAAAAGCAGATTTGGACCTACTTCTGATTTGATCGTCAGTCCGGTCCTGGAATGTGCTGCTTCTTACCATCAATGTTCATTATGGAAATGCAGATTTGATTCTACTTCTGATTTGATCGTCAGTCGGGTCCTGGACTGTGCTGCTTCCACCCATCATGTATATTTTAGAAAAGCAGATTTGGACCTACTTCTGATTTAATAATCAGTCAGGTCCTGGACTGTGCTGCTTCCACCCAATACGTTTATGTTAAAAAAGCAGATTTGGACCTACTTCTGATTTGATCGTCAGTCGGGTCCTGGACTGTGCTGCTTCCAACCATCATGTGTATTGTAGAAAAACAGATTTGGATATACTTCTGATTTGATCATCAGTTGGGTCCTGGACTGTGCTGCTTCCACCCATCATGTTTATTGTAGAAAAGCAGATTTGGACCTACTTCTGATTTGATCGTCAGTAGGGTCCTGGACTGTGCTGCTTCCACCCATCATGTTTATTTTAGAAAAGCAGATTTGGACCTACTTTTGATTTAATAATCAGTCGGGTTTTGGACTATGTTGCTTCCACCAATCATGTTTTTTTTTAGAAAAGGAGATTTGGATCTACTTCTAATTTGATCGTCAGTCGGGTCCGGAACTGTGCTGCTTCCACCCATCATGTTTATTGTAGAAAAGCAGATTTGGACCTACTTCTGATTTGATCGTCAGTCGGGTCCTGAACTGTGCTGCATTTACCCATTATGTTTATTGTAGAAAAGCAGATCTGAACCTACTTCTGATTTGATCGTCAGTCGGGTCCTGGACTGTGCTGCTTACACCCATCATGTTTATTTTAGAAACGCAGATTTGGACCTTCTTCTGATTTTAAAATCAGTCAGGTCCTGGACTGTGCTGCTTCCACCCAATATGTTTTTTTTGTGTGTAGAAAAGCAGATTTGGAAGTACTTCTGATTTGATTGTCAGTCGGGTCCTGGACTGTGCTGCTTCCACCCTTCATGTTTACTGTAAAAAAGCAGATTTGGACCTACTTCTGATTTGATAGACAGTCTTGTCCTGGACTGTGCTGCTTCCACACATCATGTTTATATTAGAAAAGCAGATTTGGACCAACGTCTGGTTTTAACGTCAGTCGGGTCCTGGACTGTGCTGCTTCCACCCATCATGTTTATTGTACAAAAGCAGATTTGAACCTACTTCTGATTTGATCGTCAGTCGGGTCCTGGACTGTCCTGCTTTCATCCGTCATGTTTATTTTAAAAAAGCAGTTTTGGACCTACTTCTGATTTGATCGTCAGTCGGGTCCTGGACTGTGCTGCTTCCACCCATCATGTTTATATTAGAAAAGCAGATTTGGACCTACTTCTGATTTGATCGTCAGTTGGGTCCTGGACTGTGCTGCTTCAACCCATCATGTTTATTTTAGAAAAGCAGATTTGGACCTACTTCTGATTTGATCGTCATTCGGGTCCTGGACTGTATTGCTTCCACCCATCATGTTTATTTTAGAAGAGCAGATTTGGACCTACTTCTGATTTGATCGTCCGTCGGGTCCAGGACTAAGCTGTTTCCACCCATCTGGTTTATTGCAGAAATGCAGATTTGAACCTACTTCTGATTTGATCGTCAGTCGGGTCCTAGACTGTGCTGCTTCCACCCATTATGTTTATTTTAGAAAAGCAGATTTGGACTTACTTCTGATTTGATCGTCAATCGGGTTCTGGACTGTGCTGCTTCCACCCATCATGTTTATTTTAGAAAAGCAGATTTGGACATACTTTTGATTTGATCGTCAGTTGGGTCCTAGACTGTGCTGCCTCAACCCATCATGTTTATTTTAGATAAGCAGATTTGGACCTACTTCTGATTTGATCGTCAATCGGGTCCAGGACTGTGCTTTTTCCACCCATCATGTTTATTGCAGAAATGCAGATTTGAACCTTCATCTGATTTGATCGTCAGTCGGGTCCTGGACTGTCCAGCTTGCACCCATCATGTTTTTTTTTTAGAACAGCAGTTTTGAACCTACTTCAGATTTGATCGTCAGTCGGGGCCTGGACTCTGCTGCTTTCACCCATCATTTTTATTTTAGAAAAGCAGATTTGGATCTACTTCTGATTTGATCGTCAGTCGGGTCCTGGACTGTGCTGCTTCCACGCATCATGTTTATTGTAGAAAAGCAAATTTGGACCTACTTCTGATTTGATCGTCAGTCGGGTCCTGGACTGTGCTGCTTCCACCCATCATGTTTATTATAGAAAAGCAGATTTGGACCTACTTCTGATTTGATCGACAGTCGGGTCCTGGACTGTGCTGCTTCCACCCATCATGTTTTTGTAGAAAAGCAGATTTGAATCTACTTCTCATTTGATCGTCAGTCAGGCCCTGGATTGCGCTGCTTCCACCCATCATGTTTTTGTAGAAAAGCAGATTTAAACCTACTTCTGATTTGATCGTCAATCGGGTCCCGGACTGTGCTGCTTCCCCACATCATGTTTATTTTAGAAAAGCAGATTTGGACCTACTTCTGATTTGATCGACAGTCGGGTCCTGGACTGTGCTGCTTCCACCCATCATGTTTATTGTAGAAAAGCAGATTTGGACCTACTTTTGATTTTATCGTCAGTCGGGTCCTGGACTGTTTTGCTTCCACCAATTATGTTAATTGTAGAAAATCAGTTCTGGACCTACTTCTAATTTGATCGTCAGTCGGGTCCTGGACTGTGCTGCTTCCACCCATCATGTTTATATTAGAAAAGCAGATTTGGACCTACTTCTGATTTTATCGTCAGTCCGGTCCTGGTCAGTGCTGCTTCAACCCATCGTTTGTATTGTAAAAAAGCAGATTTGAACATACTTCTGATTTAATCGTCAGTCGGGTCATAAACTGGGCTGCTTCAACCTATCATGTTTTTTTTAGAAAGGCAGATTTGGACCTACTTCTGATTTGATTGTCAGTCGGGTTCTAGACTGTGCTGCTTCCACCCATCATGTTTATTTTAGAAAAGCAGATTTGGACCTACTTCTGATATGATCCTCAGTCGGGTCCTGGACTGTGCTGTTTCCACCCATCATGTTTATTGTAGAAATGCAGATTTGAACCTACTTCTGATTTGATCGTCAGTCGGGTCCTGGACTGTGCTGATTCCACCCATCATGTGGTTTTTAGAAAAGCAGATTTGGACCTACTTCTGATTGGATCGTCAGTCGGATTCTGGACTGTGCTGCTCCACCCATCATCTTTATTTTAGAAAAGCAGATTTGGACCTACTTCTGATTGGATCGTCAGTTGGGTTCTGGACTGTGCTGCTTCCACCCATCATTTTTATTTGAGAAAAGGAGATTTGGACCTTCTTGTGATTTGATCGTCATTTGGTTCCTAGACTGTGCTGCTTCCACCCATCATTTTTATTTTAGAAAAGCAGATTTGGACCTACTTCTGATTTGATCGACAGTCGGGTCCTGGACTGTGCTGCTTCCACGCATCATGTTTATTTTAGAAAAGCAGATTTGGACCTACTTCTGACTTGATCGTCAGTCGGGTCCTGGACTATGCTGCTTCCAACCATCATGTCTATTTTAGAAGAGCAGATTTGGACCTACTTCTGATTTGATCGTCAGTCGGGTCCTGGACTGTGCTTCTTTCACCCATCATGTTTATTGTAGAAAAGCAGATTTGGACCCACTTCTGCCTTGATCGTCAGTCGGGTCCTGGACTGTGCTGCTTCCACCCATCATGTTTATTGTAGAAAAGCAGATTTGGAAATACTTCTGATTTGATTGTCAGTCGGGTCCTCGACTGTGCTGCTTCCACCCATAATGTCTATTGTAAAAAGGCAGATTTGGACCTACTTCTGATTTGATCGACAGTCGGGTCCTGGACTGTGCTGCTTCCACCCATCATGATTATTGTAGAAATGCAGATTTGGAAACAAATTCTGATTTGATCGTCAGTCCGGTCCTGGACTTTGCTGCTTCCACCCATCATGTTTATATTAACAATGCAGATTTCGACCTACTTCTGATTTGATCGTCAGTCCGGTACTGGATTGTGCTGCTTCCACCCATCATGTTTGTTGTAGAAATGCAGATTTGAAAATACTTCTGATTTGATCGTCAGTCGGGACCTGGACTGTGCTGCTTCCACCCATCACGTTTATTTAAAAAAAGCAGATATGGACCTACTTCTGATTTGATCGTCAGTCGGGTTCTGGACTGAGCTCCTTTTAACCATCATGTTTATTGTAGAAAAGCAGATTTGGATCTACTTCTAAAATTGATCGTCAGTCTGGTCCTGGACTGTGCTGCTTCCACCCATCATGTTTATTTTAGAAAAGCATATTTGGACCTACTTCTGATTTGATCGTCAGTCGGGTCCTGGACTGTGCTGCTTCCACCCATCATGTTAATTGTAGAAAAGCAGATTTGGACCTACTTTTGATTTGATCGTCAGTCCGGTCCTGGACTGTGCTGCTTCCTCACATCATGTTTATTGTAGAAATGCAGATTTGAATATACTTCTGATATGATGGTCAGTCGGGTCCTGGACTGTGCTACTTCCACCCATCATGTTTATTTTAGAAAAGCTGATATGGACCTACTTCTGATTTGATCGTCAGTCGGGTCTTGGACTGTGCTCCTTCCACCCATAATGTTTATTGTAGAAAAGCAGATTTGGACCTACTTCTGATTTGATCGTCAGTCAGTTCTGGCCTGTGCTGATTCCACCCATCATGTTTATTGTAGAAAAGCAGATTTGGACCTACTTCTGATTTGATCGTCAGTCGGGTCCTGGACTGTGCTGCTTCCACCCATCATGTATATTTTAGAAAAGCAGATTTGGACCTACTTCTGATTTGATTGTCAGTCGGGTCCTGGACTGTGCTGCTTCCACCCGTCATGTTTTTTTGTAAAAAAGCAGATTTGGACCTACTTCTGATTTGATCGACAGTCGGGTCCTGAAATGTACTGCTTCCACATATCATGTTTATTGCAGAAAAGCAGATTTGGGCCTACTTCTGATTTGATCGTCAGTCGGGTCCTGGACTGTGCTGCTTCCACCCATCAGGTTAATTGTAGAAAAGCAGATTTGGACATACTTCTGATTTGATCGTCAGTCGGGTCCGGGACTGTGCTGCTTCCACCCATCATGTTTATATTAGAAAAGCAGATTTGGACCTACTTCTGATTTGATCGTTAGTCCGGTCCTGGACTGTGCTGCTTCCACCCATGAATGTTAATTGTAGAAATGCAGATTTGACTCTACTTCTGATTTGATCGTCAGTCGGGTCATGGACTGTGCTGCTTCCACCGATCATTTTTATTTTAGAAAAGCAGATTTGGACCTACTTCTGATTTGATAGTCAGTCGGGTCCTGGACTGTGCTGCTTCCACCCATCATGTTTATTTTAGAAAAGCATATTTGGACCTACTTTTGATTTGATCGTCAGTTGGGTCCTGGTCTGTGCTGCTTCAACCCATCATGTTTATTTTAGAAAAGTAGATTTGGACCTACTTCTGAATTGATCGTCATTCGGGTCCTGGACTGTGTTGTTCCACCCATCATGTTTATTTTAGAAAAGCAGATCTGGTCCTACTTTTGATTTGATCGTCAGTTGGGTCCCAGACTGTGCTGCTTCCACACATCATGTTTATTTTAGAAAAGCAGATTTGGGCCTACTTCTGATTTGATCGTCAGTTAGGTCCTGGACTGTGCAGCTTCCACCCATTATGTTTATTTTAGAAAAGCAGATTTGGACCTACTTCTGATTTGATTGTCAGTCGGGTCCTGGACTGTGCTGCTTTCACCCATCATGTTTACTTTAGAAAAGCAGATTTGAACCTACTTCTGATTTGATCGTCAGTCGGGTCCTGGACTATGCTGCTTCCACCCATCATGTTTATTTTAGAAAAGCAGATTTGGAACTACTTGTGATTTGATCGTCAGTCGGGTCCTGGACTGTGCTGTTTCCACCCATCATGTTTATTGTAGAAGAGCAGATTTGGACCTACTTCTGATTTGATCGTCAGTCGGGTCCTGGACTGTGCTGCTTCCACCCATCATGTTTATATTAGAAAAGCAGATTTGGACCTACTTCTGATTTGATCGTCAGTCGGGTCCTGGATCGTCAGTCGGGTCCTGGACTGTGCTGCTTTCAACCATCATGTTTATATTAGAAAAGCAGATTTGGACCTACTTCTGATTTGATCGTCAGTCGGGTAATGGACTGTGCTGTTTCCACCCATCATGTTTATTTTTGAAAAGCAGATTTGGACCTACTTCTGATTTGATCGTCAGTCGGGTCATGGACTGTGCTGCTTCCACCCATCATGTTTATTTTAGAAAATCAGATTTGGACCTACTTCTGATTTGATCGTCAGTCAGATCCTGGACTGTGCTGGCTTCTACCCATCATGTTTTTTTAGAAAAGCAGATTTGTACCTACTTCTGTTTTGATAGTCAGTCGGGTCCTGGACTGTGCTGCTTCCACCCATCATTTTTATTTTAGAAAAGCAGATTTGGACCTTCTTCAAATTTGATCGTCAGTCGGGTCCTGGACTGTGCTGCTTCCACCCATCATGTTTATTTTAGAAAAGCAGGTTTGGACCTACTTCTGATTTGATCGTCAGTCGGTTCCTGGACTGTGCTGCTTCCTCCCATCATTTTTATTTTAGAAAAGCAGATTTGGACCTACTTCTGATTTGATCGTCAGTCGGGTCCTGGACTGCGCTGCTTCCACCCATCATGTTTATTTTAGAAAAGCAGATTCGGAACTACTTCTGATTTGATCGTCAGTTGGGTTCTGGACTGTGCTGCTTCCACCCATCATGTTTATTGTAGAAAAGCAGATTTGGACCTACTTCTGATTTGATCGTCAGTCGGGTCCTGGACTCTGCTGCTTCCACCCATCATGTTTAATGTAGAAAAGCAGATTTGGACCTACTTCTGATTTGATCGTCAGTCGAGTCCTGGACTGTGCTGCATCCACCCATCATGTCCATTGTTGAAAAGCAGATTTGGATCTACTTCTGATTTGATCGTCAGTCGGGTCCCGTGCTGTGCTGCTTCCACGCATCATATTTAGTTTAGAAAAGCAGATTTGGGCCTACTTCTGATTTGATCGTCCGTCGGGTCCTGGACTGTGCTGCTTCCACCCATCATGTTTATTTTAGAAAAGCAGATTTGGGCCTACTTCTGATTTGATCGTCAGTCGGGTCCTGGACTGTGCTGCTTCCACCCATCATGTTTTTTTAGAAAGGCAGATTTGGACCTACTTCTTGTTTGATCGTCAGTCGGGTCCTGGACTGTGCTGCTTCCACCCATCATGTTTATTTTAGAAAAGCAGATTTGGACCTACTTCTGATTTGATCGTCAGTCCGGTCCTGGAATGTGCTGCTTCTTACCATCAATGTTCATTATGGAAATGCAGATTTGATTCTACTTCTGATTTGATCGTCAGTCGGGTCCTGGACTGTGCTGCTTCCACCCATCATGTTTATTTTAGAAAAGCAGATTTGGACCTACTTCTGATTTGATCGTCAGTCGGGTCCTGGACTGTGCTGCTTCCACCCATCATGTTTATTTTAGAAAAGCAGATTTGGACCTACTTTTGATTTGATCGTCAGTTAGGTCCTAGACTGTGCTGCTTCCACGCATCATGTTTATTTTAGAAAAGCAGATTTGGGCCTACTTCTGATTTGATCGTCAGTCGGTTCCTGGACTGTGCTGCTTCCACCCATCATGTTTATTTTAGAAAAGCAGATTTGGACCTACTTCTGATTTGATCGTCAGTCGGGTCCTGGACTGTGCTGATTCCACCTATCATGTTTATTTTAGAAAAGAAGATTTGGAACTACTTCTGATTTGATCGTCAGTCGGGTCCTGGACTGTGCTGTTTCCACCCATCTAGTTTATCGTAGAAATGGAGATTTGAACCTACTTCTGATTTGATCGTCAGTCGTGTACAGGACTGTGCTGCTTCCACGCATTATGTTTATTTCAGAAAAGCAGATTTGGACCTACTTCTGATTTGATCGTCAGTCGGGTTCTGGACTGTGCTGCTTCCACCCATCATGTTTATTTTAGGAAAGCAGATTTGGACCTACTTTTGATTTGATCGTCAGTTGGGTCCTGGACTGTGCTTCTTCAACCCATCATGTTTGTTTTAGAATAGCAGATTTGGGCCTACTTCTGTTTTGATAGTCAGTCGGGTCCTGGACTGTGCTGCTTTCACCCATCATTTTTATTTTAGAAAAGCAGATTTGGACCTTCTTCTGATTTGATCGTCAGTCGGGTCCTGGACTTTGATGCTTCCACCCATCATGTTTATTTTAGAAAAGCAGATTTGGACCTACTTCTGATTTGATCGTCAGTCGGTTCCTGGACTGTGCTGCTTCCACCCATCATTTTTATTTTCGAAAAGCAGATTTGGACCTACTTCTGATTTGATCGTCAGTCGGGTCCTGGACTATGCTGCTTCCACCCATCATGTTTATTTTAGAAAAGCAGATTTGGACCTACTTCTGATTTGATCGTCAGTTGGGTTCTGCACTCTGCTGCTTCCACCCATCATGTTTATTGTAGAAAAGCTGGTTTGGACCTACTTCTGATTTTATCGTCAGTCGGGTCCTGCACTCTGCTGCTTTCACCCATCATGTTTATTGTAGAAAAGCATATTTAGACCTACTTCTGATTTGATCGTCAGTCGGGTCCTGGACTGTGCTGCATCCACCCATCATGTTCATTGTAGAAAAGCAGATTTGGATCTACTTCTGATTTGATCGTCAGTCGGGTCCCGGACTGTGCTGCTTCCACGCATCATGTTTATTTTAGAAAAGCAGATTTGGTCCTACTTCTGATTTGATCGTCAGTCGGGTCCTGGACTGTGCTGCTTCCACCCATCATGTTTATTTTAGAAAAGCAGATGTGGACCTACTTCTGATTTGATCGTCAGTCGGGTCCCTGACTGTGCTGCTTCCACCCATCATGTTTATTTTAGAAAAGCAGATTTGGACCTACTTCTGATTTGATCGTCAGTTGGGTTCTGGACTGTGCTGCTTCCACCCATCATGTTTATTGTAGAAAAGCAGATTTGGACCTACTTCTGATTTGATCGTCAGTCGGGTCCTGGACTCTGCTGCTTCCACCCATCATGTTTATTGTAGAAAAGCAGATTTGGACCTACTTCTGATTTGATCGTTAGTCGGGTCCTGGACTGTGCTGCTTCCACCCATCATGTTTATTGTAGAAAAGCAGATTTGGACCTACTTCTGATTTGATCGTCAGTCGGGTCTTGGACTGTGCTGCTTCCACCTATCATGTTTTTCTTTAGAAAAGCAGATTTGGACCTACTTCTGATTTGATCGTCAGTCGGGTCCTGGACTGTGCTGCTTCCACCCATCATGTTTATTGTAAAAAATCAGATTTGGACCTACTTCTGATTTGATCGGCAGTCTGGTCCTGGACTGTGCTGCTTCCGCCCATCATGTTTATTGTAGAAAAGCAGATTTGGACCTACTTCTGATTTGATCGTCATTTGGGTCCTGGACTGTGCTGCTTCCACCCATCATGTTAATTGTAGAAAAGCAGATTTGGACCTACTTTTGATTTGATCGTCAGTCGGGTCCTGGACTGTGCTGTTTCCACCCATCATGTTTATTGTAGAAAAGCAGATTTGGACCTACTTCTGATTTGATCGTAAGTCCGGTCCTGGACTGTGCTGCTTACACCCATCATGTTTATTGTAGAAATGCAGATTTGAACCTACTTCGGATTTGATCGTCAGTCGGGGCCTGGACTGTGCTGCTTCCACCCATGATGTTTATTTTAGAAAAGCAGATTTGGACCTACTTCTGATTTGATCGTCAGTTGGGTCCTAGACTGTGCTGCTTCAACCCATCATGTTTATTTTAGAAAAGCAGATTTGGACCTACTTCTGATTTGGTCGTCAGTCGGGTCCTGGAATGTGTTGCTTCCACCCATCATGTTTATTTGAGAAAAGCAGATTTGGGCCTACTTCTGATTTGATCTTCAGTCGGGTCCTGGTCTGTGCTGCTTCCACCCATCATGTTTATTTTAGAAAAGCAGATTTGGACCTACTTCTGATTTGATCGTCAGTCGGATCCTGGACTGTGCTGCTTCTACCCATCATGTTTATTTTAGAAAAGCAGATTTGGACGTACTTCTGATTAATTTGTTTGTCAGTCGGGTCCTGGACTGTGCTGCTTCCACCCATCATTTTTATTTTAGAAAAGCAGATTTGGACGTACTTCTGATTTGATCGTCAGTCGGGACCTTGACTGTGCTGCTTCCACACATCATGTTTATTTTTGGAAAAACAGATTTGGGCCTACTTCTGATTTGATCGTCAGTCGGGTCCTGGACTGTGCTGCTTCTACCCATCATGTTTATTTTAGAAAAGCAGATTTATACTCACTTCTGATTTGATCGTCAGTCGGGTCCTGGACTGTGCTGCTTCCACCCATCATGTTTTTTTTAGAAAAGCAGATTTGGACCTACTTCTGATTTGATCGTCAGTCGGGTCCTGGACTGTGCTGCTTCCACCCATCATGTTTTTTTTATAAGAGCAGATTTGGTCCTTCTTCTGATTTGATCGTCAATCGGGTCCTGGACTGTGCTTGAGTTTATTATAATTATACTTACCGTACTGACATAATTTGCCTAAGCGGCGGTTATCGCAGGCACAGATGAACATGTTAAGTGATACTTTTTCGTCACATGTAGAATCAGCGCCGCACGGGTTGCTGGCACACTCGTCCACATCTGCAATACAAGCATATACACATGTAGAATCAGCACCGCACGGGCTGCTGGCACACTCGTCCACATCTGCAATACAAGCATATACACAACTGTTTAAGACGCGATACACATTTCAGCACTGGCGTCCCAACAAACACACACACAGATATGTCCTACAGGTTACCGTGAGTGTATTGAGTGGGAAACCCTTGGTAGTCTGGGCCACTTGTTACCAACATCGTACTCAAGCGAGAAAGACATGGTGAGCGTGTGGGACTTTCCTTGGGCTATGGGAAACACAAGACGAAAAAAATTTGCACACGGTTTCTTTTAGGATTTGTGTGGGAAATTTCCACCTAATGTACTCATGATGCATGCGTGTGTGCGAATCTATTATTTTGGCAGTACGCGCGCTGTGTGGACGTCACGGTACGTACTGCGGAGCATTTTTCTGCAAAATCTATTTTGTCAGGAAGGTATTATTTTCTTTCTTTAGTTAAATCTACATATATTTGATTTCCCGCTGTGAACGAGGATGTCTACATATAATCGTTTGAATCAGTTTAATATTTTGTTCGAATGTGCAAGTCTATTCTGTACAGTGCATTTCCGATTCTCTCCTTCATCCAGTGCTGTGCATAGTGTTAAAGAAGAAAAAAACCCTGGTATTTTTGTTCATTCTTTCCTCTGTAAAAGTTACCTTTGTGCAAGTATACGTACAGCGCGATGTTTTTCATTGTTTTTTCATACTTGTTTAGATCACAATCTCTTCTTATTCAAATAAACGAAGGTGAATAAATGCACAGGTTCAAACACATTTGGAGACGTCGTTTGGGGGTGGGGGGGGGGGGTGGGGGTGGGGAACAATCGCAGTCCAATACAGTTCATTTTCTTTCCTGTTAAATAATAGCGTGAAAGCTGCCGACAATACACCATCCATTTCTTTCTTTACAACGAGAATGGCAGCTTTTCTCTGCCTTTTTGTACCTACTAGAACTATGCTGCACTGTGTATGCAAGTCTTCGTCTTTTTTCCTGCTAAGATGGCGAATTTCAAACGGGTTCTGATGGTTGAATTTAAATACGTTATTGACAATGAATTGGTACGCACCATGTCGATAAATCCTCGGGAAAGGGCTAAGCAAAACGATGAGCCTACCAAAGTGTATGTGTGGTGACCAAATACCACAAGAATCCCCAAAATGGAAGAGAACGTCGCCAAATCCTACTTGGACTGAAATGGAAGGCAAGATCATTGTTCAGAGCAGTAAGTCATGAATTTTTTTTAACGTTTTATTGTTAGACAGTTTTATTCAGTGTCTAGCTTTTAAATTTCGAGCCCTGCAATGAGACGGAGCGAATGAGCAGTTAGTTAGTTAGTTAATTGTGTTTAACGCCGAGCAGGCGACTAAGGCCATCACACGGCGGGATGGGTAAAAATCTGGTCAGCCAGACTAAAAGCAAGGTCGTACGTCAAGATGTAAATATATCTTAAAAATAGGTCAGGCTAAAATATCGCACGAGTCTTTAAAAGAAACTTCTACAGACTCTCAAAAAGGGCAAAATAAAGAAATTCACAGTCTATCAATACTCATATCATGTTAAAAATATTGCATTCTCTCAGAAATTGACGATTTTGTCCGGGGGAACATCCCGGAACAAAACCTTCAAGGAGTCTGCTGTGAAGTGTTTATATCTCGTGTCAATTAGATCGGCACAATACAGCAAAAAGTATCAAGCAGAACACTGCTATTCACAGGCAAAACACCATGGACGCTCATCCTGTTTAAGTAAGTTAGAGTGCGTAACATACGTGTGCCCGATGTAGAGCCGAGCAAGGACAGTCTCCTCACGGCGACTGCCGGAGCAGATAGGTAGACTGTCGGACACCGTTGGAAGAGCCTCATACAACCTGTTTCCTTCCTTTTTGTCCTACTCGGACTGCCACTCGCGGGCTATGTACGCACTAATCACAGGTTGAAAATCACTATAAACAGTCTGTGTGTCAGGGACAGGGTCACTGCGGGCACTGTTGGCAGCAGAATCTACGATTCTGTTGCCGTTGATGCGCACATGGCCCGGGACCCAAATAAAAATAATGTCATAATATTCTTTCATCAAGTCTGCGTAGAGCTCTCTAATCTGCACCAGCAGTGGTTTGTCTGTCCCGCGCCCTGAAGGGCCTGCAGGGCAGAAAGAGAGTCAGACAGAATCATAAAGTTCCTTTTCCCAGACTGATAGGCATGCTTAAGAGCCAGCAGAATTGCCTGCAGTTCATCACTAAATACAGAGGAATGGTCAGGGAGGCAGAGCGTAAATGGGCGTCTAGGATGGCAAGAGGACACTACAGCCGCAGCCACTCTCCCATCCTCAGACTTGGAACCATCCGAATAAAGACGAAAATAGCCAGGAAAAATTGAAAGGAGTTCAATGAGGCTCTGTTGGTATATGGCTGGTGTGGTACAATCCTTGGGTGGTCACGTCCAGCAAGATGTCAGGAACTGGTAGTAGCCAGGGTGGAGAGATTCCGAAACTTTGTCCAGGTCCAATACGGCCGCCTGCAGATGAGGTCGGACACGGAAGGAAAGTGGACGGACAGCTCCCGGATGGGCATCGTAAATCTCTGCAAACGACGGGTTAAAAACACAATCATAGGCAGGATTGTCTGGATGGGCCTTCAGCTTCAGAACGTAGCTGAGCATGAGGCGGATGCGACGGAGCCTGAGAGAAGGCTCCCCTGCCTCTGCATACAGACTAGGAACTGGAGATGTCCTGAATGCGCCCAGACATATTCGCAGACCTTGATGGTGATTTGTGTTCAGACGCTGAAGAACAGACTTGAAAGCCGAGCCATATACTACAGAGCCGTAATCCAGTTTGGACCAAACAATGGCACGATACAGTCGAAGTAAGACAATGCAGTTTGCAGCCCAGTTAGTACGACCAATGACACAAAGAATGTCGAGAGCCTTCTGACATGAGGTTCTAAGGTAGTTGACATGATTGCGGAAGGTCAATCTTTTGTCAAAGATGTCCCCAAAAACTTTGCCTCTTCGGCCACCTTAATTCGCACTCCAGCAATGCTCAGGCTGGAAAAAATTCGTCTGGTTAGTAAAATGCATACAGACTGTCTTGGAGAGCGAGAACCTAAATCCGTTGAGAGAAACCTACCCCTGGATGCGATCAACTCACAGGTGCAAGCACCCCTCAAGGGACGCAAGTCCTCTACCTCGTGCACACAAAGCAAAGCAGCCCACAAACAAAGAGCATCCAGAATCATCCTTGACAGCTTTTACAATGTTATTAATTTTAATGCTAAATAAAAAGGAGATACAATGCTGCCCTGCGGGGCACTCATTATTTTCTTTTCAAAGGAGTCGGAAAAAGGGTGGAGCCCACAAGGGCATGGAACGATCGGTTACACAATAAATGTGAATAAAAACGGGCATGTGCCCTTTAAAACCCATGTCCGACAAATCAGACTTTATACCATACTTCCAGGTAGTGTCATATGCCTTCTCAAGATCAAAGAAATTTGCATAGACATGCTGCTTGTTGACAAATGCATCTCGGATAAACGACTCAAAGTGGACTAGATGGTCAGTTGTACCACTGAAGTGCCGGAAACCGCATTGGAGGTCTGTGATGAGACCCTGTGACTCAAGTTGCAATACCAGGCTGGCGTTGACCAAGCGTTCCATAGTTTCACATAAACAATATTTTAAAGCGACTGGCCGGTGGTTGCCCGGGTCGGAGGGATCCTTACCCGGCTTGGGAATTGGCACAACCACAGCCTGGCGCCAAGATGGCGGAAAATGACCGGTTATCTGGATATGGTAAAGGCCTTGAGAAGTACAAGGAGTGAATCCCCAGACAGATGTGTTAGGAGCTGATAGTGGATGTTATATAATCCAGTAGCAGAGTCATGACATTTCTGCACGGCTTGCTGCAATTCTGAAAACGAAAGAAGGGGCATTATAGTCTTCCGAGTTATCCGATATAAAATCACAAAGAAAAGACTATCGCTTCTCCTTCTCTCTCTGGAAGAAAGGTGAATAATACTCTGTTGAAGAATGATGGGCAATGGTGGAGGCAAGCAAATTTGGTCACAGCCTTTTTATCCGTGACCAAACTGGTATCATCTCTAAGATGGCCAACAGAAGTCGAGCCACCTCTGCCTCTAATTCTTCGAACAGCCTGCTATACTTTTTAGGACGGAGTCTTAGAAGATAAAGAGGAAACGAAGCGTCTCCTGGAAGCACGGCGTTCACGATTAAAAATTTAACGGACATCGCCTTCTGTCTTTTAAAGGTTAAATTATTCGCTTGCGACGGATTACGAAAAGCACGTCGCTGAGCAGATTTGCGCACTTTTTGGGCGTTGCGGCACTCTTCATTGAACCATGGTACCCTCGGCTTCCAGAGAATGATGTGGAAGTTTCACCTGCAGCCTCCAACAAAATGGAAGTAAAACAAGAAATAGGTTCTTCAACTAACACGACAACCTCCTCTGTAAGACGAGACTGACAGAGGGAGGCGAACAGAGGCCAGTTAGCTTTCTTGAGATTCCAGCGCCCCAATGGCGAATCCTCCTCACAGCTGACCGATGACAGGACTACTGGGAAGTGGTCACTACCACACTGGTCGTCGTGAACCTTCCAGCCAAATTCCAGCATGAGCGAAGGATCACACACAGTGAGATCTATAATAGAAATAGATCTTGAACCTGGGTTAGAATATGTAGGTGAGCCATCGTTAAAGACACATAGGTTAATGTGAGAAAAAACATTTTCTAACATCTGACCTCTGCTATCATAGTGGTCACCACCCCAAAGGGCCCGTCAAAATCCCTCATGAGAATATAGGGAGGGGGCAGTTGATCTACTAAGTTACAAATATCATTACTACAGACCCGCAGGGATGGTGGCAGGTAAACACTGCATGTGGTTATGGTCTTCTTCAAGGTAACCCGAGCTGCGACAGCCTGAAGACAGGTGTCGATGGTAACGGGGTTACATACAATTTGGCTACGAATAAGAAGAGCCACTCCACCCCAGCGCCTCTCTGAATCAGAGCCTTTATGTATAAATTTAAAACCATTAAAGGACACAGGGTCAGAAGTTTTCAGGTATGTTTCCTGAAGAGATATTACTGAGGGGTTATATAACTTGACTAAAAGACGTAAGTCCTCTAAGTTAGCTTGTAAACCACGACAATTCCACTGAAGCAGAGAGTACATGATTATGTCTTATCTGGTGGTGAAGACTTTTTCCTCCCTTTTTCCTTTGACTTGGAAAGAGTTGAAGAAACAGAGGGGGTCCGGCTCCCGGGCCTCCTCTGGTTTTTCGGAGAGGAAGGTAGTGGAGCTGCCGCAGCATCAGCAACGACAACTTCCACCCCCTCCATCCGCTCCTCCAGTGCAGCATATTTGTTTTGAAGGGGACATCAGTTTCCCCTTCTGGGCCCGTACGCACAGCGATCCCATAGATTTCTTAGACTTCTCGTCCTGGGCAGCGTTCCTGCCGATAGCGTTAGCGGCATTAGAAGGTTGGCCAGAGCCAGAAGCCTTTGGAGTTGACAGACTAACAGGTTTGAGTGGGGGCTGAGGCTTAGGGGCAAAAGAAGACGGCACTAACGGACAGGCAGTGTCCGCAATCTGCGTTCCCTGGCTCCTCGTCACCACCGGAGAAGGGTTACTCTCCAGGGGCGAGAGTAGCCGAGGCTCCGCCCCCAACCAAGAAGTTGGGGTTTCAAATGAAAGTTCTTTGGTGGAGCGCTTTCCTGCCACCGCTGCACTGATCTCTCTCTTGGCTTGACTTCGCGAACGAAGATTTTATAGGAGTTGCCCACGACGTCTGCAGGCTTGTTCGTGGCTGCGGAGGCCAATCCGAGACAGGCAGGTTCGACCGCAGTGGCTGCAGGGGAAGGTATGGCCAGGGTTCTGAGCTGCGGCATCTCTGTTTTTTCTCCTGAGCCGCTTGTCCTTAAGACTAGCTCTGTGAGAGTCCTCAAAGGAGACAGCTGCCTTGTAAATGGTGGAGCGCCAGGTGTCACGGTCCGCAGCAAGCGAAGACCACTGGTGGTGGTCGATTTGGCAGGCACTAAGTGACTTCTTGAGACAGTCTTTGTATCTCTTCTTTGGTGCCCCTCTGTCACGGTGTCCAGTAGCAAGCTCGCCGAACAGGGTGATCTTTGGTAGGCGATGATCCTCCATCCTGGAGACATTCCCCGCCCAGCGGAGCTGTGTCCGCAGCAGCAAAGCCTCGATGCTCACAGTTTCAGCCTGTTCAAGGACCTCGACGTTGGTGACATAGTCACTCCAGTGAATGCCCAGGATGGTACGCAGGCAGCGCTGGTGGAAGCGTTCGAGGAGTCGTAGTTGGCTGCGGTAGAGGGCCCAGGACTCGGAACCATACAGCAGGGTGGTGAGGACCACAGCTCTGTACACGCTGATCTTGGTGCCTGTTTTCAGCTGTTGATTGTGCCACACCCGCTTGAAAAGTCGCCCGAAAGCGCTGTTCGCTTTTGCCAGCCTGCTGTCAAGCTCCTTGTCCAGCTTGGCGTCCGACGTGATAATGCAGCCAAGGTAAGTAAACTGGTGCACTGACTTTAGTTCAGACTCGCCAATGGTGATGTGAGGAGGGCGATACACTGTCTTGGGTGCCGGCTGATGGAGGACCTCTGTCTTTTTCAGACTGACCTCGAGTCCAAAGAGCTGGGCAGCATCTGCGAAGCAAGACGTGATGCGCTGCAGGGCTCTCTCTGTGTGTGCAACGAGGGCAGCATCATCAGCAAAAAGCAGCTCACGAATCAGTTGGTCTAGGGTTTTCGTGTGGGCCTGCAGTCGTCTGAGGTTGAACAGGCTGCCATCGAGACGATACCTGATGTACACTGCATCGTCATCATCGAGGTCCACTGTGGCCTGCTTCAACATCATGCTAAAAAAGATGGTGAAGAGGGTCGGTGCCAGCACGCAGCCCTGCTTTACGCCGTTGAGAATAGGGAATGGTTCTGAGAGGTCATTGTTGAGTCTGACCTGGCCTTGCTGGTCCTCGTGTAGCTGGACAATCATGTTGAGGAACTTTGGGGGACAGCCAAGTCGCTCCAGGATCTGCCACATGCCTTGCCTGCTCACAGTGTCGAACGCTTTTGTTAGGTCGACAAATGTTACGTACAGCCCTTTGTTCTGCTCGCGGCACTTCTCCTGTAGCTGTCTCAGCACAAAGACCATATCGGTGGTGCTCCTGTTTGCTCTGAAGCCACACTGGCCCTCTGGGAGTTGGTCTTCAGCGATGGCAGGTACCAGCCGATTCAGGAGCAGCCTTGCAAGGATTTTCCCAGCAATGGACAGCAGGGTAATTCCCCGATAGTTGGAACAGTCAGACTTCTCGCCTTTGTTCTTGTACAGGGTGATAACGACTGCATCACGGAGATCTTTTGGTAGTGTTCCTTCCTCCCAGCAGCAGAGAAAGAGGTCATGGAGCTTGTTGTGCAGTGCTGTGCCTCCATGTTTCCAGATCTCTGGCGGTATTCCATCAATGCCTGCTGCTTTGCCACTCTTGAGCTGGTGGATGGCTGTGAGGGTCTCTTCAGCGGTGGGCGGTTCGTCCAATTCAACCTTTACTGGGAGGTGTGGGATTTGTAGGACGACTGCTTCTTGAACAGTGCGCTCAGCGCTGAAGAGGCTCTGAAAGTATTCCGACCAGCGGTTCAAGATGGAGGTATTATCTGTGAGGAGTGCCTGGCCATTCGCGCTTCGCAGGGGACTTTGTACCAGGTGCCTGGGGCCATACACTGCTTTCAGTGCTTCGTAGAAGCCCCTGTAGTCACCATTGTCAGCACAAAGCTGGGTCCTCTGTGCAAGTCTGGTCCACCACTCATTCTGGAGATCTCTGAGCTTGCGCTGGAGACTGCTGCAGACGAGGCGGAAGGCAGACTTCTTCACAGGGCAGGAAGGCTGGGCTAGGTGGGCCTGATGGGCGGCTCTTTTTTTTTGCTAGGTGTTCCTGGATCTCTACATCGTTTTCGTCAAACCAGTCTTTGTTCTTCTTTCTGGCGAAACCCAAGACTTCTGCAGAGGATTTTGCAATAGCAGTTTTCAGTTGTTCCCAAAGTGTTTCAGGGGAGGAGTCTACTGGGTCCGCTGTGTCTTTGAGCCTGCGCTGTAAATCTGTCTGAAAGGCAGCTTTCACATCGTCACGCTGAAGGCTGGCAACATCAAGCTTTTTCTTGGGGGGCCCCCATTTCTTGGGTTTTGGCTTGAAGTGGAGCCTGAGTTTGCAGCGGACAAGGCGGTGGTCAGTGTGGCACTCTGCGCTGGGCATCACTCTGGTGAGGAGGACGTCACTGCGGTCCCTCTGACGCACTAGGACATAGTCGATAAGGTGCCAGTGTTTGGAGCGAGGATGCATCCAGGTGGTCTTTCGACTGTCCTTTTGCTGAAAAGTAGTGTTGGTGATGACCAGTTGCTGCTCCGCACAGAACTCCAACAGTAGGCGGCCATTGTCATTGCAGTTCCCCACGCCATGCTTGCCGAGGACTCCTTTCCAGGCTTCAGAGTCCTGGCCCACTCTGGCGTTGAAGTCGCCAAGGATGATGACTTTGTCGTCTGCAGGGGTACTCTGTAGGAGGCTGCGCAGGTCAGTGTAAAACTTGTCCTTTTCAGCAGGCTCTGCCAGGAGGGTTGGGGAGTACACACTGAGAAGGGTGACGTGCTGCTGGTGTCTCAGTGGGAGGCGCATGGACATGATGCGGTCTGAGTGGCCCGTTGGTAGGTTTTCCAGCTTAGTCGCAATGGATGTCTTGACCATGAAACCCACGCCTGAAAGCCGTCTTTCTGATGCAGGCCTGCCTGACCAGTAGAGGGTGTACCCAGCACCAAGTTCTTGGAGGCTGCCTTCGTCCGGAAGGCGTACTTCGCTGAGCGCGGCGATGTCGATGTTTAACCTCCGCAATTCATGGGCAATGAGGGCGGAGCGACGTTCAGGGCGTCCGCTGTCTGCTTTGTCGAGCATGGTTCGGACGTTCCAGCATGCTACGTTGAGTCCGGTCGTGGTCGTCATGAGAGTGGATCCGTTATTCTTTCTTGTTTTTTGACCGCAGGAGAAGATGCCCGTTGACCGCGGCTAGCCAACTGGGGTTGCGAGGGGACGAGCTTTGGTTAGGCCACCTTTTCTAGGCCCCTCTCCGTGTGGAGCAAGCAGTGCTGTCCCTAGAGAAGGCTGCTTGGTCGTTCAGGGTGTGCCGAGTGATGTTGTCATCCCCAGGTCAACATCAGGCGACCAATATCCTGAACCGCCTGCATGCAGGTTTGAGACTGCGGCTTCCAGTGACATCTTTCACCTGCCGTTTCGCCCCTCGCCCGTCGCTACAGGACTTGGAATGGTCAGTGTCATGGTCCGTGGACGTTTCCTAAAGCCTGCGCGGTGGAGCTTTTTGGTGGAGTGCAGTGTGCGCAGTACTGGCCCCACCCTTTAAACCCTTGGTTCATCTGCCATGGCCTAGCAAGCTGGGACGATGGCATCGAGGTCCTCGGGTCGTAGGTTTTATATCAGACTGTCCTTGTCCTAGTCTCTGGCTCAAAAGCCTTCCCCGGAGACACGGGGGCTTTGATGTCAGGGGTTTCCTCCCTTAGCCTTTCCGCAGCCAAGCGGCCAGGCCTGCAAGGCAGCAGGCGACTCGTGGAGGGCGGGGTCGTCTATGTCCCGTGCAGATGTGAGCTGCACTGATAGTATAGACAAAAATGTTAGAGGTTGGGGCAGCTGCAGCAGCACAAGGGCCTTCAACCAGTTTTTGGGAATCCAGAAAGGACAGCCCCTTCTCCACACGCACGTGCTGAATTTTGCACTTCTTCACTGGCTTCCCATCCCCCAACGCATCCAATACAACATTCTGTCTCTCTGCTACAAATCCCTGAACAACTGCGCTCCCGCCTGTCTCTCTAACTTACTTCACCCCTACACTCTTCCTCGTTCCCTCCGCTCCGCCTCTGCCCCTTTCCGCCTCCACATCCTCCGCACCAAATTCAGCACTTTCTGCCCCTGCTCCTTCTCAATATACGGTCCATCCACCTGGAACAAACTCCCACTCTCTCTCCGCCAGAAACACTCTCTCTTCTTCTTTGAGTCCGCCCTAAAAAATCACATCTTTCAACAGTTCTAGCACTATATCACCACACTACCCCACCCCAAGCTGACTGTCGTAATGTAGTTTGTCTTCTTCCACTGCAACACCTCATAAAGATTTAGGGATACAATCCACTTTGTGCTAGTGGTGTATTTCACTATTTTGTGGTACATGATTTGTTGTCTAAAAGCGTGCGCATGCGTGCGCGAGTTGTGAGTGCGCGCTAAGAGTTATAATTATTATAAGATAAGCGCATTATAAATACCGTAATTATTATTATTATTAGGGCATTTCTTATCCGAAGTCATATGCACCCCCTAGCAATTCACACACAGGGGTGTGGCTGTGCAGGACATGGCAGTGTGTCCGGGCTTTGTGCAACGGCCGCATGAAGCCTCTTCCTGGTGGCATGTTTTATGTTCCATGGCCGTAATTTTGCACTTAAAGCACAGGAGGGGGAGAGGGACGTACTTTTTCACTTTCAGGGAGTAGTAACCTCTCCAGATGGTTGTAGGAGCGGTGGAGATGCCAAACGTCAGGATGATGGTAGGGAGACGGATCTCCCCACCACCTCGTTTGGAAGCGAAGCGCCTGACGTAAGTCACCCCCTGAGACTTAAGGTTCTGTACAAGTTCATCTTCTGACAGTTCTGCCAAAGCTTGATCTTTGAATAATCCTCTTGACGAATTCATAGTTTTGTGGGGTGTAGCCTCCACTGTAGTGTCTCCGATCGAAGAGAGCCTTAGCAGCCCGCTGGAGTGTGCAGGGGTACGGCACTCCCACCAGCAAGTCACCAGACCTGAGGCTCTGGGCGTCAGGTCTGCCAACACGGCTCCTGAAGGTCTACCCCCACCAGAAATGGATTAGCTTAGAAACAGGTTTTTTTTTTTCATCTTGCTATGAACAATGAGGAAAGCGAGGCCATACAGCCTACGATTGAGGTGTCGCCTCCTCACAGTCCGAGTCACTGTCATCTGCATTGACGGTGGCTATGTGCTGCTTCTGTGCAATTTTTAGTTGTTTTTTTTTTTTTTTCATTTTATAATAGTAGGGTTATTCATTCCCCGGGGGTCCCGGCCCGCCACCGAGCCCAACAAAGGAAAGTGCAAATGTCGGCGGGTCTCCAGCCGACGCACAATGGAAACTGCCTGAAAGATAGACTCAAGGGGGGTAAGCCCGATTGAACCGTACCGAGCCACCGCCTTCTATCACACGGCTGAATGCAGGGGAATACAGGCGTAGAACACCTAATCAGCAGCAGAGTGCTATAGCATGGTGCTGCATGTCAACAATGGGACAGGGCTCAAAGTGACAAGAACCGATTGACTAGGCCCGTACGACTAGCCTTCCGTTTAGGGCAGGTCAAGGCCAAAGTGGAGTGTTTCAGCCACCAGGATCCTCTTCTCCCCCGACACGGGTCTCCAAGCACGGCAAACACTTGGGATCCAAAGGAGCAAAAGCTCACGAGTATTTTTAAGGGCCAATCCAACATGGTAGGACCTGGGTTAGCACAGCACCTTAAAAACCGGACCAGTGAAAAAGACTGAACAACATATCTGCTGACATCACGTCCTAATACTGGTCAAAGATGGCACCCCTCTGCTAGTCCACTCAGTCAGGACTGAGGGGACTACCCACCCACGCCACGCGGAGTCTGATGCCCAGTGGGCGGAGCGAATGAGCAGACCAGCTTGAACCCAGAACTAAACTTCAGGAGTGTTATGGTATCAGGAGTTCTCATAGTGAATGAACCTGCATTTTCACTGTTACATAATTGTGTAAAAATGTTAATAGGGCAGTGAAAAAATATACAAGTTGAATATGTCATATATATATATATATGTAAACGTGTGGTAATTGTTATCTTATTTAAAAAATATGCGATTATCATCACTGTGGTAATGTGGATGTTAAACCAGGAAGCAACCAACCAACCGGATTCAGTTTTAAATAAAAATGCACACTGTGTTAACCTCGGTACGTTTGTTCATTCATTTTTTTTTCAGCCAGGCATGTGTGTGAGGCATGTTTACACTTACATGGTTTACATTCATTAAATCATTCAACACGATAATTTCCACTGATGAATAAAAGCACACCAAACGATGTGTTGTCACATACAGTTTTATTTTTAAATTTTTACTGGCATATTCATCGCAAACAAATATTATGAAGGGAATTATGTTTTAATTACCCGCTGACACAGCAAAGGCTACTAGCTCCATTGGTTGTCACTCACCGAGAAAAGCAGGTCGGTATGAACATCTCTAGTTGAAATGATGTTTGTGAACGGATTGGTAGTATGGATGTACCTATTCTCTCTAGCTTGAATCTCAGTTTCCCCAGGAGTTTGTGGTTACAAATTATAATGGAAACAAAACAAAATGTCACAATGTTATCAATATGACCATGTTATGTTTTTACACTAATGATCAGTTGTGAGTAAAGATAATATCTCTGTTAATTTTTCAATAACACAATGCTATATTAGCACAGACATTCATTTAAAGTATACAGTCCTAAGGTCTGTTGAAAGTATATTAGGCTACAAGTGCATATTAGGCAAACACCTATACAAAAAGTAAACGACTCTCAAAATACAAATACGATAAATCGATTAGGGCTTAAACAACTTTAGTCCCAGAAAAGGGCAGATTTCTAAAGATGGGTCATCAGAAATAGGGTATTCTGAACAAATTTTGACCCCAGCTGGATTCGAATCCCAGGACCTTTGCGGAGGGAGAGTCATACCACACTACCCACCGAGCCCACCTAGCCTCCCTCCTCCAAAATACAGCATTTAACTGCGGATTAACATATTTTCATACAACGATTATACACATTTACATTGGACAAAGAGTGCGGACTTTATACACAGACTCACGTTGGAAAGATAATAGAGAAGGTACCCAACGGAGAAAGAAACACGCTTAGTAAAAAACGATACAACACAATTTATTAATA
This sequence comes from Semisulcospira habei, assembly GCA_036245525.1. Classification (NCBI taxonomy): domain Eukaryota; kingdom Metazoa; phylum Mollusca; class Gastropoda; family Semisulcospiridae; genus Semisulcospira; species Semisulcospira habei. Next base: position 2,801,138 of record BTPG01000002.1, on the reverse strand, counting down.
TTTCTGGGTAAATACCCTTGTGTCAAAATTGACAAACCAAACAGAGACATTAGACGCTACTTATCTTCATATGCAGAAGGAATGTGGCAATGAAGTTGACGTAAAAATAAAAAGAAAGAAGAAAGGAAGAACAAAAGTAAAAATGACGTGCCAAAGAGAAAAAATCATAAGAGAAAGACTCTGAGAGAAACATCAACACAAGAGACGAAGAATGTGTTGTAAGCGCGCGCAGGAGCGAGCAAAAGTAAATGCGTGTGATGTGAGGCGGGGGGGGGGGGAGGGGTGAGAGGAGTGAGATGGGGTGAGAGAGATGAGAGAGAGAGAGATGACGAGAGCGAGGAGAGAGAGAGAGAGACGAGTAAGGTCCATGGCACGAGACGCCTCGAGATGTGTTTTGAGAGTGAGAGAGATCGAGTCGTGTGAGAGATGAGAAGGAGAGGAGATTGAGACGACGAGAGAGAGATGGACAGCGTGATGAGAGACTGAGGTGGGGAGAGAGAGAGAGACGAGACCGGTCGAGAGGAGAGAGAGTGTGACGAGACGAGAGAGAGGAGAGGAGCGAAGATGAGATGATGATGAGGACGTGTGAGAGTGGACGAGAGAGAGAGAGAGAATGACTGAGTTAACTTTATTTTGCAAGAATGAGATATTAGGCGCACAGGCCTTTATTCAAATCTGTCCTGGCTACATCATTCTTCTCTCTTGGGCTTTGGCTTCGCGAACGAAGATTCTATAGGGCTTGCCCACGTCGTCTGCAGGCATTTTCGTGGCTGCGGAGGCCAATCCGGGACAGGCAGGTTCGACCGCAGTGGCTGCAGGGGAAGGTCTGGTCAGGGTTCTGAGTTACGACAACTCTGTTTTTTCTTCTGAGCCGCTTGTCCTTAAGGTTAGCTCTGCGAGAGTCCTCAAAGGAGACGGCTGCCTTGTGAATGGTGGAGCGCCAGGTGTCACGGTCCGCAGCAAGCGAAGACCACTGGCGGTGGTCGATTTGGCAGGCACTAAGTGACTTCTTGAGACCGTCTTTGTATCTCTTCTTTGGTGCCCCTCTGTCTCGGTGTCCAGTGGCGAGCTCGCCGAACAGAGTGATCTTGGGTAGGCGATGATCCTCCATCCTGGAGACGTGCCCCGCCCAGCGAAGCTGTGTCCGCAGCAGCAAAGCCTCGATGCTCACAGTTTCCGCCTGTTCAAGGACCTCGACGTTGGTGACATAGTCACTCCAGTGAATGCTGAGGATGGTACGCAGGCAGCGCTGGTGAAAGCGTTCGAGGAGTCGTAGTTGGCTGCGGTAGAGGGCCCAGGACTCGGAACCGTACAGCAGGGTGGTGAGGACGACAGCTCTGTACACGCTGATCTTGGTGCCTTTTTTCAGCTGTTGATTGTGCCACACCCGCTTGAATAGTCGCCCGAAAGCACTGTTCGCTTTTGCCAGCCTGTTGTCCAGCTCCTTGTCCAGCTTGGCGTCTGACGTGATGATGCAGCCAAGGTAGGTAAACTGGTGTACAGACTTCAGTTCGGACTCGCCGATGGTGATGTGGGGAGGGCGATGCTCTTCCTTGGGTGCCGGCTGATGAAGGACCTCTGTCTTTTTCAGACTGACCTCAAGTCCAAAGAGCTGGGCGGCATCTGCGAAGCAGGACGTAATGCGCTGCAAGGCTCTCTCTGTGTGTGCAACGAGGGCAGCGTCATCAGCAAAGAGCAGCTCACGAATCAGTTGGTCTAGGGTTTTCGTGTGGGCCTGCAGTCGTCTGAGGTTGAACAGGCTGCCATCGAGACGATACCTGATGTACACTGCGTCGTCATCGTCGAGGTCCACTGTGGCCTGCTTCAACATCATGCTGAAGAAGATGGTGAAGAGGGTCGGTGCCAGCACGCAGCCTTGCTTCACGCCGTTGCGAATGGGGAATGGTTCTGAGAGGTCACTGTTTAGTCTGACCTGGCCTTGCTGGTCCTCGTGGAGCTGGACGATCATGTTGAGGAACTTTGGGGGACAACCTAGTCGCTCCAGGATCTGCCACATACCTTGCCTGCTCACAGTGTCAAACGCTTTTGTTAGGTCGACAAACGTTACGTACAGCCCTTTGTTCTGCTCGCGGCACTTCTCCTGAAGCTGTCTCAGCACAAAGACCATGTCGGTGGTACTCCTGTTGGCTCTGAAGCCACACTGGCCCTCTGGGAGGTGGTCTTCAGCGATGGCAGGGTACCAGCCGATTCAGGAGCAACCTTGCGAGAATTTTCCCGGCAATGGACAGCAGGGTAATTCCACGATAATTAGAGCAGGCAGACTTCTCTCCTTTGTTCTTGTACAGGGTGATGATGACTGCATCACGGAGATCCTTTGGTAGTGTTCCTTTTTCCCAGCAGCAGAGAAAGAGGTCGTGGAGCTTGTTGTGCAGTGCTGGGCCTCCATGTTTCCAGATCTCTGGCGGGATTCCGTCAATGCCTGCTGCTTTGCCACTCTTGAGCTGGTGGATGGCTGTGAGGGTCTCTTCGGCGGTGGGCGGTTCGTCCAATTCAACCTTTAGTGGAAGGTGTGGGATTTGGAGGATGACTGTTTCTTGAACAGTGCGCTCAGCGCCGAAGAGGTCCTGAAAGTATTCCGACCAGCGGTTCAAGATGGAGGTATTATCTGTGAGGAGTGCCTGTCCATCAGCGCTTCGCAGGGGACTTTGTACCAGGTGCCTAGGGCCATACACTGCTTTCAGTGCTTCGTAGAAGCCCCTGTAGTCACCGTTGTCAGCGCAGAGCTGGGTCCTCTGTGCGAGTCTGGACCACCACTCGTTCTGGAGCTCTCTAAGCTTGAGCTGGAGACTGCTGCAGATGAGGCGGAAGGCAGACTTCTTCACAGGGCAGGAAGGCTGGGCTAGGTGGGCCTGGTGGGCGGCTCTTTTTTTTGCTAGAAGTTCCTGGATCTCTACGTCGTTTTCGTCAAACCAGTCTTTGTTCCTCTTTCTAGCAAAGCCCAAGACTTCCACAGAAGATTTTACAATAGCAGTTTTCAGTTGTTCCCAGAGTGTTTCAGGGGAGGAGTCTGCTGGATCAACTGTGTCTTTGAGCATGCGCTGTAAATCGGCCTGAAGGGCAGCTTTCTTGTCGTCACGCTGAAGGCTGGCAACATCAAGCTTTTTCTTGGGGGGGGCCCCCTTTCTTGGGTTTCAGCTTGAGGCGGAGCCTGAGTTTGCAGCGAACAAGGCGGTGGTCAGTGTGGCACTCTGCGCTGGGCATCACTCTGGTGAGGAGGACGTCACTGCGGTCCCTCTGACGCACTAGGACATAGTCGATAAGGTGCCAGTGCTTGGAGCGAGGATGCATCCAGGTGGTCTTTCGACTGTCCTTTTGCTGGAAAGTAGTGTTGGTGATGACAAGTTGCTGCTCTGCACAGAGCTCCAACAGTAGGCGACCATTGTCATTGCAGTTCCCAACGCCATGCTTGCCGAGGACTCCTTTCCAGGCTTCAGAGTCTTGGCCCACTCTGGCGTTGAAGTCGCCAAGGATGATGACTTTGTCGTCTGCAGGGGTGCTCTGCAGGAGGCTGCGCAGGTCAGAGTAGAACTTGTCTTTTTCTGCAGGCTCTGCCAGGAGGGTTGGGGAGTACACACTGAGAAGGGTGACGTATTGCTGGTTGTCTCAGTGGGAGGCGCATGGACATGATGCGGTCGGAGTGACCCGTTGGTAGGTTTTCCAACTTAGTCGCAATGGGGGTCTTCACCATGAAGCCCACGCCTGAGAGCCGTCTTTCTGATGCAGGCCTGCCTGACCAGTAGAGGGTGTAGCCAGCGCCAAGTTCTTGGAGGCTGCCTTCCTCCGGGAGGCGTACTTCGCTGAGCGCGGCGATTGTCGATGTTTAACCTCCGCAATTCATGGGCAAATGAGGGCGGAGCGACGTTCAGGGCGTCCGCTGTCTGCTGTGTCGAGCATGGTTCGGATGTTCCAGCATGCTACGTTGAGTCCGGTCGTGGTCGTCATGAGAGTGGATCCATTGTTTTTTCTTGTTTTCTGACCGCATGAGAAGATGCCCGTTGACCGCGGCTAGCCAACTGGGGTTACGAGGGGATGAGCTTTGGTTAGGCCACCTTTTCTAGTCCCCTCTCCTTGTGGAGCAAGCAGTGCTGTCCCTAGAGAAGGCTGCTTGGTCGTTCAGGGTGTGCTGAGTGACGTTGTCATCCCCAGGTCAACATCAGGCGACCAATATCCTGAACCGCCTGCATGCAGGTTTGAGACTGCGGCTTCCAGTGACATCTTCACCTGCCGTTTTGCCCCTTGCCCATCGCTACAGGACTTGGAAAGTTCAGTGTCATAGTCCGTGGGCGTTTCCCTAAAGCCTGCGCGGTGGAGCTTTTTGGTGGAGTGCAGTGTGCGCAGTACTGGCCCCACCCTTTAAACCCTTGGTTCGTTTGCCATGGCCTAGCAAGCTGGGACGGTGGCATCGAGGTCCTCGGGTCGTAGGTTTTATATCAGACTGTCCTTGTCTTAGTCTCTGGCTCAAAAGCCTTCCCCGGAGACACGGGGGCTTTGATGTCAGGGGTTTCCTCCCTTAGCCGTTCCGCAGCCATGCGGCCAAGCCTCGGACAAGAAGTGCCCTCGTTGGATCTCCGAGTGCAGGATTCAGCAGGTGCGTGTGGAGAAGGGGCTGTCCTTTGCGGACGCCAAAAAACTTGGTTGATGGCACTGGTGCAGCTGAGGCTGCGCCAAACTCAAATAACAACTTTGTGTATACTTTCAGTGCTGCTGGTGGCAGGCAAGCGCCCCACCAAAGACTTCTCTTGTCAAACCCCAACTTCTTGGTTGGTGGCGGAGCCTTGGATCCTCTCGCCCCTGGAGAGTAATCCCTCCTCCGGTGGTGACGAGGAGCCAGGGAACGCAGAGGCGAACGCTACCGGTCGGTGGCCACCACCTTCTGCTGCTCCTAAGCCTCAGCCCCCACACAAACCTGCTAGTTTGTCCAACGCCAAAGGGTTTCTGGCTCTGGTCAGCCTTCTAAGGCCACTAACTCTAGCGGCAGGACCGCTGCCCAGGACCAGAAGTCTAAGAAATCTATGGGACCCGCCGTGCGCACGGGCCCAGGAAGGGGAACACTGATGTCCCCCTTCAAAACAAATATGCTGCATTGGAGGAGCAGATGGAGGGAGTGGAAGTTGCCGATGCTGCGGCAGCTCCACCCCTTCATCTCCTAATCTGTCCTTGCTAAATCTACTGACATATATCAACAGGGCAAAGGCTGACATTACACTCACAAACAACATCGACTGAAATTAATGCGAATTACGACTACACTACAAACTGCAGCAATGATTTAACAAAACACACAGGTACCCATACGAAGATGTTTGCACGTGTATATATATCCGTTTGCGGGAGCCCTCCCGAGACACTCCACACCCGGGGGGGGGGGGGGGCCAACGCCACAAATATATACTTTCACTTGAATGACATTACTAAGCACATCGTTTTGAATAAACTGTTGCACCGGCACTGCATCCCTCTGACCAGGTCTATACGGGAAGGCACCCCCACCCAAACGGCAAGTGAACGCAAATGGTATAATAAAAAAATATAGTTGCTTGTGATGAAAGCTCTATGCTCGGTGCTTAGTGCTCACAACATTTAGGATTAGTACGGTAGGGTTTTTTGTTAACGAGTTAGGATTAGTCGGTACGGTTTTTGTTAACGGTTTGTTTGCCGAAAGTCCGTCTGTGGGCGACGTTGAAATCTGTATCAGTCATGTTAGTACGGGGGGGTCTCTTTTTAGTGAGTTCTGTTTAGTGAGTTCTAGCGTGGAAGCTGTGTCTGTCAGAGGTCTAGATCGGTAGTGCGGGCTGTCTTGGTCGTATGGAACGGGTTGGGTTCGAGTTTACCTAGCCCGCATTCCAAGACTCTGAAGCCTAGATTTCAGGTATGTTTCTATAAATGGTAGTATTGATAGTTGTTTAGTTTAAAGACAGTATGCGTATGGTAAGATTAATGTGGTTGTTAATAGCGGTGTTCCGGTTTGGTTTAGTTATAAGTATGTTTAGATTTCGGTGAAGTAACCGGTGTTTTTTTGTATTACAGTTGTTTTTACCGTGTTAGATGATTAAAGGAATATGAAGTGTGTATGTCTAAGCCGCTTTATGAAGATAGTACGTGGTTGGTTTAAGCATAGTCCTTTCCGGGTATAGAGTAATGTATAGCAAGAGTGTTAGGTCTATAGGCTGTTTCAAGATAGTGACAGAGATATGGGGGGTGATACGAAAATAGTTTATGAAGCACGTGTGAGTGTGTGTGAATGAGACGTTGTGTGAGTTATTTGTATCAGCCAGGTTACGTGACGTTTCTCATTGATCCAATATGCTTGTGTGTTTAGCAAGTGTTTACGTTGGGACTTTTGTGGTCCTTTAGAGTTTTTTGTAACGAGAGTGGAAAGACGGACGCCGAGACGTCGAGTCGCAGGTGGGACCTACGTGAGGTCATCCCTCCAGCTCTTCTGAGAGTGAGTTCTGACTGGGAACCAAGACACCCAAGTCCAAGCGAGAACTGAGTACCGTACGAGAACGAGAACGTCCGTGCCCAAAGAGACGGGACGGCAATACGCGTACGACGAAGGACTTTAACCCTAGACGTGAGAAGGACCAACGTAAACCAGGCAACAACATCAAACAGGTTGGAGGCAATGTGAGACTAAGAACTAGCCTGGCAAAGATATTGTGATACGTGTGTGGTGTGATAGATAGAAACATTGTATATATGTTGATAAGTCATTTAAGTCAATTCTTTTCATTTATAGTGTATAATAGGTTACTTTAGAAAGGGGGCCCGTGGTGTTTGTGTTTACCGCATGAATGCGCCCGTCTGAGTCCAGTGACGGTGTATGCGTCTGTTGCGTGAGTGAGAGTCTGTGGCGTACGACTTGTGGGCAAGTCAGCGTGCGTTTACAGTTGCATAAAAAGAAATAAAAATAATTACTGGTTTAGCAACAACACCAGATAATTAAATTTACGTTGCCTTGGATACGTGCTTGTACAGTTTTGTGCTTTAAAAGTCAGCTATGGACATTAACTTGTATGTAGATGCAGAGGAATATGAATTCCACAGGAAACAACCTGAGTATGACAAACTGGATTTATACTAAATCAATGCGGGGCCGTTTTATGCTCAGGTTGCTCCGAGAGGTGCTGTATCTCTTCTCAGTAAGAGTAAAAAGTTCCGATAAAGTAGCCGGGGGCCTACCCTTAAGAGCTTTGTGCACTAGTACGCACTTGTTAAATACTATGTGTTTGTCAAGAGGAAGGAGTCCAGCTGCCTCGAGCCTCGCCTCAGTGGGTAGAGATGAGCTAGAAATAATGAGTTTGGCTGCTCTTCTGTATAGCGAATTTATTTTTCTTGAATCTGAACCTCCGCTACAGCCATCCCCAAACTGTTGAGGCATAATCAATGTGGGGCTTGATGTATCCATTGAAAAATTAGTTTACACGCGTGTTCAGATACGTAAATGACCGCTTTCAGTTTAGGACAGTAAAAATAATTTCTTCTGAAATTGTCTTTCCGATGTGTATGAGATGAGGGCTGGCCAACTAAGTTTGGTTATCTACAACTACCCCTAGGTAAACGGTGCTGCTGTACTTGCTCTATGGGGACAGGCTTCAAATGAGAGGTTTAGAGGATGCAGCATGTTTCAGACGTGATGCGTGTCTAGATCGTGTCTGTGACTAGCATGATTTTTGTTTTTAGTTGGATTGACTATCATTCTATTTCTACTGCACCACTTAGAGACTTCTTGTAGGCTCTGCTGGAGGCTGTTGGTTTATGTCAGCTACAGTTTTTAACCGGATGCATGTAGCGGTTCGTAATCGTCAGCAAACATGTCCACACTCGGCACTTAGCACATGTGATGTGTGTAGTGGTTAAATCATTAATAAAAGATACAAAATTAAACAATGGGCCCAGAACCGAAACTCTGAGGGGACCACCAAGGATCTACCTTACCCTCCTGTGGAATAGTTACCATTTACATTAGACAGCTTGTGTTCTCGCAGAAAGATAAGAGTTAGATAAGAATAGAAAGGGCTGTACGGGTCTGTTGTTGTTGAATGAAACATTACGTTTCCTTAGCAAGGATTTCATGATTTATCAGATCGAAAGGCTTTTTTTCTAGGGCCAAAATACACCGTGACATCGTCCTATTTTGTTATTGTTGATGTTATCTAGCCATGAATCAACCATACGTTATCTAATGCTGAGTGGCGATGAGTGATGGGTTTGGAGTCTACTAAAACCGGACTAGAACTTATTTAACACAAGCACCGTTTCTTTCGAGGTAACTGGAGGAGATGCTTTTGAATATGCTTCTCAAGTGGCTTTGTGATAAAACAGACAGAAGAGAAATGGGACCGAAGGTCATTTTACATTCGTAGTATCTTTGAGTCTTGGTGTCATCCAGGTAACACCACTTCTTGCTTTTTTAAACGCCACAGGAAAAAGTAGATTGTAACTGATATGGCCTATATAGATTAAAAAAGTAAGGCTGTAAGGGGTCTCAACAATATAAGTGGCAGTGATATGTGGGTAAGTAATAACCATTTTATTACGCGTGTCTTGTTTCTTAAGGCACCGTAACTACTAGTAACACCTGATGAGAGAGAGAGACGAGACGATTAGGGAGAGAGTAGGACGTGAGAGAGTAAGGAGAGAGCGGAAGAAGTGAGAGCGGGAGATGAGTCCGAGAGGGAAGAAGGACGAGAGAGGGGAGAGAGAGAGAGAGAGAGGATAGAGAGAGAGATGAAGGGAGAGAGTGAGAGCTGAGAGAGATCGAGAACAGAGAGATGAGAGAGAGATGAGAGACGCAGAGAGGTGGTGAGAGAGAGACAGACGCGTGAGAGTCTGACGAGGCAGATGGATGGAGCAGGAGAGAGACGAGATGAGAGAGAGCGAGAAGACGAGTGAACGAACGGGGTAGGGTACCTTTTGGCACGAAGTAGGCTGAGTGTCTAATACACAAAGCCTGCTAAGCACCAACCCGAAGGCAAAACTTTATATCACCCTCAAGTTGGAGGACTACCTCGGGGGAAAAAAACGGGGAGGACCCCGGGAAAAAAACCCAGCATTTAGCATGTGTACACATCAAGGAATATCAATGAAACAAAGCAAATAATCAAAATTCAGTAAGAGAATTATGGGTATAGGGAGGAGAGTAGGTAGTTGTGAAACCATCTTCAAGGGGTAACTAAAAAAACATAAGTGTGTGGTGGGAGAGAAAGAACAAACAGGGGAGAGGGAAGGGGAGGGAGGAAGGGGAAGAAGGAGAAAGAGGAGAGACAGAGAGAGACTGAGGAGGAGAGAGTGATCGAGAGAGAGAGAGAGAGTGCGAGCTGATGAGAGAGAGAGAGGAGAGAGAGAGAGAGAGATAGAGAGAGAAAAGCGGGGGAGGAGTGAGAGAGGGGAGCGATGGAGGATAAAAAAAGAGGAGGGGGGGAGCTGGGGGGGGGGCGGGGGGGGGGAAGGCAATACACACTAGGAGCCACCACAGCCCCTACCCAACAGGCACCCACCAGCCCACGGTAACGAACGCACAGGCGATGCGCAACAAGACGTACCCACATACATCCCAAAGGTGACATGCACATCGATCGCCCCCCCATCACCGCGGCATAAATCCAAGGACCTGGCGGACCAAGGCGTGCCCGACATGTGAAGGCCAAAGCGTACCGGCCCAGGCGCTGGAAAACGTCCCCGATGAGGAGTCACAAAGTACATCTCAATAAGGGCGCCTGCCTCAACCTATCTTGAGTACGTCATACAGAAGCGAACTCAGTAAGGGAAGGAAATGGACAGTTAGCAGATAAAAAAGGCACAGGCAAGGTCAACAAAGTTAATTCTTTCATTCAATCCGATCCCTGAGTGGCACGTCACATGTGCCCAGTTTATTAATCCAAAAATTGTCTCCGGTCTTTCCTTGGCCAGGACATTACTGGCTTGCATAAGCCAGAGGCCTTTAACACGAATGTCCCAGACGGAGTGGTCGGCCTGGTTGAAATGTTCGCCCCGAACCGGTCTATTGTAATTGTACTCTTGACCGACTGGAAGATGTTCTTTTTAAAACGGTCGTTGATGGTTCCTATTCCGTCTCTCCAACATAGAGTTGGGCCGGCATTTCACACAGGAGATGACATAAATCAACGTGGTGGTTTGACATGTGAAGTATCTGTATTTGTTGAATTTGTGAACGTGGACCATTCACACACTGGTAGAAGGGCCAAATAAAAGGACATGTCTTGCAATTTGGAACATTGGCACGGTGTGGAGCCGGAGGGTCTGGTGGTGAAGTACTGAGGCTTAAAAGAGTATGAGCTGAACAAGCATGTCTCGAAAATTAATATCCCTCTTGAAAAGCCCACCAACGGAGGTTCAGAAAAAGATAGCAGCGGACTCTTTACTGGATGACAAAAGACCCCAGTTAGGAAAGAAGTATTTTACGAACCGGATTGGTGTGCGGGTTGGTAAATCATGGTTACGATGGGCCTGTCACTCTCAGCGGCAGGTTTAGTCTGCAGTATACTCGCGCGGACTAAGTTTTTGTACTGATTGGAGAGAATCCTTGAAACCAACAGTATGTGGGTAATTCTGTCGATCCGAAAAATCCTAGCCATTATCTTTGGATTTGAACATCAAAACTCTGATTTTTCGGAACAGATTCTTTTAAGCCGAAGGAAAACTGAGAATAATGGGGATGCTGTTCTTACATTTTGGGGTTGTGCGAAGAGCGGTACGTCAGGGTATGAATGTGAATCGGTAGGCTTGTAATGTATTGAAGTTTTCAACAATTCCGCCAGTCAATACTTATGCCTCATGTCCAGAAAGTCTCGACTGAAGTAGCTGATATATTGTATGTGAACTTGATGGATGGGTGGGAAAGTCCTGCACGAAGTGAATGAAGTCTAAACGGTGCAGCGTGGGTCATGTGTGTAGCTCCGATACCATCTAATCGATGTAGCGTTATATACGATCTCATGGTGACAGGCCCGGTGTATGTCTG
>BTPG01000002.1:2747881-2789633 GCA_036245525.1 Semisulcospira habei | reverse complement strand
GTGGTAGGCCATGCTGGTGTTTCTGACGTGTAGTAACTAACATGCTCTTTGTCTTTGGAATACTAATAATTATGTGATTATCACTGCACCAGCCTGCTACTTCATCAAGACTTTGTTGGAGTACCTTATTAATGGTTGTTATATCTTTATCAGATGTGTGTATGGTCGTGTCATCTGCGAACAGATAACAGTTTGCGTCTAAATGAGATATGCACAGTGGCAGATCATTAATAAAAAGATTAAATAATAAGGGCCCTAGAATAGACCCCTGTGGAACACCGCAAGTTACTAAACCATCAGAGGAATACTTGCCATTTAGCAGTACTTTCTGTGTTCTGTCCCTGAGATAGGAAGATATAAAGGAGACAGTATTTGAGTCAATGTGATAGAATGGTAATTTTTTTAGTAGGATAGAGTGGTTGACAAGATCAAAAGCTTTTTTCAGGTCAAGAAAGATTGTACCTGATACTTTATTGTCATTTATGGCAAAGAGCCATTTATCAATTAAATGATTGAGGGCAGTTTGGCACGAATGTAGAGGTCGAAATCCTGATTGTGCTGCAGTTATCAGATGGTTTTGCTCCAGAAAGTTTATAAGATGAGTATGGATATGTCTCTCGAGCGGTTTTGAAATACTGGATAATATGGAAATGGGCCTGTACTCGTTTAGGTTGCATAAATCTTAGCTTTTGGGAAGCGGGATTACCTTCGCTTTTTTTAGCTCGTCGGGAAAAACGTTATGTCTGATCGATCTTCTTCTTCTTCTCGAACGCCGTCACACTTGGAGTTTGGCTCTCAAAATGAAATCTGTGGTCTTCTGTAGCGCCTCCACAGGCCCGTACAGTTTCTCTTGTAAAGTGGCGGGCTTCGGCCATATCTCCTCCCTCAGCGGATGGTGGTTCCCACAGTCCTAGAGGATGTGCTCTGCGGTCTGCTCTGCTTCTCCACAAGGGCACAGGGGAGATGGCACGAGGTGGAAGCGTCTGTGCAGGTGGAAATTGAGTCGGTTGTGCCCAGTCCTCAGACGAAAGATGGTCACCTGCTCTTGTCTGGACAGCTGATGGTAACTGTCTAGGGGCCGTTGTGGTGGTCTGTACACAGACTTAATGATGGTCTTCATCTCTGTGAAGCTGACTCCATTTTCATCTTGTTCTTTCTCTGCGCCCACTGATCGATGTCTGATCGATAAATTATAAATAAAGGTCAGGGATTCGACGACGTAGGGCAGAGATAGTTTTAAAATCTGACTACTAATGCCATCTGGACCGCAAGACGATTTGTTCTTTAAACTGGAAATAGATTTGCCTACATCTAGGACAGTCATAAGCGGTACTAAAAATGGGCCGCAGGCTCTCTGTTGACTATGGTGACGTAGTTGATGAGAGCAAGTGTAGTTTACAGGGTTAGGTGTATTTGACTTCACCAGAGTTTGAGCAACAGTTATGAAGTGAGCGTTGAACGCATCAGCAGTAAGATCGGGCGGAATATTAGGCGATCGTTTACTGTTACCTTTGGTGAAATTGTTTATTACTTACCAGACTGAACGGATGTCTTTGCCGTCGGCAATAATTTGTTCTGCATTTTGCCTCTGTGCTTTACGAACTAGAGATTTGACATGGTTTCGCTGCTTCTTGTATTCAGTAAATTTCTTGCCTCGTTTTAATTCATCTCTTACTTCCATTGCTTGTTTTATCTCACCAGAGAGCCATTTTGGCATAACAGGATATTTGACGCGTTTAATGCGCTTAGGTGCGTGTCTATCCAGAACGGCGAGAAACAGCTCGTACCAGCGTGACAGGGCATCGTTAGGGTTTTTGCAGTTTTTTATATCATAAAATGGTACTAAAGATAGTTCATATAAAAAAGCAGTTTGGTCGAATTTTTTAAAACATCTATACATTATGGTAGTGTGTCCTTTGATTGACTGTTTAGCTAACCTAACAGACAACGTAAAACAAACAGGAAAGTGATCACTAATGGAAATATTAGGTACGCTGACATTTTTTACAACGCTGACATTTGTGCTATATACATGGTCTATCAGCGTTGAAGATGATGAAGTCACTCTAGTAGGTGACTGGACAAGCTGTTTCAACCCTAAAAAAATTCAACATGTATGTCCACGAAGTGTGTCCTTGCTTTTGCAAGTCTATGTTGAAGTCTCCCAAAATATGTACATCACCCTTGGACTCCTGAACCACATCCATCATTAACACAAACTCATTCTGCCAGGAGGCTGAGGCCGCTGGGTTTCTATATACAAAACCTATAAGAACAGGCGAGAACTTGGTCGTTTTAACTTCTAACCACATGCACTCTATATTAGGGGATTCTAAATCACAACGCCTCTTTACATAGTTGTTGATGGAATTGTGTACGTACACAGCTAGGCCAGTATGTCCGGGGGCAAATGCATCTCGCCTGAGAATGGAGTAATTGTATATAGCTATGGCATGGTCACTAATGTTAGCTGTTAGACGAGATTCTGTAAATCCAAAAATGTGAAATGGTGAGGACTGGTTTAGGAGAATAGTTATATCTGGTATTTTGTGACAAAGGTGATACACATTAAGATGACCGATATTTAGAGAATGAATGCTGTTGCCACCTGTTGACATATTAAAGGCGAATGTATAGATAGTGAAGCAGAACAGAGCAAAAACAATAATAACAGCAAATACAAAAATAAACAAAACAAAACAAAACAAAAAAAAAACAATGTGTGGGCTGAAGAAAAAAAATCGTATAGACACCTAGCGTGTAATTACACAACACAAAGTGTTTAAGTATCCAATTGGTACTAGAGGATTCTAATAGTCAAGAGCTGTAGGCGGCTCAAACAAACTATCACACGCTCAAACAATCTTCACACGTGACTGCTGGCGGTGACTAGCGCAATCACAGCAGACAACACGCGGACGCGGTCAATACAATCCGTCACTCCATTGTTTGGATTAACTGTGTCGCCAACTGAGGAACCACTCGAGTATATTATTGTTTCAGCCTGCACAGACGCACTGGTTAGCTTTTCTCCGGAAAGCAGGGATAAGCAAGGTTGTCAAGCAACGCAATAAAAGTCCACCGTGCTCTATGTTATAGTCCAGTCACAGGTTTAAAGATAGGTCCCTTTGGGTCCATGCAACACCATACATAGTTGTAATAGTTACGTAGGAAAAAGAAAAAGAAAAAAAAAAGTCACATTCGTGGTATAAATGAGACGTCATGCAACAGGCTGTGATAATAAGTTTATGCAAGAGCAAATCACCTTGTCAATCTAAAACGTCATAAAAAGTCTGTATGTCTGAAAGTCTATGTTTACTATTAAAAGTAAAGCAATGGATGACATCATCCTCCACTCCAAATATCAGATCAGCGCTGACATTGTGTCGAAAGACTCTCACAACAGTTAATAGAAAACGTTATGAAGAGTCTCTGTCACACAATCTTGTATCGGCATGGTTTTATTCGCTAAATCATTGTTTATTATTGTGTCGCAGTGACTCACATAAAATCAAGCTTAGATGATGTCATGAATAGTCTCTGTGACACAATTCTGTATCAATTTAGTTTCATAACCTAAATCATGGTTTCCATTGTGTTGCAGCGACTCACACAACACCAAGATTCATTAGTGTTAGGAAGAGTCTCTGTGATACAATCTTGTATCAGCATACATCACACTGAGGCTCCACAACCTCGACATCTGGAATCAAAAAAGGAGAAATGGAAGTACAGGTTTCAGTCCTTTCGAACTGATGTTCGGCCGCAAACCAAGAGGTCCCATTTCTCTCATTGCTGATTCCTGGACCGCACATCACTATTCTGGTGATACATCAGCAAAGCCATTGTACGCTTATCTCTTCGACTTGAAGAATATTATTTCTGAGAGTTGTGAAATTGCTTCGCAAAACTCTGCAGATACGTCTGTCAAGAACAAGACGTACTTTGACCGTCGTGCGAAGGCACGGACTTTTTCTGTTAACGATGAGGTTCTCGTTCTTCTTCCCACTGACTCTAACAAACTTCTTATGACATGGTCAGGTCCTTATTTTGTGCAGGAATGTCTTCATCCTGACTATAGGATTCTTGTGAAAGGCAAGCCGAAGATTTTCCATGCCAACATGCTCAAACGTTATCTTCGTCGTGTTGATGCTGCTGTTAGTGGTGTTGAGGAGTCTACTACAAAATTGTCAACTGGTGTTTTAGTCGACTGGTCTTCCATTTCTCCTTTTTTGCTTCCAGATGTCGAGGTTGTGGAGCCTCAGTGTGATGTTCCTCATGTAGACGTTTTAGACTGGCATACTGTCCCATCAGTGGCTATTGGTGTTGTCCAAGATGATGATGAAGTTGGTGTTCTCCCCACTATTCCTCTCATGTTGTCGTCTATCAATGACAAAAACATTTCCGATATCGATTTCAACATTGATCTCTCTGATTCTGATGGGCAGTTACTGTATGCAGTATTTGCAGATTTTCCTACGGTGTTGACATCGAGACCCGGTGCGTTCAACGGAAATCTTTTCCTTGACGTCACTCTTACGACTGATGTTCCAGTTCGTCGACGAGCTTATGATCTACCTTTTTCTTCTAAGCAGATAGTTGTACGAGAGATTCAAACCATGCTTGGCCTAGGTGTCATAGAGGAATCAAAATCTGCGTATTCATCACCCGTTGTCCTGGTTCAGAAAAGGGATGGTGCTTGTCGGTTTTGCATTGACTATAGGGCTCTCAACAAGATAACTGTTTTCGATGCTGAACCCATTCCCAATGTGGACGAGTTGTTCACAAGGCTAGCGAGCAGTACGTTCTTCACACGTATAGATCTTTCTAAAGGTTACTGGCAGATTGTTGTCAACCCAGTGGATCGTCACACGACGGCGTTCGCAACGCACATGGGTTTATATCAAAGGATCAGGATGCCTTTTGGTCTGGTTTCTGCCCCAGCAGTGTTTGCTCGTATGATGCGAATGCTTGAACTTCCTGAGGCGTACTCAATGAATTTCTTCGATGATATATTGATCCTTAGTACTACTTTTCAAGATCATCTGGTGCACGTTAGAGATGTCCTAACCAAGTTGCTCCACTACAACTTGACTGCCAGTCCGGTTAAAGCTGAGAAACAGTCAAAAAACTCCGCCCCGCACGTGTTTTAAAAAAACTTTGCAGGACCCAGCGAGGGCCCTGTCTTCGTGAACGTTCGGCTAACTTCGGCAAACCGGTTTGGAACTCAGTTGACTCAGTGTTCAACTGCGTTTGTCGTGCTGGCAAAACTCCCGTGAAAAAGACAGGCCACTTCCTGTATGCAGCGCGGAGTGGGCACCGCGATCACTGATCTAAACCAGCGATATTTCTACTGACAGCAACAGTAGCAGACGACACTCGACCACCCGAAGGACAGAGCAGGCCATTTGTGTCTTGCCTGGACGCACACTGGATATGGACCAGGCCGAGCTATCCGTAAGTTACACAGCACAGCCTGAAGCTTTATTCGATATCGGAAGGGTGAGGAAGGAGGGGTTATTTGTCGTTTTGTGTTTGTTGTTATATCTTTTCATCTGGAGTGGCCTACAGCAAAAAAATTTCTCCATACGAAGGGCAGTTACTAAAAATCAGCTTGACCCATGGCGACCTTGTATCTTTTGGCATCTATGTAAACAATCGATTCTCTCTCTCTCTCTCTCTCTCTCTCTCTCTCTCTCTCTCTCTCTCTCTCTCTCTCTCTCTCTCTCTCTCTCTCTCTCTCTCTCTCTCTCATCCAATTTACTGTGTTGGTTGTACATCACAATGCTTCTTTATTTATTTATATTAGCCTATATTGGACTGGAGGTGCGTGTTGAAAAAATTCGTTCACAACTACAAAGTGTCAGGAGTCATACTTACAGCATGTACAGCCGTACATTCTGCCATCATAGTCCCCAACGCGTAAAATCCGTGGCTGTCGGTCAGTTTCAAAGTGTCACATAATCGTCTGCTGTTGTCCGATCTGCTAATCGCGATGATTTCCGTGCAACAGGAAGTGGTCTGTCGTTTTCCGAGTGTTTTGCAAGCTCGGGATACGCAGTTGCCAACTCCGTCAACTGTGTTACGAACCGATTTGACCCACTTAGGGGCAGGGCCCAAGCTGGGTCCTGTAGAGTCTTTTTAAAACACGCGCTGGGCGGGTTTTTCTCATTGCACCTCAGCTTTAAGATCTCGTCTGGTTACAGGAGTCTTGAGTTTCTTGGACATGTGGTGGGAGAAGGGATGCTGCGTCCAGAAAAGAAAAAGATCGAGAAAATTTTGGCTATCCCGACCCCATCCACCAGAAAGCAAGTCCGTTCGTTGTTAGGGCTATTGAGCTTTTATAGACGCTATGTCCCGGCATTCGCAACCATCACGGCTCCCATTACTGATCTCACAAAGGAGACGAAAGCACGCACGATTGCATGGACACCTGCTTGTGAGGAAGCGTTGATTAGGATCAGACACATTTTTTCTTCTGCGCCTGTTCTTCAGTTGCCTAGGCTTGATCAACCTTTCATTTTACGCACAGATGCTAGTTCCACTGGCTTGGGTGCTGTGCTGCTTCAGGAGTTGGGGGGTACTCTTCACCCCGTGTCATTTGCGAGCAGAAAGTTGCTCGACAGAGAGACCCGCTACAGTACAATCGAAAGGGAGTGTTTAGCTATTGTTTGGGCCATTTCGAAATTTTCCAAATTTCTTTGGGGGGGTCGATTTCATTCTCCAGACTGACCACAGACCGCTGACGTACTTGCATACAAGTCGCTTTAAGAATTCTCGCATCATGCGTTGGTCCTTGTCCTTACAAGAGTTTCGATTCAATCTCGAACCACTTCCAGGTACGCAGAATGTGTTCGCGGATCTGTTGTCACGCGCTGATCGTGATCAGTCGGTTCCATAGATCAAGGTTTCGTGGTCGTTACTGTATTTTGACATTATCCTCAGGACTCGTAAAAAAGATCCTCGGTCGGTTCTTTTTTTCGTTGAGAGGGGGGGTAGTGTAACGAACGCCTTTAGTGCAGGTTTTCGGTCGGACGATGGTGTGACGTCATTAGCAGTTGGACCGAATGTTCACGTGCGATAAGGTAGAGATAAGTAATGTTCACGTGCGGTAGTGTAGAGGTGAGCGATGTTCACGTGTCACAGTGTGGTATTGGGAATAATTACCAGTTAGAGATGCTATACCAGTCGAGCCGAGCGGTCGTTTTCGCTAGGGCTCCGAGGAAGAATTCTGTCTAGAGAATTCGATAGCTGTATATTGAATACAGCGGGGCCGGTACGGAGCGGACACCCCTGGTGTAGGGCCGATGAAGCTGTCCTGAAGGCATCACGTACGTGACCAGGTGCTGACATCAAGCCTTCATCTCTCCTTCGTCCTACCATCACTGGTGCTACGAGCAGCAACGGTAGCGAAGTAAGCCACAGATTCGTGCTACAGGACCACATGCAGTGTTCCGTCAGTGTAGCTATTGTCGCCTAGCGCCGTTAATTTCACGCCTAGGAATGTTCTAAATCTGTGAGTAGTCATTGAATAGTAATATTCAGTTCGGGAATCTCCGTCAAGTCGTCAATGTGATATTGACTGTGTCGACACTAGTATAAAGAGGAGTCGAGTGACGTCTCTCGAGAGAGACAACGACCTCTACGGTAGCGAGTGAATGTGTGAGCGCTGAAGTTGTGAATAACCTATATGCCACTTGTTACTGTTAGTTATTTGTGCAGATTGGTTTATATGATGTGAATTGTTATTTGTGTAGATTGGTTTATATGATGTGAATTGTGTGGTTTAATGTATGTTATGAGTGTATGAGAAATAGTTAAAGAGGGCAAAGAGATATAACTGTGTGGCCTTTGTCCTTCGTTTGTAAGCGCGTGTGTGGTGGATGAAAGAGTATAGTGAACAGAGATAGTGCACCCACCTTTATACTGATTATCAGAACAAACCCACGCACACACTCATTCCATTAGAATAAACGTTTATATATGTAATAATTTAATTCAGTAGCGAAAACACCGTCGTTACAGTCAGCAGCTTGGTGGTGTTGATTGCAATGTCTGAAGAACCGGGTTTCGAACGGTCAGATTTTCTGGTTACATCACTTGTTCTGTTGTCACTTTGCTGCGCGTCGAGGGGAGCAAAACGGCTGTGAGTAGTGACGCCGAACAGTGATTCAAAAGGTGGGGGGCTACTCGACCGGCGGGAGTCAGGATCTAGGGTATTAGACGCATGACTGGTAGGAGACGGGGTGGCTGGGGGCCGGGGGCCGGGTGAGGGAGACGTGGAGGATAGGGTTGATTTCATTTGCGTCAGCAGTTCAACATGACTTTTCAAAGTACCAATCGAGGCACACTGTGCATCTTTGCCCCGCAGCAACAAGTTTTGCCACCTGTTTGGCGATGGCTTCCTTCTCCGTAGCTAGTTTAAGGAATTCGGCACCTGTGGCCTGTTCCACTTTGTTTAGGTCTTTCTCAACAACAGAAAGACCATGTTTGATTTTGACCTCATTGTCTTTCACTTGGGCGTCGAGTATGTTCTGCTGCTGACGGAGTTTGTCACATTCAGCCTTGACACTTGCCATCTGATTCTTCACGGCTCGTAGTTGAGATTGAAGTTCATTTATGTGAGCCTCTGCGGTTTCCATTTTTTTATGCATATGACACATATCGTAGGGCGGCTGGCAAGGTGGCTAATTGTGCAATGGGGAGGGGCATGTGGGGAATTGACGGAGTACTAAGATGTAGCGGGAAAACAAGCGGACGGCCATGTGTGACGATTCTCTCACCGTCTGATACGACCGCGAGGTGGTGGTCAGGTCGGATGGACAGGATGGGACTGGTAGGTGTGGCCACCACTGAATGGCTATTGTTGTCAGCGGGGGCTCCTTTGCTGTCAGAGCAGTCAAGCGACAGGAGAAGGGCTTGCTGGGCGGAGTCAGCAGGTTGGCTAGGTGGGGACTGGGTCGTGTCAGGGGGTGATGTGCCGCTAAAAGTCACCACACCATTGCTGTGTGGAGGTGAGAGATTGGAGGCCTGGGGGTACGTGTCGACTTTGGCGGGGGAGGGCGGTGGCAGGGCCAGCTGATCGGCGGGGGGTGTTAGGGATGGATGCTGGGCAGACAACATTTTTTCCACACAGTCTTTGAGCGGTTCAAATTCTTTATCTATCCAGTCTTGGCAGCGTGCTCCCTGGGCTCTGATCAGACAAGTGGTGTAAAAGATAGTGATAGCGACGGCGAGTTTCTTGCCTGGGCCCCTGTAGACTCGTATCAGGGTACTATGTAGGGCATCATTTTGCAGGGGAAAGATGGCAGAGTCTATTTCGTCTTTGTCACTGTCCTGGTCAATCCATTCGGCTCTGTAACCAGGGGGCAGGGGGTGTTTGATGTAACGTTCATGCAGAGCTAATCTCCACAGTTGAACTCGCGTAGAGTCCGTCTCAAAAATTTTTTGTATCGGGTCCTCAGTGGAGTTGATGTTTTGAAGTGTGGGTTTTGGAGTCTTGGCGGCGGCGCGTGTTATGCGATGGGTGGATATAGTGTACAGGAGATGCCGCGGTGGAGGGGGTGGAGGGGTGATGTCTTCGCTCAGCGCGTCAAGTGATAGGAACCATGGCGGTGGTGGAGGGATAGGGAAGGGGGGCGGTGGTGGTGGAGGGAAGGGGTGGTGGTGTGCTACATACTAAGTTCCAGAACAGAGCTTGTCGTCCATTGTGAAAGGAAGGTGCACTGAAGAGAGAGTGTAATGGTGGCCGGAGGGAAAATGGTGGGGTAGTCAGCAGGCAAGCCAAGCGATACACGGCAAGATGCTGGGCATGTTATACACACATCGCGCGCTAGCGTAAAACATTGCGCTCAGCTCTGTGTGTCAGTGGGCGGTATCGACGGAGGCTACACGCGCGGCTCCTTATCTTTCGGCCCGCCGCGCGCGTGCCTGAGACCTTGAACAGCCGTGCCAGGGGATGAGGGGGGTGCAAAGGGGTGAACGTGTCAGACTGTAGCCTCGAGGGAGGGGGAGGGGAGAGGTGGTGGGTGAAGGCTATAGCTCTTTCCCATTTGTAACAAGGAAGTTAAGCACGAGTATCCTCCCTTTGCTACACCGAGTTCCGGCAAGATGGAAGCAGACATAGAACGCATGAACGTGAAACAATTAAAAGATTTTCTTCGAAAACATGGACAACTTGTCAGTGGAAAAAAAGAAGAATTAGTGCGCAGAGCAAGAGGCACATTTCTGCTGCGAAAAGATGTTGAGGATGCTGTCGATGATGCTGTGGAAAGAAATGATGCAGGTCAGTAAACAGTTGACTCCACTGACCACTGCCATATGATATATTATAAATATTTCATATTTGTCAGCATGTGCTTCTTGTGCTTTGGACTCTGTTTATAAATTACATTATTGTCATATGTGTGTGTGTGTGTAAAATTTGATCTGTGAGTTAGTAGTTTTGTAATATAAGTAAAATCAATTATCCCTGATTTCTTATATAAATAAAGTATTCTACATGGCATAAAGTACATGAAATTGTTAATATTAAAAAAAAATTCATAAACTTTATTAAAAAAAATCAATGTCTGTTTACTTCAGTACCTATGCATTTTTGTAGCGCTATCAAACGTACTTCGAGCAGTCCCCTTTATTATTATTTAATTTTTTTTTTACAAAATGCTGAGTGCTAACTACTAGCATCCATTTCATTGTCATAGTCAGAGTTCCTTTCAAATAATGAGTATGAAGTTAAAAATTATGTAACATGAGATGATATGATTTTTAAAAAAATAAAAAATATATATATATATATATAAAAGAGAGAGCTATAGGCAACAAGTAGAGGTTTCTAGTAGTTGTTGCATTTTTTTAAATCGCATATTCAAATTAAACTAATGCAGGCTGTAAAATAGATACCAACATAATCAATATTATA
Source organism: Semisulcospira habei (assembly GCA_036245525.1). NCBI lineage: Eukaryota > Metazoa > Mollusca > Gastropoda > Semisulcospiridae > Semisulcospira > Semisulcospira habei. The sequence goes on along the minus strand of BTPG01000002.1, from coordinate 2,778,712 downwards.
TAATATAATATTACTAATTATTTATTTGTTATAAGACTTCTAAAATTACAACTGAGTGTCATTATTATTAGTAATAACACCACAGATGTGTTGTTTAAAACATTTACTGTCAATTTTCATTCATACAGTATTTTTGCTTATTTTACGGATTGGCCACTATTTATCTTGAAAATGAAGTGGTGGTGTGGGTGACACCTTCTTTGTCCTGTTGCATCGGGGCGATGGCATTGCTGGACTACTACAGTACTAGTACTACTAATACTAATACTATAGACTAGAGGAAATCTCAAAGTGTGATTAATAAATAAAGCTTCATTAGAGAAGACTAAATAAAGCTTCAGTAAATAAAAACACAAGTAATAATTCAAATAATTTACTAACCGTAGAGAGTTTAAAAGTTCGATTCGGGAAAACAGATGGGACATCATCACCAAATACAGGTCCACGTTTTCCAACAAAATGTTCCGAGCAAACAAGTGGATATTTGACCGTGTTATAATCTTGTCGGATCAAATGTAAGCGCTGCTCCCAAGCTCTTTTAAGTTGCTTGTTTGCTGGACAGCTATGTAGCTTGACAACTCTTCCGTCAATAATTTTTCCTCGGTGGTTATGGCAAATAACACAGTAATGTTTTCCACCTCCACATACTTTTGCCGATCTAGCCTTTAATGCTGACGCCATTGTCGAAACAGCAGCCGGAACTCAGTGAGCGTTCTCCTACGCTAAAGAGCAGCGAAAGATAACCCGTACTTGATGAGAAGTGAGACTGTCCTATAGTGGGCGAGGAGGAAGTGGGGGCTACACGGCGGCCACGCCATGACCGCCATCACAGTTCTCAAATGTAGTGAGCATTGATGAGAAAATATAGTTCCGAATTACTCACGTTCAGTCTGTCCAATTTTCACAAAAAAAAACACACCATCAAAATCCTCGTTCCCTCATGAAGTCACACACCAAATATCACTTAACATACTTTTGTTAGTCCATGGAAAAGGGTGAACTAATGCCCACGATGTACTACTACGGCCGTGAGCGAGCGGCGCGTGGAGAGAGAGAGAGAGAGAGAGAGAGAGAGAGAGAGAGAGAGAGAGAGAGAGAGAGAGAGAGAGAGAGAGAGAGAGAGAGAGAGAGAGAGAGGATAGAAAGATAGATCATAGTAGATAGATAGATAGATAGATAGATAGATAGATAGATAGATAGATAGATAGATAGATAGATAGATAGATAGATAGATAGATAGATAGATAGATAGATAGATAGATAGATAGATAGATAGATAGATAGATAGATAGATAGATAGATAGATAGATAGATAGATAGATAGATAGATAGATAGATAGATAGATAGATAGATAGATAGATAGATAGATAGATAGATAGATAGATAGATAGATAGATAGATAGATAGATAAATAGATAGATAGATAGATAGATAGATAGATAGATAGAAATTTTAAATTTATTTTGAAGCAATTCAGCTAAAGTACAAAAGTCATAATAACCAGCTCGTAAAATATCACCCTTCTCTAAACCATCAAGAGTTCCACTTACAGAATAATTTTTATTATCTGTTACATTAAACCACTTTACAGTGTACAACATTTCATGAATAGCTACAGCCTTGCTACCATCTCGATTATCGATTCTATTAGTTAACCACACTGGTTTGCTTGTGTCAATATTTGATAAGGTTATAACCATTTTTATTATCACATAAAAAGCACAATGGAATTTAAATCACCAACAATTACCACTGTAAATGCATTTCAATTTAACATGGATGCAAAGTACAATGTCGCACCAACTTATGATCAGAAAACAATTCAACTAAATCAGCTCAATATAGCTTTGTCCGAAGCAGATTTATTTCAAGTAAAGGTTCCAAATCCCTATGATCATTACCTAAACCCTCCAATAACAGATGATGCAACTGCAATAAAGTGGTCTTCAAGCCCACTACAGGTGTTTCAAAACCAACTTAACTTTGCTATACTATGCTCAACTACTGGCTGTGGTGTTTCTTTTACAGACCATTTGAATCACCCAAACTAACTGATTAAGTCTGTCTATCGTTTCCACACGTATTACCAGCTTAGAAGAATTCTGTCAGAACTGCATACCCCTCTGCCCACTGAATCCAGTTTTAATCAGTTTAACAATCCCATGGATTTGAAAGCATTTGAGTGCATCTGTAAAGAATATAACATCAGTACAAAGTATGACTTTACACAAAAATTTGATGATCACAACGGCAGGGGTACATTGTATTATGCTATGAGTCATAGACAATACCCACAAGATTACTGGCCTCCCTACTCTTCATTCTCATCAAACTCAGAAGTCTGGTTGGGCTCAATAGAACAGAAACAGTCTAATGCCTGGACCACATTTGTCTTAGACAGGAGTGACGGGTTTACACAAGCAGGAGTTGAGCGCATAACTGAATCTATCAGAACGTATGTGTGGTGTATACTAGGAGCACAAGCTCAAACAAAATCGAATATCTTAAATGGGAGTGGCAAATTTGATGCACAAAAACAGTTTTTTGCAAACCTAGAAGACTCGATCAACTCAGTGGTTGATCTACCATCAAACATACAACACTACCAAGACGTTCTCAGATATGCTATATCAAAAGTTGACTTTGTAGTTGGCATCGGGTTATACATGTTACCATCAGACCTTCAACTCCAAATGGGGACAATAACAAATTATAATAATGAAATAATTGTAGCAGGACTTGATCAGAAATTAGAACTCAATCAAACTGTAAACTTGAGCCCAACAACCACACACCTACAACCATTAAAACCATTAATAATGCCAGTAACGCCAGTAAGATCATCATCACCTGTACAGACAGTAACGCCAGTAATGACAGTAACAGCCCCAGCACCTGCACCGGCACCAGCACCAGTACAGCCAGTAACCCCAGTAAACACACATGAGTCAGAGAGAACTACATTGGTAATAGGCCTTACTGGATTAGGAATACTACTTCTTTACCTGTTTCATTAAATAGCCCACTATTAACTCTCCTGCTGTTACCAGGAAGACCCACACATGCTCCGCCATAAACCCCACTACCTTTGCCGCTGTACTGATCAGCCAACTGACCACACTCCCTATTATGCCTGGCAAAGAATCCATTGCTTTCACTGCCAAGTCTGATATATGAGACAAATGTTTTTTTACCCACGCTGGTAAATCTTTTGGGTCAGTTGGAGCCGAAGCTGGAGGTGCCAGAGGAGCTGGACTACCACCACCTCTGGCTACAGCTAACACAACAGTACTGATAATAAATCCAAGAGCAGAAATTAAACTAGCAATAGTGATACCCTGCTTTCTAAAAAGTGTTTTCAATCTCTCAGCCAACTTTGTGTCTTCGTGAAGTATTTTTTTTAATAGTTTCTCTAATCCTGATGACCTGTGTTTTCAGTTTTTCTTTTCCAATTTCAATCACTTCGTGCGGATCTTTCTATCTGCAAATCATGTAGCCTGTGTTGTATTCCTTCTTTTATTTCAGTGTCATCATTCTCATCATCAGCTTTACCTAATTTTTCTTTTTCTATGTGTTTATGAAGCTCACCTAGTTTGGCTACATTATTCACCAGCTCACCTCTTATTGACTGCAGTGTTTTATCCAACCCCTCTAACTCCCACATGGTTAAAGGAGAGTCACCCATTGTTTTCATAGCCTCATTTATTTGCCCTTCTGTAAATTTAAAGAATTACCTTGCCTGCTATTTCTAGAAGTCTTGTTACTTCAGTCATTTGAATTTCTTGTCCAGTTGGCAACCTTGTTTGTACGTCATGAAGGGTACTAGCAAGTCGAGGTGGAAACTTTTTACTACCAACACCAAGGTAACGCTGAAGTGCTGCCTCACCACCAACATCAGTTTTGATTGTACTTAAAACTCTAAACTTTGCAGGATCTTTTTTTATAAATCAATTGTACTTTACTTTTGTCTGTATTTACAAATAAGTGACGTTTGTCAAGTTCAAACTGATTAGGATCTATTACATCTGGGCGGTCACCAACATGATCATAAAATGAGTTTACTTTGTCTTTTAGCAGTTCATGATACACACTAGAAGTATTCACCATTCCAGTCATATCTGTTGCACTAGTATCATAGTCATTCATGGCATCTATTTCATAATCTTCATGGTTAAATCCTCCCACTGCCATTGTTTCTATTATTTAATTTTTTTTGATTTTTGCATAATAAAATGACATCGTCTTATAGATCAAAGTTAGATCCATACAGAAAACTATGTGAACATCTTGGTGTTAAGGGCATTAGGCCATCAATTGTTATCACAAACAATCCCATCACCATTGATCAAAACCAGACTCTTACTGTTAAGTTTCCAAACCTAGGCCACAGTGACGTTATTGTTCCTGGTACTGCTCGTCTTGCATTTAATATTGAACTTTCATCAGACACAGATGACAAAAAAACACTAGTTGACAACCTGGGCAGAGCAATTATTAAGAATATTAAAGTTAAACTTGAAGGACAGGAAGTGTTTAGTCTTGACGATGCTGATGTATTCTACTGTTACAAAGACCTTTGGCTAACTCAAAAAGAAAGAGATGACCGTATTTACCAAGGCATACAGTCTGATAATGTTGTCAAACTCAGAATCAATGCAACAGATAAATCAACAACAGAAGCCAATAACGTTATTGTGGCAGAAACATATGGAAATAGATTTTGCATTCCACTTGAATTTGAAATCCCAACAGCGCATTAATTTGCCATATTACCAAGAAGCACTAAATTACCATCTGAGTTTTGAACTAATCTTCAATGACTACTCCAAAGATATTAAATCAACTGACGCAGTCGCAACATATAAGTTATCTAACATCTCCTTGGAATATGAAATTGTCACACATGCTCATCTAGCTACTCTCATTCAAAATCAGTAGCAGCCATGACTACTGATCTATTATGATCGTGTTATAAGACACATTTTAATGCATAAAGACAAAAGCGATACAATGTGGAACATCAACCTAAACACACCTGATAGGTCACTGTAAGGCATTCTTATGTTGTTTGTTAAACTGACGAGTCCATACAGACGGGATTCAGAAAAAAATTTACAATCCAAAAATTACACATTTATCTTGTACTATTGAAGGGCGCCATAATCAGGTCTTTGCTTCAGGCATGTTACCTTACCAGCACTATGATGAGATCACAAAGTATTTTGCTGGTGGAAGATTTAGAGAAAAACCAGCAAACGTGGCATGCAAAGATCTACATCTGTATGACGTAAGAATCAGTCAATACCTGACAGACAAGTATGCACTTTGGCTAGACCTGCGTAGCACAGATGATGACTACCTACATGGGTCAGGCCGTACTGTTGAAAATGGCAGTGATGGAATTACAAATCTGATCCAAAAAAAAAAAAGACTGAAACTGCTGGAGCAAAAAAAATATATATTTGTATCTGATTTATGACGCACAACTCAATATTGCAGAGTGCAGACTAAGCGGGCACATATATTAAAATTATATTCTATATTAAAATAAACTTGTTGACACTCAACCCATACTGTGGATTGTTTTGTGGCCACAGGCTGTGGAAAAACTGAATTTGTTTTTAACCTTCTACAAACAAGGTACATCTGTCATTTCAAAAACATTGTGATATTTTGTCCAACGATCAAACACAACAAAGATTATCACAACCGTTTATTCATTTGGACTGACAACAACATTTACTTAATTGAACATGAAAAAAAACTGAATGACTACATGCAGTATTTTTACAAGCAATTTGAAGGACAGTCAATTTTTTTTAATTGTTGATGATTGCTCTGCAGAGAAGGATATTGTTAAGAAGAGAAACACACTGGCAGAACTGGCCTTTAGTGGCAGACACGCAAACATCAGTGTCTGGATTCTCACTCAAAAATATAATGCTGTACTGAAAGATTTTCGTGAGCAAGTTAAAGTTTATCTGTTTGTTTTACTGTAAGGATCATGACAGTTTTAAAGACTGTCTCAGAGAAAACGATGTCATCCCAAATAAATAAGAACGAGATGATGTAAAAAACAAACTGAAATCAACTAAACATCTAAAGCTTTTTAAAGACAGATCAGCCCACAGAGTACGGTTTAGTGAATTAATTTATACTTTTGTTTTGTCCATAAAAAATGGCAGACGGACAAACCATGCAAACAGAGCAAGCTATTGATGCCTCTGACTGCTTCAGAGATGTTCTACACTTTACTGACTTAAAAACATCTCCTAAACAGCCGGACATTAGACTCTCAGTACCAACGGGAATATATTTGTCATATAATGGGACTTTGGATTATGTTGATGAACATTCAGTCAAGGAGTGTATGACTGTTGATAATAGAACAAATCTCTTGGCTTGACTTCGCGAACGAAGATTTTATAGGAGTTGCCCACGACGTCTGCAGGCTTGTTCGTGGCTGTGGAGGCCAATCCGAGACAGGCAGGTTCGACCGCAGTGGCTGCAGGGGAAGGTATGGCCAGGGTTCTGAGCTGCGGCATCTCTGTTTTTTCTCCTGAGCCGCTTGTCCTTAAGGCTAGCTCTGTGAGAGTCCTCAAAGGAGACAGCTGCCTTGTAAATGGTGGAGCGCCAGGTGTCATGGTCCACAGCAAGCGAAGACCACTGGTGTTGGTCGATTTGGCAGGCACTAAGTGACTTCTTGAGACAGTCTTTGTATCTCTTCTTTGGTGCCCCTCTGTCACGGTGTCCAGTAGCAAGCTCGCCGAACAGGGTGATCTTTGGTAGGCGATGATCCTCCATCCTGGAGACATGCCCCGCCCAAAGGAGCTGTGTCCGCAGCAGCAAAGCCTCGATGCTCACAGTTTCAGCCTGTTCAAGGACCTCGACGTTGGTGACATAGTCACTCCAGTGAATGCCCAGGATGGTACGCAGGCAGCGCTGGTGGAAGCGTTCGAGGAGTCGTAGTTGGCTGAGGTAGAGGGCCCAGGACTCGGAACCATACAGCAGGGTGGTGAGGACCACAGCTCTGTACACGCTGATCTTGGTGCCTGTTTTCAGCTGTTGATTGTGCCACACCCGCTTGAAAAGTCGCCAGAAAGCACTGTTCGCTTTTGCCAGCCTGCTGTCAAGCTCTTTGTCCAGCTTGGCATCCGACGTGATAATGCAGCCAAGGTAAGTAAACTGGTGCACTGACTTTAGTTCAGACTCGCCAATGGTGATATGAGGAGGGCGATACACTGTCTTGGGTGCCGGCTGATGGAGGACCTCTGTCTTTTTCAGACTGACCTCGAGTCCAAAGAGCTGGGCAGCATCTGCGAAGCAAGACGTGATGCGCTGCAGGGCTCTCTCTGTGTGTGCAATGAGGGCAGCATCATCAGCAAAAAGCAGCTCATGAATCAGTTGGTATAGGGTTTTCGTGTGGGCCTGCAGTCGTCTGAGGTTGAACAGGCTGCCATCGAGACGATACCTGATGTACACTGCATCGTCATCATCGAGGTCCACTGTGGCCTGCTTCAACATCATGCTAAAAAAGATGGTGAAGAGGGTCGGTGCCAGCACGCAGCCCTGCTTTACGCCGTTGAGAATAGGGAATAGTTCTGAGAGGTCATTGTTGAGTCTGACCTGGCCTTGCTGGTCCTCGTGTAGCTGGACAATCATGTTGAGGAACTTTGGGGGACAGCCAAGTCGCTCCAGGATCTGCCACATGCCTTGGCTACTCACAGTGTCGAACGCTTTTGTTAGGTCGACAAATGTTACGTACAGCCCTTTGTTCTGCTCGCGGCACTTCTCCTGTAGCTGTCTCAGCACAAAGACCATATCGGTGGTGCTCCTGTTTGCTCTGAAGCCACACTGGCCCTCTGGGAGTTGGTCTTCAGCGATGGCAGGTACCAGCCGATTCAGGAGCAGCCTTGCTAGGATTTTCCCAGCAATGGACAGCAGGGTAATTCCCCGATAGTTGGAACAGTCAAACTTCTTGCCTTTGTTCTTGTACAGGGTGATAACGACTGATATAGAACAAATACCTTTAAAGTTAATGATGCAAGCTCCAGCTGGATTGATACTCTGGGTTATAACATATTTAAACAGTTATGTAAACTAAATGTTCATATTGAATGTGTAACAGTTAATAAAATGCTATTACACATACAGAGTTGCCACATTCCTTCTGCATATGAAGATAAGTAGCGGCTAATGTCTCTCTTTGTTGGTCTATTTTGACAAAGGGTATTTACCCGAAATATTAATAAATTGTGTTGTACCGTTTTTTCTAAGCGTGTTTTTTTCTCCGTTGGGTACTTCTTTAGAGCGAGCAGTAGTTTTTTCTATTTATTATTTTGTCGGTTAAATAAAAATGATAGATGGACAAGCACAAGCGGTCGATGTTACAGACTACTTTAGACATATCCAGCACTTTGAAGAGATAAGAACACATTACAAAAATCCATTTGCGCTTGCTATAACACCAATAGCGGTACCAGCGGTTATATGTGACATATAATGTGACTTTGGAATATATTGATGAGTTTCCATTTGGACAGTGCATTGCTGGTAATTTTAAGATAACTACCTTTGAAGTTCATGATGACTGGTTTATAAAAGTGTATGAACACATGCACCAACAACTAAAAAAAAAATAAATGTTTGTTTTCTTTAGGGTACTGTCAATAAAGTGGTATTACGCAAGGTATAATTTTTATTTATTATTTTGTCCGACAAATAAAAATGACGGATAATGCCCAAAGCTCGTCACACTTAATACACGTGTTTCACACAACAGACCTGCCTATATCCAACACTTACAGTGTCTACGAATTAATAAAAAGATCTTTTTCTGTCATACAACATAATCTTCTTACAGGAAGTGTAAAGATTTAGATTGTTGCTAAAATAGAATTTACCAGGGTAGATGGTGAAGTGATTTATCAAATATCTCGACAAGACAACACACAGTTAATTCAAAAGAGGAATTGGAAAACGTGTTTAGAGAAAGAGTGTTTGGGGCAGTGGGCAGATGCTCACATCTGCACTGGACATAGAGGACCCCGCCCTCCAAGAGTCCCCTGCTGCCATGCAGGTTAGGTTTTGGATAACCAAAGGCTAGGATGCTGACACAGTACCTGATTGGGTGTATGAACTTCCTTCATGAAGTCACCACTCAGGGCAAAAGAGTCTCAAGAGGGTATCATCGGCCACGTGTCCAGGACCAAGGCGAGACACAAGTTATGTGGAGTTTCGGTTGTGGTTAACAGCATGGAGAGAGATGGGCTCCGCCAGGTTCTTTTGCCTAAGACACACCACATGAAATGACAATCCATACCGGATCGGTTGTCGCACGGAACAAGGACCGCGCCTTCTGTCTTGCACCAGGGCTGAGGTGTTAAGTGTGTTACTGGTGCACCATCACCATCAAAACTCCGTGCCAGTAACAGCATCAGCATTGGCACTTGGAACGTCAGAACATTAAAAACGCCTGGAAAGGTAGAGGAACTGACACATGAAATGAACAGATACCATTGGACCATCCTAGTACTTTGCCAAGTACGATGGAAGAACCTTGGGGAAACATCAACCCAGGAAAACCACAAACTGTACTACAGTGGCAGGGAAGACAAACACGAACAAGGTGTCGGATTTCTCGTCCACAAAAACATCGTGAACACCGTCATGAGTTGTCGGCCAGTCTCCAGTAGGCTTATCACCATACGCTTGAGGGCAACCCCATTTAATATCACCATTGTACAAGTTTATTCCCCAACAACAGACTATGGCGATGAGGAAATAGAAGACTTCTATGACCAACTGCAAAAAGTTCTGGACCAGACCCGCAAGAAAGATATTATTATGGTGCAGGGAGACTGGAATGCCAAAATAGGAGAGGATGCTGCTAGGAACTGGAAAGGCACATGCGGACGCTACTGCAATGCAGAGACCAACGATAGAGGCTTAATGCTCCTGGAATTTGCCAGCTCAAATGATCTAAAGCTGATGAACACGTTTGGCCCGCACAAAGAAGTACACAACGGAGAAAGAAACACGCTTAGAAAAGACGGGAACAAGACAATTTATTAATATTTCGGGTAAATACCCTTTGTCAAAATAGACAAACAAACAAACAGAGAGATTAGCCGCTACTTATTTTCATTGGCAGAAGGAATGTGGCAACTGAAGGAGGTGACGTAAAATAAAAGAGTGGCATCCACTCCCCACGCGCGGTGGTCCGGAATGGGAGACACAAAGACTGGCAGGTGTCTTTTCCACCTCGTCGCGAAGAGATCGATGGAGGGAGTCTCCCAGCGGGCACATATCATCTTGAAAATCTCCGGACTGAGGAACCATTCGGTGTGGATAGGTTGGCCCCGACGGGACATAGGAGTCTGCTAACACATTTAGATGTCCAGGAATGTGGTGAGCCTTGATAGAAATCCCGCGATCCCGACACCAAAGCATCACCTGGTACAGGAGCACGCAGGGATATACGTATTGCATTCCTTGGTAGGTCGACATTATTGTTCGTATCGCTGACAGAAGTGTTGTCAGCGACCTTGGATTATAAATGCGGTACGATTTTCGGGATAGTGTTTGACTTACGTGTTTGATTTCGTTTGTTTTTGTGTTTTTATTTTGAAAACTTTTGTGTTTTGCAAATCGGAACGTCACTGTAGTCTGCGAATGCTCATAAACTCCCGTCTCAGTACACAGGGCAGTCATACAATATTAGACCAGCTGATATACGTCTGTGATTGAAGGCCATTTTTTTGCTACTGTTCAAAAGGGAATGCCAAAAAGTCACAACGAACGTTGTTACGTTTTTTTTCTTCTTTCTTTGCTTTCATTCAGATGGTTTCCCATTTAGCAAGATATCACTGCTCTAACGGTCAGCAAGCACTGTGTCCGCTAAACTGGTGCGGACCCAGAGCTTGCCCACCGTCGGGCCAGCGACATCTTGCTCACTGTGTCATTGTATGCGAGCGGCATGTAGGCAGTCTACATATACCTATGAAAAAACAGATATTAAATGTTTACTTCAGAGCCGAACAAGCTGCGTATCATTTAACCACTGGACCTCTGAGAAAAAGGAAACACTATCCAAACGCAAAAGGCATAGATCCTCATGAGCCCCGCAGTCGCGGGGGCTCATGAGGATCTATGCCTCTTGCTCAGACCAACTTTTATCCCTGTTATTTGGGACAGTTGTGGCTTTTGGTCGTTGAATGATGAAAGAGTGGTGACACACATGGTAGGCCGGAAGCGGTTAAGAGGAAAATGTGTGCACTCTCCATTTTCGAATTTGTATGCATTTATAATTGATGTTTTTCTTTGTTACTTGTGTAGCAGGACGTGATTGTTCTGTACTTCATTGTAATAAGGTTGAAAATCTACAGCTTTCATTGTTTTATCTAAATCGGACACTTTTGATGGTTTACTTGAAATTTGTTAGGCACCTAGAGCTCTATCTAACGTTAGGCGCCGTAGAAATCATTATAATAATACTATTAATAATAATACTATTAATAATACTGCTACTACTACTACTACTACTACTACTACTACTACTACTACTACTACTACTAATATAATAATAATAAGTATATTATTATTATTATTATTATTATTATTATTATTATTATTCTTAGATCAGTTGAATCTGACGCATAAGAACGCCACACTTTTGCTAGTCTGGGGGAACAGAGCAAGGGATGCAACTCCTACACACTGTGATATCAGGTTATTTCCCTTCGTCTTACATTAATATCCTCTGTTTCTCCACATATTATCTTATCATTATAAATATTTATAAACAGCAACAGATGGATCGACTGGGTAGTGCGTGATTTGCCAATCAAGCACTACTGTCGAAGTATCACGTTTGAGACGTAACCCTTTCACTGTCAGTGCTGACTCGAACACAGATTGTGTTTCTGAAATTAAAAAAAAAAGAAGTCCACTGTGGCTACAAAGTGTTGTCAGCGAGAGGCATAGATCCTCATGGGCCCCCGCATTTGCGGGGGCCCATGAGGATCTATGCCTCTCGCTGCTGGATCGCGTTCTGTCAGTTTTACTCGGCAATGAGTGGGTTCAGATTGTCACAGTTGATGGCCATTCATTTCCCAAACTGGGTGTGTCAGGTGTGATTGTGGTAGTTACACCTTTTACCCCGCTTGCACGTACAGCCACCGGGACTGGAAACAGCGCTGGTGGCTTCAGGCACAAAGCGGTTAACCTCAAATTCCAACCGATTACAGTCGGTAAGAAATGAGTCATGCTTAGACTGTTCCTTGGGTGTGAAACTCCTTGCATATACTTAAAGGGGCTTCTCGTTGTTCTTGAAACGCTAGACATGTACTTAAAGGGGCTGCTCGTTGTGTATGAAAATCTCTACACGTACTTAAAGGGGCTGCTTGTTGTGTATGAAAATCTCTACACGTACTTAAAGGGGCCAGTGCTCGTTGTGTATGGAAATATATACACGTACTTAAAGGGGCTGCTCGTTGTGTATGAAAATCTCTACACGTACTTAAAGGGTCTGTTTGTGGTGGTGTGAAAAGCTATACATGTACTTAAAGGGGCTGCTCTTTGTGCATGAAACGCTATACATGTACTTAAAGGGGCCGCTTGTGGTGTACGAAACGCTATACATGCAGTTAAACGAGCTTCTCGTTGTGTCTGAAACTCTGTGCACCTAATTAAAGACAAAAGAGCTGTGTGTATTTTTGTAAAGGGCAAGTCCCACTTTACATAGCGTGTATTGTAACAGTGTACTTGCTTACCATGACATTAGAGCATACTATTTGACGTTCTGTATAATCCTGAGTGTACCTTTACCCTGCGTTCGTGTATTTCAAGTTGTTTTGGCCTCTTGTGCAAGCAGCTTTCGATACAACGGTGGCGTTGGAGGAGATGTTTCTTTGGGAGGGGGGGTGTTACTGTGTCCCCTCCCCCACCCCTCACTTTTCACCACCACCACCCCCCCCCCCTTTTTTTTTTGGAGGAGAGGTGAGTGGGGGGGGGGGGTGGTGGGGGGAGGGGGGCGGACACGTTCTGTTTTTATTATTTTCGGAATATTAAGAGCAATGTATAAGCAACCTGTAGACAATACTGATGGCTGCGTGAGCAAGGGGCTTAACTATCTCACGATTTAGTTCGCCGCTAGAAAACCAAATATTATCTTAAGAGGTAGATAAAGCTTGTATAGGACTGGCGTGCATCATGCAATACTCATCAATTTAAATGGACGTTGTTCGGAATTCAGAAGTAAGTCAAACTGCGCGTGTTTCGACAAAAACAGTGGATTAAAAGCCCGGAAAAACACGCGATATCGCACGCTGCGTTTGTCCTGGCGATATCGCACGCTGCGTTTGTCCTGGAGATATGGCACATTGCGTTTGTCCTGGCGATATCGCACACTGTGTTTGTCCTGGCGATATCGCACAGTGTGTTTGTCCTGGCGAAATCGCACACCGTGTTTATCCAGGCGATATCGCACACCGTGTTTATCCAGGCGATATCACACACTGTGTTTGTCCTGGCGACATCGCACACTGTGTTTGTCCTGGCGATATCGCACACCGTGTTTGTCCTGGCGATGTGTTTGTCCTGGCGATATCGCACACCGTGTTTGTCCTGGCGATATCGCACACTGTGTTTGTCCTGGCGATATCGCACACCGAGTTTAACCTGGCGATATCGCATGTTTGTCCGGGCTATTACTTCACTGTTTGTCCGGACTTTAAATCCGCTGTTTTCCGCCAACCACGCGCAATCGTCACTTACTAATTTCCAGACAATATCGTCTGTTGTGCCTACCTGTATATATTTCGCTGTAGTTTATTTTCATCAGGTGCGAGGCTGGTATGTAGCGCAGCCCTTGCGTACCCCCACATCATGCGGAGTCCTGGCCTGTAATTCTGGACCTTAAGCCTCTAGGCCGTAAGGTCCAGGGGCCAGTTGCATAAGTGAGCTTACTCCTGCGCCAGCCCACTAAGCAAGGTGCTCCGCTGTAGCGGAGCACCTTGCTTAGTGGCTGGCGCAGGACTAAGCTCACCCATGCAACCGGCCTCAAAATCACAGTCAGGCACATATACACGTATGTAGATCGAACGCAAACTCCCCTGCCTTAATATTTTTTATTTTAATGTATACTGCGCATTTCAACGATTATTACGGATAATGCATCTGTACGTGCGATAAACGAAGGCAAATTAAATTTTAGACAATATAGAAAGTTGTCCAATATTATAATGGATGATAAACCTTTACCCGTGGGAGCAACCCTAACTCTCGTCAGCGTTAAACACAAACAACCTAGGACATATATATATATAAAGAAAAAAAAATCAAATAGCATTATGGCTGACCCAATGCGCAAAAAGCCATCGGGCCGGCCGCCGTTGGCCCGCGCACGGCCGTGTTTGTGTGTCTGTGCACGGCCGTGCGCGGGCCAACGGCTGCCGACGTCGGCCCGATGGAATTTTGCGCATTGGGTGATATACCTGTAAGTCTGTGAGTATCTTTGAGTGACCCCGCGACCTTATAATTTGCGCATTGGGTGATATACCTGTAAGTCTGTGAGTATCTTTGAGTGACCCCGCGACCTTATAATTTGCGCATTGGGTGATATACCTGTAAGTCTGTGAGTATCTTTGAGTGACCCCGCGACCTTATAATTTGCGCATTGGGTGATATACCTGTAAGTCTGTGAGTATCTTTGAGTGACCCCGCGACCTTAAGTAAGTTCTTTGGAGGATGGATTGACCATGACCGTGACATCTGTGACACAGTGCCTGATTAATTCTGTTGCTTTTTGGACGGTTCAAGTGTAGCGCCAGATTAGCTTGGCTGCTAGAGAGGCGCCAATGCTAATCACTACTACTCTTGAACAATCATGGTTTGTTTCGTTTTCTTCCCGTTGTCGCCAGACGGGAAAGAGTCTGGGGAAATGTCCATAAACACTGCCATGCGTGTCGTCTTTTGTGTTTCTGGCTGACTGAACATGGTGCGTCATGTTCTAATTTGATTTTACAACCCAGAAATATGTACCATAATTTTGCGGTGTGAATGTAAAGTGTGGGACTCCTCCCCGTGCAGTCACTGCTGCAGGGACTGTGGCCATGAGTGAATTCTGCACACTGTCGCACAATGACGATTGTCAAACCATCTGACCACTACCTGCGGGCGGGCAGACTTTCTGTACGCGCTAATCAGGCACTATACGGGACTTTTCTTTGTCGATCCATCTTCCGCGATGGTAATCATGATAAACTCATCCAATGTATTGCGGTAAGGTCAGTCCGTACAAAGGGAAGAAACTTATAGTTATGCAAAGGAGAAAACAACACTTCATATCATCACTCAGTAACAAACAATACTAGCTCAGTAAAAAGGGAAGGAATTCTTGATGTGTGTCTTGTTATTACTCATTCAGCCCCTTCACACCACAGCCTAGCATGATAGTTCAAGGGTGGTGCTAGAATAGCTTGGCGCCTATGGGTGCCAAGCTATTCTAGCACCACCCTTGAACTGTCATGCTCGATTTGTCTGTAGAATTGTAATACAATCCTTCAGAGGGCAACTTCAAAATCTGTGGATGTTTGTCTTGAGGTAGGGCTAGGTAATGAAGTGTCAAGAACTCAATTTTGTCAAATATGAAAAACAGGAAAATAACTATCGTTACCATCAATCTGTCAAGGGTGGAGGAACTTGGTGTTCCCTATTATCATGAATTGCAAAGGGAAGGAACTCAATATCGTCATTTGTGAAAAGAAAAACAACTCTCTTTTTAGCGTCACTCTTTAAAAATAAGGGAAGGAACTCTTTATAACTTCAAAGAATTTTTTTAAAAAATGTTATATATAAGGGAAAGAACTATTAAAGGGAGTTTGTAGCCAACTTGACAGTGAGTAAAAAACGTGCTGGCTATGTGTGATTCTACTGTGTTTACTGGTTTGTAATTTTGAATCTTACAGCTGGGAGCCGTAAGGTTCAAAATTACAGACCACTGCAGAGTACCACAAAATTAACACGGCTACATCCCTGTCTCTGCTGTGATGCGAGCCGGCCGTAGAGGCTCGCCTGTCCGCCATGCTTCCGTCTCACGCCTGTGCTTGTTCAACATGTATTGGTTCAGTTTTTGTGGCTAAGTATGTTTCTAGCTTGACAGCTACATGTATTTCCTCTATTTTATGACGCCATGAAACGTGATTACGTCAGCCTTTCCAGGACACATTCTTGCAGTTACGCGTCAGCTTAACACATGTTCACTCGTTGTGTCTCAGGTACTAAATCCCCCACATTTTATGAGTTGTCTTTTGGAGACTGCGTGACAATTCAGGAGACAGATCGACCATGATAGTTCAAGGGTGGTGGCAGAATAGCTTGGCGCCTGTAGGCGCCAAGCTATTTTGGCACCACCATTGAACTATCATGGACGAGCCATATCTGGCTGTGGTGTGTCGTTACTGAAAGAGTTAATAAATTTACACTTTGCCATGATAGTTCGAGGGTCGTGCGAGGTTACCATGAAACCTAAGCTAATCGGGCAATATCATTAAACTGACACAAACCGGTCCATCTCCCACAACTGGTACAGAGTCTTCGTCGAGCCTCCCAAAGTTAATATTACTTTATCAGACTAGAATGTCAGATGTTGTAGTCAGGGTTAGTTGGAGCTGGTTCGTTATTTGGGTTTAACGCTGAGCTGGCGACTAAGGATATCTCACATCAGGGACAATGGGCAATGAATAATGAACAATGAACCTTTATTTACCACGATAAAAGTAGTTGAAACAAGACCCGTTTTCAAACCTGACCTTGCTACCGTTACATATACAGTCTGCTGATAAATAATTATGATCATTAACAAGACAACAATCCAATACAAAGCTAACTGTCAGGTAGAATTTTGTTTTAAAATAAATATTTCGTATATTGACACATTTTATGTACTGTCAAATGTAATATTGCTTGAAAGATTGTCTCTTGCTCAGGTGAGCTTGATTGTGTTCGTGTATTGTTGCTCCGACGAGTTTTTCTTTGTTTATCTTTGTTCATCTTTGCTCCTGCTTGATAAACAACTTACACACACACACACACACACACACACACACACACACACACACACACACACACACACACACACACACACACACTCACACACTCACACACACACACACTCAATTCTCAAACACAAAAAGATATACATGTACCAGAAAACTAATGAGGGATACACTAGACAACTCTCACTGACAACGAAATGTTGACAAAAACTTAACCCCTTCACTGCCGACAAAAATGGAATACCACACATTTATAAGAGGCACAGATCCTCATGCGCCCCGCAGTTGCGGGGTGTACGCAGATCTATGCCTCTTGCAAAAACCACTTTGCGTCTATGTTTCTTGGGCCGGTGGAGAACTCTGGCGTTAAAATTTAAATTTCAAAAACAGAACCTTCGTCCACGGACGAAAAAATATGTAAGATCTGGTCTGTGATTTTGTACATTACGGTCGAAGGTCGTGCGGTACAAAATTACAGACAAGCACACAATTAATTTACTTAATTAATATGCCATAATTATCCAACGTTCCAATAGCATTGACTAATACCATTTGTTTTTCTAAAAACATTACCATATGTTGCTGCTATTAATGTATTTAAATGAGGTGTATTCCGACACTGCCCTTTTATGCCCGTATATGGTTGTGTGTCGTAACCTGTTCCATATAGCACGATGTACATGCATACTTGTGTAAGTGAATTTGCAGCTACTACCGCTTGTATTTGCATATTGACATAAGCCATGTTTCTGTTGTGCGTTATATCCACTATGTACCACGAGCCTCCGGGATATATTGAAAATTATCACACTCGTTGACAGTAATGCACTTGGTCTGATGAATATATGACATTTTTTTTGTATAGTGTCAAGCGAGGTGTTGGTCGCGATGAAAATACGAGTATTAACATTAATCATTGTCATTCTGAAGTTTCCAATGTCCGCATTTCAGTCATCAAAGTTGTGACACGTTAAAGTTCCAATGAACCTGCTGAATAATATAATAAATGTTTTACAGTGACGCTAGTAGAAGTCTCGCTACAGTGCTTCATCAGTTTTTGTGTTGGGCTGTGATTTTGGACCTTACGGTTTTAGGCTGTTAGGTGCAAAATCATAACCCAACATATAAACTATATACTTCTTTCCTACCGGATTTTTCACGTAGACACAAAGATTACTTATATCACATCTGTCACCAAAATGGGGTGAGATGTTTATAGTGGTAACTATCAGGACTGTGCCCTGCAAAGGTCCTTGGTGTACTTTTGTTTAAGTATGAAAGTATAAAATGTTTAAGATTTGAAAGGCTCTAAAGTTTGTCAAGCATTCTCTTTCATTCTCTCAGAATTCTAAACGGCGTTATTGGGGCTTTAATGTTTCTGAAAATAATTGTGACGCATTTTGCACCCTAGACGTATGTGTGTTCTAAGCGTGAGCGAAGGTACATAAATTGCACGTGTGCATCCGCTATGTCTTGTGACGTCGGTAGCTGAAGACAACCCAAAACTACTGAGCGTACCAAACTTGTGAGCAACAAAGAGCAAAAGGGACTTTGGGAACTAAAGTTTGATCGATTCGTTACCTTGTCTGCAGCTAGCTTGCAAGGAGATTCACCGTTTGTGTGTCGGTAGCGGTTTTAGTCGCGATGATTGCTACAGGAAGGATTAGGGTTAGTCCTACAGGAATCATCGCGACTAAAACCGCCACCGACACGCAAGGGGTTAAAAGTTGTACCTTGCTTGTCATATTTTTTTCAGCAGTTCAGGCGACGTTTCTTAAATCCATGACAGATAGATCTAAAAACAACGCACACACGCATGCACACCCACCCACCAACACACACACACACACACGCACGCACGCACGCACACACTCATACATGCACACACACACGCACGCACACACGCATATACACACACACACACACACACGCACATACACACACACCATCACACACACACACACACACACACACACACACACACACACACACACACACACACACACACACAAACGCCCGACATACGCTATACGCTGTAAATCCTGAGATCCTATGGCTGTTGTAATCCAATTGTGACCATGCTAGTCTACGCTCACAGCACGAGAGGTACAATTTGTAATTAATGTAACTAAAAATTTACAAAAAATAAAATTCAGAATTGCAAAGATTTAAAAAAATCGTTTTATTTTTTTGTCCTTGTAAATTGATTCGAGTCTTTATTCCTGCTGGAATCATTGGGACAAAAAACAACTGCCACCGAAAGCCAAAGATTTAATCTGAAGTGTTTGTCGTTATTGGCTTGTTATTCTCTTGTATTCTTCACAATTAGCATTTAGCTTTCGGGTCTACATTTAAATATTTTTGAAGAAGCACCTCTACAGCGTAAGTCTTTTCTTTTCTTTTCCCTCTCAGTGTACTTGCTTATTTTCCGTTTTCCCTGAAATCACACGCAGGTAAAACGATGTGCGTCTTTTGAGACAAAATGTGGACCAAAAGGGCCGGACACTGAAACATTCAATAATATCGCACGTTTGTCCGGGCTTAAATTCCACTGCACACACCGCACCTTTGCCCTAGAGTTTAACCCACTGTGTCCCAGGTACGAAATACATACGTTTTGGAATTGTCCTCTGGAATTGTTTTGGAATTGTACACTGCAGGAGATAGATCGACCATGATAGTTTAATGGTGGTGCTAGAATAGCTTGGCGAGCTATTCTCGCACCGCCCTTGGTCGATCCATGTTTCGCTGGGGTGTGTCGTGACTGAATGATTTATGCCACTGTTTTCGAGTGGAATCACGCGCAATGTTCACGTACTTCTCGTTTCGGAACATCGTCTGTTTAGGTCCAGGTTTGTTGCGCGCGCTTGTTTTGTCAATGCGGGGCGGCTGAGTTAGTAACATTTGGCTCTTGTCTCCCAAAACAGTATATGGGACAAAAAAGGGGTCATGGGGTCACATAGCCGGGGCTTGCCAGGGGAAACAAATCATTACACCAGTTTTATGACTGACTACAAGACTCTTCAGCGAGTGAGTTACGATCCGTGGTGGTCACGAATTGTCTGGCGCCGGCGTCGAAACCGCTTCCGTTTGTTTCCGGGGGTCGTGTATCTTAATTTTCGACCTTGTTTTATCATCGCATAGTTAGCCTTTCAAGCCCCCCCCCCCTCCCCCCTGTCCTCCCCAGTTAGTTCTCCCCACCCCCTATCCCCTCCCTGACCTCCTAACCGTTTTTTTTTTTTTTGCTTCATTTAAACTGTCCTAGCTTGCACCGGACAGAGAAATTTACTGGTCTGTCGTTTGGACCTTACGGCGTCACAGATCAGCACCCATGTTGTCTTTACTGTGTGTTATTTCGGTATTGTACGTACACATATCGAAAAGTGACGTGCGTATATTCGTGTTAGGTGAGCACGCGCGTGAGCGCTTGTGCGTATTTTCTGATGACGTGATCTGACGTGCGTTTTCCAGGAACGAGACATTTTTACCTGCTGCTGTGTTGTGATCATAAACTGCTACTGACCAAACCGTTCGGCGGTAAAGACGCGTAATTACGTCACTACCTAACTACGTAACTACGCGTCATTTCTGCCGAGCGGTATTGTCATCAGCAGTCAAATGACGTCATCGAGGAGCCAACTTGATGACGTCAGTTTACCAGTGCAGGTAGGCACTAGGCTGAGAGTATCACAGTCTGTACGTACACCGCAACTTGTGTCGAGTCATGGAGGAATCACATGGACTTTTGTTTTTTACAGAAACAAATAATTCCGAACAAAATAAAAAATAAATCGAGACAGAACCTTTGTCACATAAACTGTGCTACGTCATAAACTATTCCAGAACACGCAGCAGTGTTGTTCATTATAAATTCATCGTCAGCACTCGCCGAAAGACTTAAGAGAGTCAGTTCACGTGATTGCTTATGTCACCGTAATTTGCACTAAAACAGTCAGGGATTAAAAATTAAAAAAAAAAGTGGAATCTCGTGGAATCTCGCTAAGCGTGATATAGTGCAACTTCCGGTGAGTCATTGCCCCTGTACGTATAGCTGTCGTCTGAGAAGTAAGTCCTTTGTTCATGGCTTAAGTGGGGTATTTTTCAAACCAAAGACTTTAAGCCAAGATTTAGAACCTGTGAGACGCGGAGTCCGATAGATTAACCTTTTTCACCGCGGGGGGCACACAGCATGTATAACCTAAATGCAAGAGGCATAGATCCTAATGGGCCCCCGCAAGCGCGGGGGCCCATTAAGATCTATGCCACTTGCTGGCTTAATTTGTATGACTGTAATCCATTTCTGTGGAGCCGGCAGTCTAAATGTTAAGGTTTGACGAACACGTCTAAGGTATACATCGTGGTGTCTGGTATTGAGAGGCCTAGCATCGTTGATCACATTGCCTAAGGACCTCAGATTAACTGTACAATAGAATTTTTTAAAAAAAGGACAACAAGATATTTATAACAACCCCAGAAAATGGCATTGTTTTTTCTTTTGATAAAAGCTGGAACAATTCCCCGACTTTACTTATAATTGTTGAATAAATCACACGTGCCTCAAATAGAATACCTGTTACAAATATTTCCCCGTTCCTGTTGATGTATTTTGGAAACTTATATGTCGTATTTCTTTCGTCATTCCAAAGATGCATTTTGTTAATAAACATATCTGTTTTACGTCTGTGACTGAAAATGTGAAAATGTGTCTGCTCGACATAAACTTCAGATAACTTGTTTTTAGGCGTGTCGCATATAGACACAGAGAAAGAAACACGCTGAGAAAAGACAGTTACAACACAATTTATTAAACTGTTTGGGTATCGGAAGCGGTTTTAGTCGAATCATCGCGACTACAACCGCTACTGACACCAAAAGGTTAATACTCTTTTTAAAGTAGACTGACTTTCTCAACGCACTGACAAGATAAGTAGCCAACTGTACTCTTGTTTGATAAAAAATAAAATTAAAAAGTAAATAAATAAATAAAAAAAGAAAAGAAATGTAACCTAAATATAAATAAATTGTGTTGTAACTGTCTGTTGTAAGCGTGTCTCGTTTTTCGTTGAGTTATTCTCTGCACGTCTCGAATTGTTCAGTTCACGGACAAATATCAAGGATGGTGTACACGTTGTTAATTAACATATCAGCCTGACATATCGTGTGTTTTATACACTGACGAAGCTCATGAATATTCCTACTTTCTCTGTGTTAGAGTGCGGATGGTGTTTGTGTGTATTATGAAAGGTTTTTGCTTCCTCCTGTATTTGTAATGTGCATGTATGTTTCTTTTATATTTGTGTATACGCATTTATTATACAGGCAATATGTATTTGGATTTTCACAGTATTGACCAAAATTTCATGCAACCTGCAATAAAGTATTTTCATAATATTCATTCTCAGCTTTGAGTCGTGGATGTGGTGAGGCAGTGTCATGGATGTGTTGAGGCAGTGTCATGGATGTGTTGAGGCAGTGTCATGGATGTGTTGAGGCAGTGTCAAGGATGTGTTGAGGCAGTGTCATGGATGTGTTGTGGCAGTGTCAAGGATGTGTTGAGGCAGTGTCATAAATGTAATGAGGCAGTGTCATGGATGTGTTGAGGCAGTGTCATGGATGTGTTGAGGCAGTGTCATGGATGTGTTGAGGCAGTGTCATGGATGTGTTGTGGCAGTGTCAAGGATGTGTTGAGGCAGTGTCATAAATGTAATGAGGCAGTGTCATGGATGTGTTGGGGCGTGTCAAAGAAACCAACAAAGTCAGACAAATGAACAAAGAAACAGTCAGGTATACACAAACCAACAACAACAGTGAGAACAAAAACCCAACAAAGGAAAGCGATCATCCAACCAGTGTACATACCAATCAACAGACCGACCGACTGACCAAACAATCAATTAAACAAACGAACAAATGTGCGGCCAAATGTCCAACCAATTAAAAAAAAAAAAAAAACAAGATGAGGATTTCATTCCGAAGTCTGTATTGTGTTGAGCTCACGTGCGTTTTTTGTTTTAGGAACATTCAGAGTTGTTCATATTTTTAAGCTTATTCTTCTGATCCATTTTCCTCCTCTCAAAGCCAACCTCTGATCAACACATAAACCGGCACACACACATACAGACGGACACACATCGCTTCCCGACATTAGTGGACTCGTGTAGCGACAGGAATTCTAAAGAAGAATAGCGCGAGCAGGAAAATGACGTCAGTATAAGCTTGACGTCATGGCATCGCTAGTCTCACGACGCCGTGTACACAGTGACGAAATTGATCTTTCACGTCACTCATCCGAAAGGCGAGCAGCCTCTTCCAGGGATGACTGTTTTGATCCACACAGCCTCTTCCAGAGCTGACTGTTTGATTGGGAATACATAGTGGATCCCAAACTTGCAAAAATGAATCAACTCATTATACCCCAGACACACCACAGCAAGATATGGATCGACCATGATAGTTCAAGGGTGATGCCAGAATAGCTTGGCGCCATTGGGCGCCAAGCTATTCTGTCATCGCCCTTGAACTATTATGGTCGATCTGTGTCCTGCACTGCACTGCAGTCTTCGGAGGACAACGGCAACATTTGGGGATTTCGGTCCTAGGGTACAATGAGTTAATTAATATATTTTAAAGGTTGAAGAGGTACACCGCTGGATTACAAAATCGCCCAATGTCTATATACAAGAAAGCTATATACAAAATTCCAAGAGAATAGAACGAAAATTACGGACTCAAATGTTGGTCTACCGACTTTATATAAACGGCATTTATATATATATATATATATATATATATATATATATATATATATATATATATATATATATATATATATATATATATATATATATATATATATATATATATATATATATATATATAAATGCCGTTTATATATATATATATATATATATATAGGGGGTGTAGGGGGCTCTGGATAGAGGTAGCACCTTTGCTGTTCGGCAGCTGCGTCCTACATAGGACGGACGGGCATCACTGGTCCTCATCCATCTCCTTAATCTCTCACGTGCTGGCTCCAAGCGCCACACCCTGGCAAACCACCTCAGCTGGTGGGCTAAACCACGTGAGGGGGTGGTGTTCACATTGCACCACTAGGCGGATGAGCTGTTTCTGACAGCCAACGGCTAGAGGACGGAGGAGATCAGGTTGGATCCAACGGCCAAATGTGGGGGAGTAAACCTTTCAAATCAGGAGTGGAGCCCCGAAGGCAGACAGCTGCCTGTATTCACGCACTGTTCTGGCAGCTCCTGCAGCCAAACTGGTGCCAAACGTACTGCTTTGCATTCCTTTGGATACATCAGCGAGGCCGAGAGGGGGATCTTGACGACTGGGCACCCCAGGATCTCCATAAACTTCGCCCAGGCTTGCGCCCTGGAGAGGTCACTCCAGTGACTGACCCAGCAAGCGCATATACCCATTGTCTTCCGAGACAGGATGCCAAACTATATATATATATATATATATATATATATATATATATATATATATATATAGTCAATTAATTTAAACATGCTCGGAAGCTCTCAGAAATGAATATCGATCAAAGCATTTCCTAACGTTTCAGGCCTGTACGTACACTGAGAAATACGGAGATACTCGTGTCTACACACACACACACACACACACACACACACACACACACACACACACACACACACACACACACACACACATACACACACGCACGCACGCACGCACGCACTCACGCACGCACGCACTCACGCACCCACGCACGCACGCACGCACACAAACACACACACACGCGCACGCACACACACACACACACACACACACACACACACACACACACACACACACACACACGCACACACGCGCGCGCGCGCGCTTCCCGCCAAATGTACGTTTAACAGCGCGGTTAGCGTAGCTAGGCATGACGTCATTTTTTTTTTATTATCGTGTTACGTCTCTGACAGAGTCTGATGTGTGCCCGCCTATGTTCGTCATTTGCATGCTACGGAACGTGCTCCGACCAGCCCCATCGTAAATTCTATAGTATTTTCAATACGGTAGACAAAAAGGTGAAAAAATATAGCGTTTGTAACAGTGGGTGATTGAGGTCATAATTCAGTTAGCAAGTCAGCGATGTGAGTCTCCCCACTCGAATCACTCACCTACCGTATCAAACACACTTTTTTTTCAATTCCCTTCCTCCTGCCCTAACACTTTAACCCATTCAGCCATGACGCACTACGTCAGAAGATGGGTCGAACATGATAATTCAAGGGTAGTGTGTGAATAAAATGGTGCTCGACATCACACACCAACAACCGTTCTTTGAGCCTGTTTATTCTGGCTTGGCCGTAGACACAATGTTTCATGACACAGGTCTAGATTTTGTTTTGTCACTTTTTCCATTGCGTATTTCGAGCACATTTTTGCTTGCAATAAGCTAGGTACTGCTCTCGTCAGCGGACCCACCTAGCCACAATGGTGATTGACACCGAACGTTTTTGTTGTGACTGTTCTGTGGATTTCTACTCTTTGGTGTCACGTTTTTGTTTTTCAGTTCATTGCGTTGTTGGGGGAGGGGGGGGGGGGTGCGAATCGCACTATTGTCAGTTGTTTTTGTTTTGCGGCGTATTTCGCCGTGTTAGGTTATCGCTGCACTGCCTGTGTTTGATTCTAGTTGGGTCTGTTCGTTTTTGTTATAGTACTTTGGTGTTCCGTCCAAGTATTCCCATCATCCGTTGGTTAGGTTAAATGAGTACAGGTTGTTGAAGATGTTTTCTGGTCCACATATACTTTCGTATGTTTCTAGGCATCTGTTTGCCGGACCAAGAAGGTCATGTCGTTCCATCCAGGCTTCCAAAGTTTGCCTGTTTCTCGCTGTTGTCTATTCATTTCGTATTGTTTCTTAGGGTGGTTTGTTGGCCACCTCTCAGCGCTGTGGTTGTGCGCTGAACTGGTTATTTCGCAATCAATCAATAGCTTGAACAGGGATCGGGACTTCCAGCTTTCGCTGATTTCGTCCAGGGGGGGGTGGGCCCGGGGTTGTGGAGGGGGGGGGGGAGGTTGTCTCTCTGACTGTCTGCCGCTCCGTCGCTCAGCTGGCTGATGTTGTTGCCGGGGCCGGGTGGTTGGTGGTGCAGGATGCAGGTGATAGGCCGGAGGCCCGTCACCTATCGCCAGGCTGGTGGGTGGTGGTGTGCCAGCCACTCCCAAAGATGTTGTAGGAGTGGTGGCGGTGGTGGTGGGGGTGGCCGGGGGAACCGTGGCCGGTTGAAGATGGGTCTGGGGTGGTAGGGTGGTGGTGGTGGCGGCCAGTCAATTTTGGGTCGAGGCGTGGCGCGCTGTCGTGGCCGGGTTTAATGATGATACTGCGGTGGTAGCCGCATGTGGGGCGGCGGCGTGGGAAGCAGAGGTGGGCGCTGGTGCCGGTGGTGCTTTGGTGGTCGGTAGCGCTTGTTGATTGACCGTGGGCCAATAGTTGGTCCGGTGGGTGGTAGTTGTTGGAATGCCGGTTCTGTGGCCGCGTCTTTGGTCGCGGCTGATTCCGTTGCAGTGACGGCGTCCTGTGTTGTGGGTTGTTGGTGTGTCGTGCCGATTTTTTTGTTGGCCGTCTTGGGGGCGTCTATTGTAGTCTGGCTGGCTGCGTCGATCACCGGTGGTGGCTGGAGGTCGCGAATTGCTCCGCTGTGCACCAGCCACCGGGTGGCGACCAACGCACGCTGGTATGTGTCACCCTCCAACGCCGAGATGACTGGTATGGCGTCTTGGATGAGGAGCACCAAGTCGTCAAAGGTCATTTCGCGGACCCTCGTACTCTCCTCCTCTGCCGATGCCGGGCGCTCCCGAAAAAGTACTTCGGGAATTACGACCGGCCGTATGGCTGGTGGAGAGTCGGGCCCTGACGCCGACCCCGACGAACTGTGGGACTCCCCCTCCGACGGGGGTGTCGGTGATCTTTCCTCCACCGTTGATGGGGGTGGAGGCGGCGACTTGACTCGTTGTTGTTGTTGAGTCGTCTGCCTGGTGGTCCGGGTAGTCTGTGGTGTGGCGGCCTCGAGGGCCGCACGGGCCTCAAGGGCCGCACGGGCATCGCTGGCCCGTCGGAGGCTTTTGAAGTACGCCTTCTTCTCGTAATAATTCATACGAGATGTGTCCCGTCTTGGTGTTTCAGCCATGGTGCGCTGTGCGGTGTGCCGTTCAGGTTATTTCGCGCGGCCGTTTGTCGTTTTATGCCCCTTGCGCGCGCGTGGCCTCGTGTGAGTCATCATCGAGGATCATACTTGTTGTTTGGTTTCTGTTATTGGTCGGTCCGTTAGCCCTGAGTCATCTACTGCTCAGGCCCGCGCGCTCGTGTTCCGTCTCTGCATTGTTACTATGCGTACATTTTTGGTTTCTCACGTTTTTGTTGCAACATTTGTACGTTTGTTTTTGGTGGGGAAGTCAATCTTGTATTACTGTCCGTTTGTTATCGTGTTGTTTCGTTTCTTGTTTTTTGTTGTGGGGGCAATGTGTTTCATTGCGTTTTTGTTGTATCAGAGGTCGTTTATTTTGCCTTTTTGCATTTGGGTGTCGGAATGATTCTTGCGCACGGCAGCCCACACTTTTTTTTTTTTTTTTTTTTTTTTTTTTTTTTATCCCCGCGGCGCGGCCCGGTGTGAGATACTAGTGACTTTTCGTTGTTGTTGTTCGTTGTTTGGTCGAACATTCCTTCTTTCCTTTCCGCGCGGCGCGGCCCGGTGTGAGATACTAGTGACTTTTCGTTGTTGTTGTTCGTTGTTTGGTCGAACATTCCTTCTTTCCTTTCCGCGCGGCGCGGCCCGGTGTGAGATACTAGTGACTTTTCGTTGTTGTTGTTCGTTGTTTGGTCGAACATTCCTTCTTTCCTTTCCGCGCGGCGCGGCCCGGTGTGAGATACTAGTGACTTTTCGTTGTTGTTGTTCGTTGTTTGGTCGAACATTCCTTCTTTCCTTTCCGCGCGGCGCGGCCCGGTGTGAGATACTAGTGACTTTTCGTTGTTGTTGTTCGTTGTTTGGTCGAACATTCCTTCTTTCCTTTCCGCGCGGCGCGCGGCAAGTTCTATCCATTATGATTACGGTTTATTGCGTTGTTTCCGCGTAATTTCTTTTTATGATTCTCTTATTCCTTGCCGTTCAGTTCAGGCATAAAACTCTTGTTTGTTGGTTTCGGGATTAATTTCATAACACGCCTCGGTTCAAATCTGCGCGCTCCCAGTCGTTTTTGGCATGTCCGTTGGCCCCGCGTTGTTTTGCGCGTTTGTTTACGGCAGTGTGATCATCTGTTCTCAGTGTTGAGTTTTGATCAGATGATCTGGTCTCCCCGCAGACTCATTTGGCTTTTTCCGATGTTGCGGATTCTGGCCTGGGATTATTGTTTTCCTTCGTGTTTCGGAGGTTTCTTTGGTCGGCTTGTTTTCCTTTGCGCTGTGGTTTTGCGCTATGATATTTTTCTGGCGAGATTTGGTTAGAAAGAAGAAATAAGAAAAAAGAAGAAAAGGGAAACAAAGAGGGGGGCACACTACACATGCACATGCAATTGTTGGTTACTTGGTATCTGTGTTACCAGTCCCAGAGTGTTTTCAGATTTACGGGTTTGAGTCAGGATATTGAGTCACTTCCGAAGACTGTACCCTCCTTGTGATGTTGCATAATATTTGGTCATCGGGTGGCTGAGCGGCCCCCGCGCCAACTGTTAGCATGTTCACGTTGCAAGTTCAAAGCTGGGCTTGAGATAGTACATACGTGTACGTGCGCGTCATCATTTTCAGCACACGTTATTGTGCATGTTTGTTGGTTTTGTTCCTTCTCAGTCGTTGAGAAGTAATGTCCAGGCTTGTTTTGCCTTTGTGTTTAGTTTTCTTGTTTGTTTCATTTGTTGGTGAGGAAGTAATTGTTGCTTGACTAGACCTGTGCCACTAGTAATAGTGTGACCAAGCCAGGCAGTCTTCGTTGCGTGTTGTGGTGGATCAGCACGAGGTCCAATCTAACGCGGGAAAGCTCGGCGAGGGTAGTCCCCAACGATCGTGTGTGAATGTGTGTGAATAAAATGGTGCTCGACATCGCACACCAACAACCGTTCTTTGAGCCTGTTTATTCTGGCTTGGCCGTATACACAATGTTTCATGACGTGTTTTTTTTTTTTTTTTTTTTTTTTTTTTTTTTCGTGTTACGTCTCTGACAGAGTCTGATGTGTGCCCGCCTATGTTCGTCATTTGCATGCCATGCTACGGAACGTGCTCCGACCAGCCCCATCGTAAATTCTATAGTATTTTCAATACGGTAGACAAAAAGGTGAAAAAATATAGCGTTTGTAACAGTGGGTGATTGAGGTCATAATTCAGTTAGCAAGTCAGCGATGTGAGTCTCCCCACTCGAATCACTCACCTACCGTATCAAACTCTTTTTTTTTTTTTTTTTCAGTTCCCTTCCTCCCGCCCTAACACTTTAACTCATTCAGCCATGACGCACTACGTCAGAAGATGGGTCGAACATGATAATTCAAGGGTAGTGCCAGATTAGCTTGGCGCCTGTCGGCGCCAGGCTAATCTGGCACTGCCCTTGAATTATCATGATCGACCCTTGTCATGCAGGTGGTGCTTAGTCATCAGATGACGCCTCCAAAATTTGGGAAATACGGCCGTCGGGCTGAATGGGTTAACGGATTCGTCAAACAAACGAACGAACAAACACAATTCGTGAAGAAAACAAATCATCACAATTTGGGTTGGTCCGTTTAAAGTACCATCACGCCTAAATCTGAAGGCCCATTTCAGCACCATTTGTGTTTGCTGTGCCTTGTCGACACGCCTAGTGAGCGTGAACAGCAATCTGGACACGTAGCAAAAGCACACGAGTGATCGCACTTTATTTATTCCGCGCGGACGTTAGGGTGTCGATCTATTTTTAGCTGTTTCTCAGTCGTACTGAAAGCGTCGTATTTATGGAACGGGGTGGAATCATTGCCAGGTTACTTGATCTCAAGACGACGTGTGCTGAACTGGATTGACCTTGCGTCTAAATGTGCCATGACCAGACCTGTGTGCAGCGTGTCGTAACCGTCTGTGACAGAAGCGTGTATTTGAACAGTTACGGCGGTAGTGGGACTTCAACCCAGACACACTACTGGATGATAATTCAATGATAGTGCCAGATTAGCCTGGTGCCACCAGGCGCCAAGCTAATCTTGCACTACCCTTGAATTAGCACGGTCGATCCATCTCCTACAAATGGTACGTGGTCGTTAGGTGACAGCCCAAAATATGGTCTTGGGATTAAAAGGGTTAAACGGATTAAAAGGGTTAATATTTTCTCTCAGGTAACACCGTACTGGTATAGACGACGAGATAAATCATGACGTATCAGAAGTTTCACGGTCGATCCATCTCCCTCTGTGGTTCGCCTGGCTCATGCTTCGTGACCCATGACGTCAGCCCTTGACCTTTAACCTGCTCGAGTCCGGGACACTCCTCTGCTCTATTTTCCGGGTGACAATAACCTGTCTCTGAAATCATCGCGAACTCACCGACGAATACTACACAAATCCTCAGGCTAGAGGACATACATGTACGTGAGTACAAGAGGCATAGATCCTCATGAGCCCCCGCGACTGCGGGGGCTCATGAGGATCTATGTCTCTTGACTTTTTTGTAATAAATTTTACTAATTGCTGATGTGAACGTTTTAACGTGTCAACGCTGTTGTTGCGGCCAGTTCGTCCAGGTTTGAACGGAGACTAGGTGAATGCACGCCGGAGGAAACAGCTCGCGTA
>BTPG01000002.1:2727881-2745381 GCA_036245525.1 Semisulcospira habei | reverse complement strand
CTCTCTCTCTCACAAGATATTTCGAGGTTAGTGCCAGATTGGCTTGACGCCTGGCAAGGCGTCAAGGTAATGCAGCACTGCCCTCGAGAAGTGTCGTTGCATCTCCAACGCTCAAACCTGAACATGTTTTAACACCACAATGTAACGGTCAACAAACAGCAAACAAGTACAGACTTGTCAACAAGAAGATCAGGAAGAGGATGAAAGAAGCCAAAGAATATTGGATTGAAGACCAGTGTTGTAGCGTGGAAGAGGGCATGGCAAATGGCAACAGCAAGAAGGCTTATGAAACGCTAAGGACCCTCACCAAGACTCAACAGCGAACAGCCACAGTCATCGAAGACAGCAGCGGCCAACTCCTTACGGAAAACACTGCTGTACTAAACAGATGGACTGAGTACTGCCGAGACTTGTATAACTACAAGGCTGAGCCAGACACCAGCATCCTCCAAAACAACCAGGCTGGGGCCAGGAAGGCTGAAGACCTGCCAGTGTTAGCTGAAGAGGTGGAAGCAGCCGTACGCGGCCTGAAGGGAGGAAAGTCTCCAGGTGTAGACAACGTACCTGCTGAACTGTTGAAACATGGAGGAGAAGTAACAACGAAGGTCCTCACTACACTCTGTCAAAAGATCTGGGAGCAAAAGAAATGGCCAGTAGAATGGACACAGTCTCTAGTGATCCCGCTCCCCAAGAAAGGAAACCTGAAACAGTGCCAGAACTACAGAACTATCAGTCTGACAAGTCACCCTAGCAAAGTAATGCTTAGAATCATTCTCAACCGCCTCAAAACTTTCGCCGAGGAACTGCTGGCAGAAGAACAGGCTGGCTTCAGAGTTGGAAGAAGCACTGTAGAGCAGATTTTCAACTGCCGCGTCCTGATCGAGAAACATCTGCAGCATCAGCGCGAACTCTACCACAACTTCATTGATTTCAGGAAAGCATTTGATCGCGTCTGGCACGACGGACTCTGGCAAGTCATGAGATCGTTCAACATAGAGGAGGGACTGATCCAAATGATAGAAGCGCTTTACAAGAACGCCTGCAGCGCGGTTCTACTTAACAATCAGTCAGGCGAGTTCTTCAGGACGACGATCGGTGTCCGTCAAGGATGCCTGCTCTCTCCTGTCCTTTTCAACATATTCCTGGAGAAGATCATGCAGGAAACCCTCCACGACCACCATACTTCAATCTCTATTGGTGGCAGATCCCTGTGCAATCTTCGATTCGCAGACGACATTGACCTCATGGCAGGCAGCAATAGTGAGCTGCAAAACCTGACAGACAAACTTTCAAGTAGCGCAGGGTCTTATGGCATGGAGATCAGTACGGATAAAAGCAAAGTGATGATCAACACCACAAGCGACAGCAGCAGCAACATTCACATGAATGGCCAAAAGCTAGAAGAGGTCAATAGCTTCAAGTACTTGGGAGCCACCCTGTCCAAAGACGGTAGTTGCATAGCAGAGATCCGTATCAGGATAGGTACAGCAACATCCGCAATGGCCAGGCTGGACAGGATATGGCGAAGTAACTCCATCAGCTTCACCATCAAGTACAGGCTTTACAAGTCCCTCGTAGTGTCTATTCTACTCTACGGCTGTGAGACTTGGACACTGCTTGCAGACTCAGAAAAGAAAATCCAGGCCTTTGAGAACAAGTGCCTGAGGAAGTTGCTCCGCATCTCGTACCGCGAGCACAAGACCAACGAATATGTACGGAGCATCGTCACTTCCCTGGTGGGCCCACATGAACCCCTTCTGGCAACCGTGAAACGGCGCAAGCTTGCTTGGTTTGGCCACGTGACCCGACACAACACCTTGTCCAAGACTATCCTCCAAGGCACTCTCGAAGGAAGTCGTCGGCGAGGTCGTCAGAGAAAGAGTTGGGTCGCAAACATAAAAGAATGGACCGAACTCGAGATGTCAGACTTGCTTGCCACCGCCCAAAATAGAACTCAGTGGAGAGCACTGTCTGTTGCTGCTGCCTTTCAGTCCCCCCAACGCCCAGTTCGGGCAAGGGACTGATGATGATGATGTAACGGTCAATCTAAAAGTACAAATAGCTGTCACTTGCTTAGTCTGCTTGGAGGCGATCCACTCAAATCTGACACTACCAAGGCGCTATCGTAGTTGAAGATACTGTCCTAACTTAACCCCTTGTGCGTGCAGTCACCGGTGCTTTTACTGTTCCGGCAGCTGCCTGCACAAGGGGGATTCCGGCAGCTGCCTGAGCAAGGTGGGGGTAATAGAACGACTCAGTTGACCAGTCGACTTGATGTGAAACGGTGACGAAATGAATGTCGGGGAAAAAATATTCAGAATAAAGGGGACAGAATAGAATGGGGAAAGGGAGGGAAGTAAAATGTAACAGGGTGGGGTGGTGGGGTAGGGAAGCGGGAGCGGGGGGGGGGGGGGGGGGGGGGGGGGGCGTACATTATGTTAATGACAGTAATACCTGTCAAGAGTGTTCCCTGCTCAGTGAGGTTTAATGACAGTAATACCTGTCAAGAGTGTTCCCTCCCCAGTGAGTTTTTATGACAGTAATACCTATCAAGAGTGTTCCCTGCCCAGTGAGGTTTATTGAAAGTAATACCTATCAAGAGTGTTCCCTGCCCAGTGAGGTTTAATGACAGTAATACCTGTCAAGAGTGTTCCCTGCCCAGTGAGGTTTAATGACAGTAATACCTGTCAAGATTGTTCCCTGCCCAGTGAGGTTTTCGGGCCCACAAGGGCCGCAATGAGCCCGCGCACGACTGCGTACGCGGGCCCACTGTGGCCCTTGTAAGCCCGAAGACCTTTTGCTACTGGACTGCATCAAGCGTGTTATTTGTCAACTCCCTCGTGAGCCACAGACTCAGACAACACCAGGGACACTGTGCGCGGCGCGCGAGAAATCTAGCGGAGTTACTGCGCTTTCCGCATACACTTCTTTGTCATCTTCCAGTCTCTTACACATTTTCCT
Source organism: Semisulcospira habei (assembly GCA_036245525.1). Lineage (NCBI taxonomy): Eukaryota > Metazoa > Mollusca > Gastropoda > Semisulcospiridae > Semisulcospira > Semisulcospira habei. Next base: position 2,742,420 of record BTPG01000002.1, on the reverse strand, counting down.
CTTTGGCCTGGCTCTATTCCATTTTCCCATTTTCGTCCGTTTTCAAGGCAACGGGAGTCCCCTTGTCACATGTTACCAGTGTAACGTGTGATAACTTTCTGATAAGTAGACTCCCAAGTGCGAGAATTCCAGGCGAATGCAGTTCGCGCGAGGTTGCTGACTGATAGTCGTAAGTATGGAGAATTACGTCCCCTGAATCTCTACGTCACACATAATGTTTGGGGTCCATTCAAGGGCACACTTCACGCTTATACTTTTGTAATCTGAAGAAAAAATCGTTGTATTACGAGGTAGGCTTTGTTAGTGGTTTTGTCGCCGCTCGGGTCTGGTCAGGGGGGGGGGGGGAAGAGGGGAGGGGAGGGGGAGGTGAGGGGGGAGGGGAGGGGGGGGAAGTAGAGGGGTCAATATCGGAGTACCTCCTATATTGACCCCCCCCCCTGTCCGGACCCGAGAGGAAGTCCTCGACTTTAACCTCTGAAATTGACCCCCCCCTCCCCCTCCCCCCCCCCCCCCCCCCCCCCCCCCGCCGACCGAACCCGAGAGGCGACAAGAGCCAGTGGCAAAGCCTAACTCGTTATACAAATAATAATACCACCTTTGTTGACACACTATACAAACCGCGCTGACGGCGCTCTGCGATGTGAAGACAAAAGAATGCAACTCCTTTTTGGCGAAAGGCGAGATTGTCATTGTATTACAAAGAAAATGTCGCTTTTATTATAAAAAAAAAAAAAAAAAATTACTTAGATTCTTTGCTTGCACAGGGCATCGTTTTTGTGGGTACATGCAATGCCGTTTCGTAAGTTCACATTGCCATACAAATCACAGCCGCGAGATGGCCTTTGTTGCCTGCTTGGCGTTAAACCCAAATAACCAACTAACTAACCATACAGATCAAAGAATCAGGTTGATGTTCAGGTTTCGTTGGCAAACTAACGACTCCCAACAACAAACAACGAACGGGAGCAGAATAAAAGAGAGACAGCCAGCTTGAACAAGAAGCATAGACACCACTCCGAACATCTCCAAGAGGCATAGATCCTCATGAGCCCGGAGGGTTAGGGTTAGGGCCCGGAGGGTTCACGAGGATCTATGCCTCTTGGAGATGTTCGAAATGTTGTCAGTGCTTGTAGCAGAATCTGGCTGTCCACCGTGACTGCGTTCTCTTTCGTTGTTGCGAGTGAAATCTCACTAATATCTTTCATTTTAGCTGGCCATTTTGCACAGGTATGACTGTACCGCTGGTGAAAAGAACATCAAGGTCAGGCAGGTGGTGGGGTTTAGTGGAGGGGGGGGGGGGAGGGATAGGGAGGAAGTGAAGCAAAGGAAGAGGGTGGATGGGGGGGGGGGGGTGTGTGAACTAATTTTCCTCGCGGAGGCTTCCAGTAGTGACCATGTCGGCGTCAGAAGCAGTGAAGTGAGCGAGTCGTCTTCATTCTCGCACAGAGTGGGCAGAGTTACCTGACTTGAGCGCGGCCGGCTGGCGCATGTGCAGTCAAGGCTGCACGCGTTCATTAACTTCTGCTGCTGTAACACCCTTTTTGACTGACCGCGTTGTGTGTGGGATAGTTTCGGTGCCTGCAGGTACTGATAATTTTCAGTTAAAAAAAAAAAAAGCACATCTATAAACGTGAAAACATTCGAAACTTGCCGGACACCGAAACTTTGGAAAGTTCTGAGACTAGCCGGCTCAGTGACAGAAGTGTAAGTATCTGATTTAGTCCGTGGCGAATTCTTCGCAGCAGGCTCCTATCTTTCATGAGAACATTCCGTCAAAGGTTATGACGTTCGTACACATTTTTACGAAAAAGTTGAAGAGGCATAAAGCTGGTTGGCGGACTTGTCTATGTCTTTATCCAATCTAGCTATTTGCAAAATCTCAATTGAATATAACACAAACTACGGACTCCAGCGCGGATCAACCAAATTCTATCAACTCATTCTTTCTCTTTAACCCATTCAAACCCTGACGCACTACAGCAGGAGATGGGTCGACCTTGATAATTCAAGGGTAGTGCCAGATTAGCTTGGCGCCGACAGGCGCCAAGCTAATCTGGCACTATCCTTGAATTAGCATGGTCGATCCATCTCCTGCAACTGGTGCATAGTCTTTAGATGACGCCTCCAGAATTTGGGAGATAGGGCCGTCGGGCTGAATGAGTTAACGGGTCATCCAAATGAAATATGCTCAGAGGCTTACCGAAATACATCTCGAAGGAAGCATTTTCTATGTTCGTACAAATATAAACGTTTGTCACGTGTAAGAACGTTCGTTCATAGTTCCATTTTATGCTCGTCGTTCAATGGACAATAACGTGTATTCAATTCAATAACTATGTGCATTTCTCAGGAATATTCCGCTTGGTTTGAAACATCCGCGTACACTTCAGGGACCTGCCGGCATAAGAAAATGAGTGCACACACTGTTTCTATGTCCATAGTCTTCTTAGACAGAAACCTCAGGAAAAGGACACTCATTTGCTGGTCTGTGATTTCGGAAAGGCTCTGTCTTTGGGTTCCTGTACTGGACACAGATAATGTCAAAAAATAGACAGCGCTCATGCAACGTCAGCGTACCAAAAGCCAAAGAAATCACATTTGAATTTTTTTCATAACTTATGGCTAACTTTGTGTTTATTAAACAAATGTGTGCGAGCAGTGCCTTAAACGGCCGTTTATCAGCAAAATGCACTGCTGTGTATAAATAGCGTTCAAAATCTGACAACAAACAAGTATATTTAGACCAAACAGTTTTATCGTTTGTTAAGTAACGTCTTGAGTCAATTTGGGCTAAGGCTCCGATATTGAAACGCTTGGGGCTCCTACACTGGAACGGTCCAGCACATACGGTTCTGCCTGTTCCGACTCTGTACAAGCAGTACGCCTCTATCAAGCCACCGCACAGATGTGGTCCAAATTTAACTCAAGCTACCGTACTCTGAAGACTGCATTGCAGTGCAGGACACAGATCGACCATGATAGTTCAAGGGTGATGCCAGAATAGCTTGGCGCCCATAGGCGCCAAGCTATTCTAGCATCACCCTTGAACTATGATGGTCGATCCTTATCTTGCTGTGGTGTGTCTGGGGTAGAATGAGTTAAGGTGATGGTCCTATACCTCAGTACAGAGTGTCAAAAAACAGAATCATTTTACTGTATACAAATTCAAGGTCACGGTGACAAAACCCTTCTTCAGGCAATATGTCATGAACTATGGTCCATTTGGATCCAAATTTTACATTTCTAATATACCTTGATGCTTTCTTGAGGCATACAACTAAATCGCTAAAATGACGATAATACCTCCCGGGTGCACCTCACGGCGACCATATTTGTTTGTGCAATGCTGGCCATACCGATGGTACCCAGTAAGAGAAGGTCCTCGGGCCGGATGACGTTTTGCTGTTGTGAGTTTCCCAATACTGGAACTGACGCAAGTGCTCCAAAATTGAAAGTCAGGCTCCGCTTTTAAAACGTAGGCAACATTTTTGTTGTTTGTTTCGCAAATTCCAGGTCATTATAGATTTCTTACTACTGCTTCTATGACAGCAGACTTAATCTCGGGTGTGAACTTTTGACCTCCATACTTGCTTTATCAAGGTCATCTTTTCGAAATTACGAACATTTCAATTCGCGCGTTTAATAACGGAGCCTCTCCCCTATACCTCCTACACAAGGGGCATCATTTCTTGATAGCTGACGTGCTTATTCTAGAGTTTGTTTTTTTAATTTGTCTTTTCTTATAGTTCTATGGCAACAATACGTATATACAGCGGCAGGAGACAGACCGACGCTGATAGTTTAAGAGTTGTGCCAGATTATCTGCTGCGTAGCTCCAATGCTAGACTTTCCATTCTCGTACCGAAAGGTCGCGAGTTCGAATCCAGCTCTAGTCAACATTTGCTCAGACCCTATTCGGTGTCCCGTCTTTACAATCATTGAAATCACTCTCGTGATGGACAAAAGACTAACGTCTTTTGTCCATCACGAAAGCGATTTCAGTCCTAAATCTATTTTGCTTAACGTTTTACGAGTAAGCTATACCGCTTGTCAAATCTGGCAAGCACTTTCAAAACAAAAGTAAACTCGAGCATAATGTGTTTACTATATTCAAAACAAACAGTTCAACAATTCAAATGTTTTGCTTCAGTAAATTGAATAACTTTCTTAGAAATAACTACAAAAGAAATGAACACGCCTTGGAAGAACACGCAACACATTTGGGCTGGGTCTTCCGGAGGTTACATTGTCCCTCGTTGCTATTTCTTTGCTCTTTACATGCTTGGTTCCCATCTCTCAATTTAACCCTTTGGCTGTCGGTAGCGGTTCTTGTCGCGATGATTCCTTCAGGAATCATCGCGACAAAAACTGCTACCGACAGCCAAAGGGTTAAGAAATGTACGTGTCAACGTGCCACGCTAAGAAACAAAAAGAATGATGACAATGTGAAAGTGGGACAACCTCGCGTCTCTGTGTTGTATATCAACCTATCTTCCACAACAGATGTGACGACAGCATGAAATAATTTTGCCGCGCTGTGGTACATGAAAGTTCATCTTCTGGACGGGGTGTGACATGACAGATTGTACCGCGGTGATACCGGAAGTGACTTACTGACATTTTTTTGGGGCGGATGTTAGTAGTATAACGGAAGTCTTCTGTCCAGTTTCAGTATTACTCAAGTCGTGACGAAACCGTTTGTTGTCAGGACATCCATTTTAAGAAAAGCCAGCGGGCGAACTCGTACGCAGTAAGCAAGAAACTCCTGGCAGAAGACGGAAGACGGTGGCAATAATCTTTCTGACAAGAATGAAGTGAAATTCTCTGATGAAACTGGAGTAAGAGACATTGCATGCTGTTTTACAGGCGGCAGAGGGGAGGTGGCTGTAAGTTGTTTGACTGTTCTAGTTTATCTCACTGCTGTTTTCGGCCAGTGAACAAGACAGCTAAATCTGTTGTGCAACTGAACACAAGTGTATCTTGCGGATCAGAGGACACAGTGAAGAGCGTTCGTTTTTGTCGAGAGGAGGTTTTGTGGATTGAGCGGTGACTGGCGTCAGCACCACGAGAGACGTGTTGGAAGATCTGCACGAGGCCGTTGTCTACTGCCAGCATGGCGCACACAATTTCCTCTCTTCTTTTCTTCGCTGCAGGTGAGGATGTTCGTGCGAGTGAGTGCATGTACGTATGTGTGTGTGCGTGTGTTTGCGTGTGCGTGTGTGTGTGTGTGTGTGTGTGTGTGTGTGTTTATACGTGTGTATGTGTGTGTAGAAGTGTACCAACATGGTATACCCAGCCCAAAGTTGTTCCTACTTATAAGCCTGTTCTTCTGACCCATCTCTCTCCACCCTCTGCCCACACATTGCCTCTGATCCGAACACTCCAATGCGGAATAGGCCATCGGGCCGACATCAGCCGTGGTTGGTTCCAGCACACCAGTGCGCGTCCCTACGACGGCCGACGTAGGCCTGACAGTCCTTGTGCACTGGGACACTGGCACACACAAACATAGACAGACACCCGGTGCTTCGCGCTAGTTGTACGTTCTGTTGGCTGGTGGAGCGACAGGCGTTCCGAATAAGAACAATAGTACGGAGCAACGAAATGACGTCACTATAATCTTCACGTCATGGCATCTTACGTTACCTGATTTTCAACATGGTTCCGAAAATTACAAACTTTGCTTTTCTCCCGGGCCAAAAGTTGAATGTGTACAAAGCTGGCTAACGAACTAATTCAGGCCTTACACCAGTCCATATGCAAAATAAAGTAAGTAACGTGCAAATTGTGGACTGATAATTATGCAAGTCAACCGTTTTTCCTTGAAAGGTCATTTTACTCGTGAAAGAGTACTCCAGTTTTTAAATCTTTAAAGGCATGCTTGGGGACGTCTGGCAGCGGTAAAATAAAGACAGTATTTACATCACTATCTGTGCAAATTTAACTCGTTCAGTGCCGAGAAAATGTGTACAGTCACAACTGCAAGAGGTATAGAGCCTCATGAGACCCCCGCGACTGCGGGGGCTCATGAGGCTCTATGCCTCTTGCTGACACCACATTGAAATCATCTTCACAGGACAAGAAGGGCTTCCTGGTCTTGAATTGACGATGACAACAGAACGCACAGTTTCCGTCAACGAGCACTAAACGGATTAAAGCTTTCCTAAAATAGTGATTTATTATCAAAAATGAATGAATTACCTTTCAAGACATTGTACAGGTACAAAGCTGCCTAGCAATCTCATACGAAGAAAGACAGAGTAGTGTGACATTTCAAGCAAATATAATACAGTTTACGGACTATTAGGCGGGGTCAACCGACTTTCTCCAAGTGAGCATTTCTCTGCAATTAGCACGCCAATTTCAATATCCTTGGAGGCTCTCGTCACGAATTTAGATTGAGAGAACTTTCCAAAGTTTAAAGAATTTATGTACAGCGGAAACAGCTGAGGTATTCATTGTCGCGCGCGCGCTCACGCACACACACACACACACACACACACACACACACGCACACACACACACACACACACACGCACGCACGCACACACACACACGCACGCACGCACACACACACACACGCACGCACGCGCACGCACGCACGCACGCACGCACGCACGCACGCACACACACACACACACACACACACACACACACACACACGCGGCGCTTTGGCGCCAAAAGTACGTTCTACATGAAGCTTAGAGCAGCCAGGCGTGACGTAATTCTCTCTGTTCCTTTTTCCTACCCCCCTCCTCCCCCGCTGCCTCTACATCACCCCATCCCTTCTCATTCCCGTCTCTTCCCTCTTCTGGACTTTTTCCTCTCTCTCTCTCTCTCTCTCTCTCTCTCTCTCTCTCTCTCTCTCTCTCTCTCTCTCTCTGGCATGTGTATTTGTTTCGTTTATTTATTTATTTATTTATTTATTTATTGTCCGTTCATTACCCTCCGCCACCAGCAACATGTCCGTCCCCCAGAGTCCTATTATGTGCAGAATAAATGGACTGCAAGCTGTACGTGATTGTGCCATCACACGGTTTTTTTTTTTTTTTTTTTTTTTTTTTTTTTTCCCCCACAGTGTGTGTTCATAATGTGTCTCCACGTAAACCAGCGGCTGTATTACCGAAGTTACGACTCATTCCGGGTCTTCCCTGGAACAAAGGCCGCTTTCTCGTGTCTCATTGTCTGTCTGACCCTGTCCTTATCTGTCTAGCGGTTTGTTTGATTCATGGCGGGCACGTTTCTCTTGCAAACCGCCAGACGCCAGCTGCCTTCAGCCAAACTCGTAAGCAGGCAATGGCAAAGAACATGCTGCAAGAGATGAACCGACTTGGCTGGTTCAAGTGCAGTGCCAGATTAGCTTGGCGCCTGTAGGCGCCAAGCTAATCTGGCACTGCACTTTGAACTCAGTCGCCGAGCTAATCATGGACTTTCCCCCTTCAGCCGTCTAGGCAATGAACTTGGCGAAGGCCTTGTCAGTTGACTCCGGAACTGAAAGAGTCTCTTTCATGGTCTGCTGCTTCGGTAATCCGCCCGTTAAAAAAATATGACACTTTGCATGACGGCGTGCATTGTTTAACCCTCTCTGTGTTGATAACGGTTTTAGTCGCCATGATCCGTCACGCAAAGGGTTGATGGAAGAATGCACAAAGAATACCGCCCGGCCTTGCAGTTGGAATGCTTTGTTAAAAATAATATGGGTAGTTCATGCGACCTTCTCCAGGGAGTAAGGGATTGACTCATTCGCGGCCAGCCGCATCCGGATGCGCGGCGTAAGCCGCGCATCCGGATGCGGCTGGCCGCGAATGAGTTAACACCTCGCAATAATCTCCTTTGTAAAATGTTCTTGGTGTGGCTTACGCTAAAGCTAGACAATAAGGCTAACTTAAAAATTATGAAGTTTGAAGGCCCACTACCGCGGTAACTGTTCAACGATACACTTCTGTAATAGATGGTTACGAAACGCTACACACAGGTCTCGCTATGGTTCATTTAGACACAGGACAATCCAGTTCAGCACGCGTCGTTTTGATATCAAGTAACCTGACAATGACTCCACTCCGTTCTAGAAATACAACGCAATCAGTACGAGAAAAAGCTTAAAATAGGTTGACATGCTAACGAGAGCGCAGAATAAAATAATAAGCGCGATGACGCGTGTGCTTTTAGCTGCGTGCCCAGAATGCTGTTAATGCTCATTAGATGTGTCGACAATGCACAACAAACGTCAACTGGTGCTGAAATGTCCCTTCAGATTTATGCGTAATGGGACATTAAATGCAATAAAATGAAAGACTTTTTCTGCTGTTCTTATCCTGTGCACGCAGGAACGTTCCCTCCATTACACACAAAATTTTGTGGAAAAACTCTGATACTCGTGACCACTCACATGGATTGTGAACAGAAGGGTAGAACAGTCTTAGCACAGGCAAGACAACAATTGAAAGCCCGTTGTATAGTCGAATTTTAGCAATCAAGTCCTGCCAGGGAGCAGATCACCAGTGAAAGAAAAATGGAAATGTTCTGCACACATGACTAGGAACGCACAGCAACAACAACAACAACCACATTAACAATAGCAATAACAAAAAACAAAACAAAAGATGGGATGAACCATAACCCATAAAGTCCTTTTCATATGTCCTCGCTGTCAATGGTCTCTACCTTTTGTCTTTGACCTCATTCTGATGTTTAATTATCTCCTATTGAAAAATTCTCGCAGATCTGCCAAAGCGTCAGTGAGTTCTATAAGGGACGCAGGCCATATGCGTCATTGATTTGTCAAACATCGTTTGTCATGACGTAAGTTTTAGTTTTTACGTAATTTTATATTTTACGTGATATGAGTTTCACTTTTGCTTCATAGGCTTGAGAAAATGGTGACAAAACAAGAACTTCACGGTACAATTTCAGTTTTGCTATAATTTGTGTAAAAGCAGGTTGACTTTACCTAGCAAATGATATACTAAGTACACGGGTCACCTGCATGCTCTTCTGAAAGCGCGTCGATGTGTGTGTGCGTGTTAGTGCGTGCGTGCGCACGCGCTCCAAACATCTACGAGAGGCATAGATCCTCATGCGCTCTCCGGGCGCATGAGGATCTGCTCCTCCTGGAGATCCGCGCATGTTTGTGTGCGTGTGTGTGTGTGAGAGAGAGAGAGAGAGAGAGAGAGAGAGAGAGAGAGAGAGAGAGAGAGAGAGAGAGAGAGAGAGAGAGAGAGAGAGAGAGAGAGAGAGAGAGAGAGAGAGAGAGAGAGAGAGAGAGAGAGAGAGAGAGAGAGAGAGAGAGATGATGATGATGATGAATCTTTATTTATTCAGGATAAAGCTATTAGGCAACTCAATGCCTGTCTTACAAGCTGTCCTGGAAACAAACAACATAACAGGAAAATAAACATAGCATGCAAATAATAACAATAATAATAATAATAAGAAGAAAAACTACGGAAAAAAAAAAAAAACACAAACACAATAGGTGAATCAATGAAAGGGAAAAAAAAAAAAAAAGTCGTATTGGAGAAGTAGTAACTGCCACCAACACAAAAGTAAGAGAAATAAATGAGTGCATAGCATTAATATTATACTCAGCTAAGACAGTGTCAAAGAATCAGCAGCATCAAGAGCATATAGCGACACCGACAAGACCAAGGATTATCAGTTTACAAATGTAAGGAGAACGAGAAAATACTTGACTTTCACGTGTTATCAACAACAATACTCTTATATTGCAAACTGTGAAGTCAGGCTGAATGGAAGTGCGTTCGCAAAGCTCGTTTAAAATGGGTTTTACCTGAACATGATTTAATGTTCAATGGCAATGAGTTCCAGACAAAACTGCCCGAAAATAGAAGGCTTGACTTGTAGAGATCTATCCTGGGTCGGGGTAAATGAAGCAAGCCATGTCTCGTGTGTAGCTGATGCCTAGGGCTGAAGTTAAATAGCGCGCACAGATACTCGGGGACTTGATAATGAAATATTTTGTGCATGAGGACGCATTTGTTAAATTTGAGTTGTTCCTTCAGTGGAAGCAGGCCAAGAGATTTTATCTTTTGGTCTGTGGAAGTAGGGTGTGGAATAATTATTTTAACTGAACGACGATATAGCGAGTTGACTTTTTTAATATGACGTTCGCTGCATTCGTCCCACAAAGAGGACGCATAGTCACAGTGGCTCTTAATGTGCGCGTGAAAAAACAATGTACAGCACTTTGTACTAAGAATATGTCTAAGTTTAGAGAGCAGAAATACATTTCTGGACAAGGTTTTGCACAAACTGTCAATATGCGACGACCAATTGAGCTGGTCGTCAAGTACAACTCCCAGTATGCGGTGCTTGGATACCTGTTGGATAGGTTTATCACCAAGTGAAAGTATCAAAGGGGCAGGACGTAGCTGATGCTTTTGGCGGGTTGTTATCAACATGCTTTTGGTTTTAGAAGTACTGAGGAGCATGCGATTATGCGTACACCAATCTAACACTTCATCAAGACTTTGCTGGAGGATACAATTTAGCGTCATGAGACGATCGTCTGATGTATGCAGCGTGGAATCGTCAGCAAAGAGTTCGCATTTTACCGTAGGATTTGAGATGGAAAGAGGCAGGTCATTGATGAATAAAGAAAATAAAAGAGGCCCTAGGATAGAACCTTGGGGAACACCGTGCCTCACTATACCTTCTTTCGAATACCTTCCGTTCGAGTACACCTTCTGTCGGCGGCAACTTAGGTAGGATGAGAAAAACGCAATAGAGTTCAAATCAAACTTATACACTGAAAGTTTCTTTAAAAGAATGTTGTGATCGACTAAATCAAATGCTTTGGTTAGGTCCAGAAAAACTGCACCATTTAATTTGGAATTATTGATTGATGAGAGCCAAGAGTCAACGATGTGAACGAGTGCAGTATGGCACGAGTGTTTAGGTCGAAAACCGGACTGAAGAGATAGGAGTAGGCGTTGATTCTCCAAGAATTGGAGTAGGTGCTTGTGAATGTGTCTTTCAATTGGCTTCGATAATATTGATAACACTGAAATAGGACGGAAATCGTTTGGACTTTTGGGATCTTTACATTTGGGAATGGGGACAACTTTAGCATCTTTCATGGCATCTGGAAAAATACCTTGGGTGTCCTTTGACAACCAAGGCGGAAGGGTAGGGTTTTTAATTCGTTTAGTCCTGAGTGGGGCATGTTTATCTAGGACCCAAAGAAACAGCTTGTACCAAAGCGTTAGGGCTTCATTGGGATCATTAGTGTTATAAATAAGGTGAAAGGGCATGTTCGATAGGTCTCGAAGAAAGTCATCAGTGTTGAATTTTTTGTAAGACCTGTAGGTGATAGTAGTGTGTTGTTTGTGCTGGGGTTTATCACGTTTAACTGAAAGATGAAAACAAGTAGGAAAATGATCACTAATGGCTACATTTGGCACATGGACGTTCTTGACAGCAGATACATGTGTAGTGTAGATGTGGTCAATCAATGTGGCGGATGACAAAGAAACTCGTGTGGGAGACCGAACCATCTGTTGCAGGCCAAATAATGAGGTGGTGTAATTCCACGCCGCATGACCAGTCGTGAGAAGGTCAATATTAAAATCGCCTAGAAGGTGTATGTCTTTGTTGTTACGTAATTGCACCTTATCCATCATGGTAACAAAATCATCATACCATGAAAATGTTGCTGAAGGGGTGCGATAAATAAAACCGATAAGTGTGGGGGAAGATTTATCGCATTTCAATTCAAGGAATAAACTTTCCACGTGACTAGACTCTAAATCCATACGGCGGGTAACGTATTGGCGGATAGAGTTATGAAGGTACACAGCTATACCTGTATGACCAGCAGATGATGCATCTCTACGGAATATAGTATAATTATGAATGGAGATCGAGTCGTCACTAATATGTTCTCTGAGTCTAGACTCCGTAAATCCAAATACATGAAAGGGTTGGGGTTGTGAAAGTCAAACAGTGGCGTCGGGCACTTTGTTGTATAAATGATAGATGTTAAGATGCCCTATTCGTAAATCTTGCTTTTGCAGCGAACACTGGGGTACAGTTGGGCTACAGGCAGGCATGATGAATGAACACGTTAGCGGATAAATGTGTACGAAATTCAAATAAGAACAAATGAATGCGTATGAACGCTAACAAAGTTAAACAAAATACAGGAGAAACTACAGAGCTGAAATTTAAGCTCTGTCACTGTCTCTGTAGGCAACGTCACTCCCCACGTCGGGGAAATAAAGTTTTGATACGTTCTGTAGGCAAATGAGTCACTGATAATATACCGTATCTGCGATATAAATACCGGCTCCTTAGCGTCACGTCCCGCGTAGGGGAAATAATGTATCGTGACGTTCTGAAAAGCGAATGAAATGAGTCACTGATCGTAGACCGTATAATATACGATAAAGACATAGGCTCTTTCGCTATAACAAGAAGAGTCTATTACCTCAGTTTTGAAAGAAAAGGAAAATGCAGGAAGATAATGATCGTCACACACTATACACAGAAGCAAATTCGGTGCACGAAATAAATCCAAAAGGCTAATCAATTAATACGCTATAGATTCAATGTCGGACACTAAACAGTTTGCCAGATTGTTAGATTCAGACGTCAGAAAATGATCACGGTGTGATGCTCCATCTACTGAGTGTGGGCAATATATGAGAGTGAAGGTGGGTGCCACACTGGGTGGCTCCGTCGACTCACAGTAGAGAAGCGAGGGAGACAACACATGGACTGATAAATACGACAATTACACATCATGGTACAACAAACCAAGGGGAATCACTCAGCGCTGGACAGACGAACAGTTAGATCCCCTGCCCCCGCCTATCAGGCACCCATTCGCCAGCCCAAAGAGAAATACGCAGGTATAGAACAAGACGATCATCTACATCCCTAAAAGGATGCATCAGGTCTCTTATATAACCCATGTCTTTCTCCGGAACATAGGAAGTAGGCAGGAGAAACATACATACACAAACACGAAGGTGCATTACTATATCATGGTACGCCGCGCAGAGAGAGAGAGAGAGAGAGAGAGAGAGAGAGAGAGAGAGAGAGAGAGAGAGAGAGAGAGAGAGAGAGAGAGAGAGAGAGAGAGAGAGAGAGAGAGAGAGAGAGAGAGAGAGAGAAAGAGAGAGAGAGAGAAAGAGAGAGGGAACGCCGTCATATTTAGAGTATTATTTCAGTGTCTGCGTGGTGATATCGTTGCCTGTTTCATGTTGTCTGACTTTCTCTAGAAGTAAAGGTTCAATAAAGAGAAAAAATCAACACCACCCAACTGCAAGAGTTATAGATCCTCATGAGCCCCCGCAGTTTTGGGGGCTCATGAAGATTTATGCCTCTTGCTCAGCCACTTTGAAGCAATGTTGCTGGGACAGCGAGGCTTTTAATTGCGTTGGAATAACTCATTCGAAACATGCCGCCTCCGGATACGCGGCTTAAACCGCGTATTCGGAGGCGGCACGTATCGAATGAGTTAAAGAAGATTGAAGCAACAGTCTGCGTCACCTGGACCCAAACGGGTTAACTTATTCGCGGCCAGCCACATCCAATGCGGCTGGTCGCCAATGAGTTAATAGTGTAGACTGGGCCCCTTTCCTATTTTTCACGTACAATTAAACTACACTTGTGTACATTCATATAAATGCATTAGGCAAGTAAAAAAAAAAAAAAAAAAAAAAAAAAAAAAAAAAAAAAAAAAAAAAAACAACAACAATAATAATAACAATAAATTAAAAGAGAAGCAAACAAAGGAAAGTTTTTTTTTAATTAATAAAGAAAAGAAAAACAAAAATATTGCAAATCTCTGACGGAAGTGTCTGGTAATAGATTCAAGCTAATCTTGTACTTTAAAAAAAAAAAAAGTACGGAAAATCCGAACAAAGAAATAAAGACGTTTAGAAAGGACCATTTAAAGGTTGATTTGTTCTTTGTTGAGATTATCTTTTGCATTTTACACGCCTGCCAGTCGCCATCTTGGTGTGGATATTGTTGGTAACAGTGACGTGTGTGACTGTATTCATTTGCCCCCCAGCGCTTGGTCCTCAGTCCTTGACATTCCGGGCTTGTAAGGCCGGGAAGCAGTCAGGAACAAAGGGAGACAACGAGTGAAGTGTAGCAGGAGATGCAGCAGTTAGAGAAGAACCCAACGGAGAAAGAAACACTCTTAACTCGTCCTACCCCAGATGCACCACAGGAAGATAAGGATCGACCATGATAGTTCAAGGGTGATGCCAGAATAGCTTGGCGCCTATCAGTGCTGTTGTTGTCTGCGCAATCCTGGACAGTATTTCTGGTTTTGTTCCCTCATCTGTCACAATGGCTCCTAAGTATTTGAATTTCTTAACTGTTTCTAGTTTTTGTCCTTCAACCATGATTTCAGTGCCAATGCCACTGGCGTTATTGGTCATCAGTTTGGTCTTCTCTGCCCTTCATCGGGCCCTATGAAGACTTATTAGCCATTATGAAAAAATGCAAACTGAAGTGGTATGGGCATGTCACGCGTTCAGCAGGGCTTGCCAAAACAATCCTG
>BTPG01000002.1:2712881-2722881 GCA_036245525.1 Semisulcospira habei | reverse complement strand
TGTTTGACGCATTCAGTCCAGACACACCACAGCAAGATGTGGCTCGACCATGAAAGTTCAAGGGTGATGCCAGAATAGCTTGGCCTTCGTAATCACATGTACAATCTCCCTTTTTTTTCTTCTTCCAAGATGCAAATATTATACAATAACGAGCAAAAGAAATGCGAAATGTTTGGAATAGGGGTTAGCGTATTTGTGAAATGTAGGAAAACGTGTAGGAAAAAGTGTAGGAAAACTGTCTTGAGTCTTGCAGAATTTGTTAAAGGTTGCTGACTTATGCAATTTTGATCTACGTTTTGCGGTCTATTTGTCACGTGTCTCACAGCCGTAGAGTAGAATAGACACTACGAGGGACTTGTAAAGCATGTACTTGATGGTGAAGCTGATGGAGTTACTTCGCCATATCCTGTCCAGCCTGGCCATTGCGGATGTTGCTGTACCTATCCTGATACGGATCTCTGCTATGCAACTACCGTCTTTGGACAGGGTGGCTCCCAAGTACTTGAAGCTATTGACCTCTTCTAGCTTCTGGCCGTTCATGTGAATGTTGCTGCTGCTGTCGCTTGTGGTGTTGATCATCACTTTGCTTTTATCCGTACTGATCTCCATGCCATAATACCCTGCGCTAGTTGAAAGTTTGTCTGTCAGGTTTTGGAGCTCACTATTGCTGCCTGCCATGAGGTCAATGTCGTCTGCGAATCGAAGATTGCACAGGGATCTGCCACCAATAGAGATTGAAGTATGGTGGTCGTGGAGGGTTTCCTGCATGATCTTCTCCAGGAATATGTTGAAAAGGACAGGAGAGAGCAGGCATCCTTGACGGACACCGATCGTCGTCCTGAAGAACTCGCCTGACTGATTGTTAAGTAGAACCGCGCTGCAGGCGTTCTTGTAAACTCAGAAAAGAAAATCCAGGCCTTTGCAGACTCAGAAAAGAAAATCCAGGCCTTTGAGAACAAGTGCCTGAGGAAGTTGCTCCGCATCTCGTACCGCGAGCACAAGACCAACGAATATGTACGGAGCATCGTCACTTCCCTGGTGGGCCCACATGAACCCCTTCTGGCAACCGTGAAACGGCGCAAGCTTGCTTGGTTTGGCCACGTGACCCGACACAACACCTTGTCCAAGACTATCCTCCAAGGCACTCTCGAAGGAAGTCGTCGGCGAGGTCGTCAGAGAAAGAGTTGGGTCGCAAACATAAAAGAATGGACCGAACTCGAGATGCCAGACTTGCTTGCCACCGCCCAAAATAGAACTCAGTGGAGAGCACTGTCTGTTGCTGCTGCCTTTCAGTCCCCCCAACGCCCAGTTCGGGCAAGGGACTGATGATGATGATGATGATGATGATGATGATTGTCACGTGTGACGGCTACAGGCCGATTGAGATTGGAGATCACAACGTTTTTCTTCGCAAAGAAACACTTTTGTGTACCACTTTAAGAACAAATATAATGTAGTTCCAGTTGACCTGATATGGAATATTTTTTTTACTGAACTTCTATCACTTGTCGAGTTTGCTCTAAGATCGTAAAAAAAATTGTTGAAAAGACCAGAACAAGCCATTTTCAATACCCTACAGAAAGCCCCGGCATTAGTGTTTCCGATGATTCCAAAACTGTTTGCTCGTCGGTATATTTTCCTATATCCCTTAGTGGGGTAATGGGGGAGCGACACATGTCACACATTTGATGCATAGTTGCTGACCACACGTAACGACACAAACATTCTTTGTCAGCTGATAGTTCATTTTATCAGTTAAAACACGTTTGCAGATTACAGTGACCATGAAAAGACATCTACGACTAAAAGTCACATGTGGATTAGCTTGTACAACTTTACAACTTGTAATAAATTCTGCATGATTAAGGACTTTTTTTCTGCACTTCACAAATACAGTAAGACCTTCCTTGCCAGCGGATGTTTATTTCGTTTCTGAAATCTGCGTTCACTGATCAGCCCAAAGCCACAGCTGCCCGAAGAGCATGGACACAAAGTGGTCTCAGTTAGAGGCATAGATCCTCATAAGCGCCCGCAGTCGCGGGGGCTGACGAGGATCTATACCTCTTGCATTTTTTCGGCGGTCAAGGGGATAGACATAAACTTAGTTCTACAAACATGGACTTAGTTTTATAAACATGGACTTAGTTTTACAAACATGGACTTAGTTCCACAAACATGGACTTAGTTCCACAAACATGGACTTAGTTCTACAAACATGGACTTAGTTTTACAAACATAGACTTAGTTCTACAAACATGGACTTAGTTCTACAAACATGGACTTAGTTCTACAAGCATGGACTTATTTCTACAAGCATGGATTTAGCTTTACAAACATGGACTTAGTTTTACAAACAGGGACTTAGTTCTACAAACATGGACTTATTTCTACAAACATGGACTTAGTTCTGCACCATGTCTTCCAGTTAAAGCCGATGTATCATTTATTCTGCACTTCTCTCTAGGTTGCAACTCAAACCTTAACCCTCTCCATGCCAACCGCTGTAAATGGTGTATCTGAGACCATGAACAGACTCACTCGTGTTAACCATGTCTGCCTGGAGCACGCGGGTATCATACGGATGAGGTCACCAAGGGGCAAAGATCCTCTTGAGCCCCCGCTAATGCCACTATTGCCAGGCTTATGAGGATCAATGCCTCCTGCAGTTGCTTAGCGTTCGAGCTATTAAGGAGTTATAATCATTCACGGTCGATCTGTCTACCGCTGTGTGACGTCAGAACCGAAAGATTTTTTTGAAATTCACTTCACCTTTCCGTCCTTCCGTCGAATTTTGTTTTACAGCCACCGCACCAACAGTCGCCACCGCCGCAACCGATCACCTACCAACAGTCACCGCCACCACAGACGATGCTGTATCCACGGCAACAGGCGCCGCCGCAGCAGACTATGTATCCGCCGCCACCACCCCCGCTGTCCCCTTCCCAGCCAACGCAGCCGCCTCAGCAGCTGTCTGATCAGCAGATGCACGCGCTGCTACAGCGACACTTGATGCAGCAACAGCAGGGCATGGCGCCACAGACGCTGCAGAGCATTCTGTCACAGCCACTACCCGCGCAACCTCTTCCTACAGGTGTGTGTGTGGGTGGGAGGGGGATGGGGTGCGGAGGGTAGGGTAGGGGGGGGCTACAGTAACAAAACGTCATGCGGCCCATAACGGCCCGCAGTGGGCCCGCGCACAATCGTGCAAAGACACACTCACACAATCGTGCAAAGACACACTCACACAATCGTGCAAAGACACACTCACACAATCGTGCAAAGACACACTCACACAATCGTGCAAAGACACACTCACACAATCGTGCAAAGACACACTCACACAATCGTGCAAAGACACACTCACACAATCGTGCAAAGACACACTCACACAATCGTGCAAAGACACACTCACACAATCGTGCGCGGGCCCACTGCGGGCCGTTGTGGGCCGCACGATGTTTTGCTTACTGTGGTGAGGGGTGGGGGGCAAGAGGGGGGGGGGATGTTGGGAGAGGGAAGGGGAGGGCATTCTCTATATTTGTTTGCGTGTGTTTGGTTGGTTGGTTGTCTTCTCTCTGTCTGCTTTCCACAAACAATGCTTGTATTTTTTTTCCCAGCCGCCACCACCTCAGACTCTTCCTACAGGTTCAGAAACGAATCTGTCTGGAGAAGAAGCGGTGGGGGGTAGGAGGGGTGGGGGTGGGTCGGAGGGGGCGAGTTCCAGGGGTTCCGGATCCCCCCCCCCCCCCCCCCCCCCCCCCCGCCCTCCATCCAACCATCGAGAAAAATTATATCAAATTGGTAGAGATAACAAAATCTGTGTCAGGTTGAAGATTCTAACAAAACATTCCCACAAACCAGATAGGTGAGGCTAGCGCTGGCAGAATTGTACACATACCAAGGGGAATTACTCAGCGCTGGACAGACAAACAGTTAGATCCCTGCCCCCGCCTATCAGGCACCCAATCGCCATCCCACAGAGAAATACGCAGGTATCGAACAAGACGATTATCTACATTCTCAAATAGGGTGCATCAGGTCTTGTATATAACCCATGTCTTTCTCCGGAACTTAGGAAGTAGGCAGGAGAAACATACATACACAAACATGAAGGTGCACTACTAAATGTGGTCGGGTAAATACCCTGATTTCTCACAGTAGATGCACAAGACAATACACAACAATGTAACGATACAAATTTGCCTCGAGTTATAGAATACTCACAAACCAGATAGGTGAGGCTAGTGCTGGTTGTACACATACCAAGGGGAATTACTCAGCGCTGGACAGATAAACAGTTAGATCCCCTGCCTCTGCCTATCAGGCACCCAATCGCCAACCCACATGCCATTGGAAACATTGGAAACACCCTCCCCCTCCCCCCTCCTGTTCCGCCCTTGCAAGTAGTGGGAGAGGGGGAAGAGATCTATGTGTGTGTGTCTGTCTGTGTGTCTGTCTGTCTGCCTGTCTGCCTGTCTGCCTTCCTGCCTGTCAGTCTGTTTGTTTGTCTTACTGCCTGCCACAGACACTGCAAGAAATCCTCTCCCAGCCACCACCGCCACAAACCCCTTCCGTTGGATGAATGGGCTATTTCTGTCTGCATTTATGCGTGCCTATGCCCCCGTCTGTCTATCTGTCACTCACACTCAGTCGTTTATTCAGTCAGTCCGTCAGTCAGTCTGTCTTTCTAACTGTTGCAGACCCTAAGAGCCAGCAGCAGATGTTGGTTGACTTCATGGGGATTACGGAGCAGCAACAGCCGCCGCGCCAGCAGCCCCCCGCCTACCTGACGTCCGGCGCCAACACGCAGCAGACGGCGCCACTGCAGGACACGTCATACAGCAAGTACTCCCCTGTGGACGGCGCCAGCCCGCAACACTCGCCCTACACCTTCCCCTTCCCCCCGCCCGACGGTGCGGCAGAACCCCTCCCCACCAATACGTCTCCACCACTGCCGCAGCCACAGCCACAGCCACAGCCCCCGCAGCAAGACCAGCTGACAGCACAGCTGCAACAACACTTCCAGAAGTTGACGCCAGAACAGCAGCTGAAGATACAACAGCTGACACCAGAACAGCGACAGCAGCTGCAGCAAATACTACCGCAGTCAGAGCCACAGCCACAGCCCCCGCAGCAAGACCAGCTGACAGCACAGCTGCAACAACACTTCCAGAAGTTGACGCCAGAGCAGCAGCTGAAGATACAACAGCTGACACCAGAACAGCGACAGCAGCTGCAACAAATACTACCGCAGTCACAGCCACAGCCACAGCCTCCGCAGCAAGACCAACTGAGTTCCCTGCTGCAACAACACTTCCAAAAGTTGACGCCAGAGCAGCAGCTGAAGATACAACAGCTGACACCAGAACAGCGGCAGCAGCTGCAGCAAATACTACTGCAGCAACAGCATAAGCAAGAACAGCAGCAGCAGCAACTACCGCAACAGCAGCAGCAGGCTTTACATCAGCAGCATCTACAACTACTGCAACAACAACAGCAACAGAAACAGCCTGTCTATCCGACCCTCCACACCTCAGGGACGAGCCAGCTAGGAGCTTCTCCACATACAGGGGCGCTAACCCTGCAAGGGGCGCTAACTCAAAAAGGAGTGACTATGCACCCAGGGCCGCTTCCTCACGGGTCTCTAACTCCTCAAGGGGTCTTAACTCGCCATGCTCCCCAGCACAGCTTGCCACAGTTGCCGTTCCCCATTCCCCAGGGCGGAAGTATCGGTGGCAGCGGGCTGGGGCAGCAGCTTCACTCGGACCAGGCGCGGATCCACGGCGGGCCGGTGAGGGTGAGTGGACCCTCCCAGTGCCCCCGCCAGGTCCCCGGATCCGTGTGTGGCGGCGTTGCGCATGCGTGTAACCAAGACAATCAGTGCGAGACAGGTAGGTGCAAATACTAAGCTCATACCTGTACGTACATTTTTGTTTCTGAAATCTCGGTTCATTCAGCAAGCAAAAGCAAACGCCGACCAAGAAACATGGGTACAAATTGGTCTCAGCAAGAGGCATAGATCCTCATGAGCCCCCGTGACTGCTGGGGCTTATGAGGATCTATGTCTCTTGCAGCTGGATTGTACTCTTTTTTTCTCGGCAGGGAACCAGGGTCTGAATGCGTGCACTCCCTGCATTGTTGTTAGTCTTACTAATACATGTATGAAGTATTGCTGTTGTGTTGTTGTTTTCGTTTTGCTGTTGTTGTTTTTTTTGTCATTCGGTACTCGTTTGCCCACCCCACTTCTAGTCCCTCCCCCCCCCCCCCACCCTGACCATCTGGCCACGACGCACTACAACAGGAGATAGATCGACTGTGATAATTCAAGAGCAGTGCCAGATTAGCTTAGCCCGGTCATGTTAGTGTCAAATTTAGTTTTATTTTTAATGTTGTACTCCTTCCTTGTGGTTGCCTCTCCTGATAACATTTGTTTAATTTATAAGTGCTAACCTTCTCTGCAAGTACTGTGTTCGTCTGTCATTATTAAAAAAAATGTAACCTCTTCTCTGCCATGCTAACAGTATGATAGTCGCCTGAAATGCTAAAAGTATGATAGTCGCCTGAAATGCGAACTGTATGATAGTCGCCTGACATGCTAACTGTATGATAGTCGCCTGACATGCTAACAGTATGATAGTCGCCTGAAATGCTAACAGTATGATAGTCGCCTGAAATGCTAATAGTGTGATAGTCGCCTGAAATGCTAACAGTATGATAGTCGCCTGACATGCTATCAATATGATAGCCGCCTGACATGCTAACAGTATGATAGTCGCCTGACATGCTAACAGTATGATAGTCGCCTGAAATGCTAACAGTATGATAGTCTCCTGACATGCTACTAGTATGATAGTCGCTTGACATGCTACCAGTATGATAGTCGCCTGACATGCTAACAGTATGATAGTCGCCTGACATGCTAACAGTATGATAGTCGCTTGACATGCTAACAGTATGATAGTCGCCTGAAATGCTAACAGTATGATAGTCGCCTGACATGCTACTAGTATGATAGTCGCCTGACATGGTACCAGTATGATAGTCGCCTGAAATGCTAACAGTAGGATAGTCGCCTGACATGCTAACAGTATGATAGTCGCTTGACATGCTAACAGTATGATAGTAGCCTGAAATGCTAACAGTATGATAGTCGCTTGACATGTTAACAGTATGATAGTCGACTGAAATGCTAACAGTATGATAGTCGCCTGAAATGCTAACAGTATGATAGTCGCCTGAAATGCTAACAGTATGATAGTCGCCTGAAATGCTAACAGTATGATAGTCGCTTGACATGCTAACAGTATGATAGTCGCTGAATGCTAACAGTATGATAGTCGCTTGACATGCTAACAGTATGATAGTCGCTTGACATGATAACAGTATGATAGTCGCCTGACATGCTAATAGTATGATAGTGGCCTGAAATGCTAACAGTATGATAGTCGCCTGAAATGCTAACAGTATGATAGTCGCTTGACATGCTAAAAGTGTGATAGTGGCCTGACATGCTAACAGTATGATAGTGGCCTCAAATGCTAACAGTATGATAGTCGCCTGAAATGCTAACAGTATGATTGTCGCGTGACATGCTAACAGTATGATAGTCGCTTGACATTCTAACAGTATGATAGTCGCCTGACATGCTAACAGAATGATAGTGGCTAGAAATGCTAACAGTATGATAGTCGCCTGAAATGCTAACAGTATGATAGTCGCTTGACATGCTAAAAGTGTGATAGTGGCCTGACATGCTAACAGTATGATAGTGGCCTCAAATGCTAACAGTATGATAGTCGCCTGAAATGCTAACAGTATGATTGTCGCCTGACATGCTAACAGTATGATAGTCGCTTGACATTCTAACAGTATGATAGTCGCCTGACATGCTAACAGTATGATAGTGGCTAGAAATGCTAACAGTATGATAGTCGCCTGAAATGCTAACAGTATGATAGTCGCTTGACATGCTAAAAGTATGATAGTGGCCTGACATGCTAACAGTATGATAGTGGCCTGAAATGCTAACAGTATGATAGTCGCCTGAAATGCTAACAGTATGATAGTCGCCTGATATGCTAACAGTATGATAGTCGCTTGACATGCTAACAGTATGATAGTGGCCTGACATGCTAACAGTATTATAGTGGCCTGAAATGCTAACAGTATGATAGTCGCATGACATGCTTACAGAATGATAGTCGCCTGACATGCTAACAGTATGATAGTCGCTTGACATGCTAACAGTATGTTAGTCGCTTGACATGCTAACAGTATGATAATCGCCTGTCATGCTAACAGTATGATAGTGGCCTGAATTGCTAACAGTATGATAGTCACCTGACATGCTAACAGTATAATAGTCGCCTGACATGCTAACAGTATGATAGTCGCTTGGCATGCTAACAGTATGATAGTGGCCTGACATGCTAATAGTATGATAGTCGCCTGACATGCTAACAATATGATAGTCACCTGACATGCTAACATTGTGATAGTCGCCTGACATGCTAACAGTATGATAGTCGCCTGACATGCTAACATTGTGATAATCGTCTGACATGCTAACAGTATGATAGTCGCCTGACATGCTAACAGTATGATAGTCACCTGACATGCTAACATTGTGATAGTCGCCTGACATGCTAACAGTATGATAGTCGCCTGTCATGCTAACAATGCTTAATTGATAACTTTTACCCCCTTGCATTTGTCAGCTTCCAGAATCAATGTGTCTAGAGCCATTGTCATGCGTGCCTCATGAACGAGGCTAACAAAGAGACATAGATCCTCATGAGCCTCCGCGTATCATAACTATGTCTGTTATGTATGAGCGTTGTCCGGCTGTGACAGGGTTAACAACACTGTATGCATTTGTAAAAGTCTGACGCGAGCTGACTTATTAAGCGTGGCTATATTTGTACACGGAACGTCACCGTTGGCTTTTCTTTTATCGCACAAATGAAGCATATTCATGAAGTTGTCACTGTCAACAGTGAAATAACGACTGACAGTGTTGTGGGCACTTTGGAATTTCTGACTATATTAAAGGGAGTCCGAGGGCAACACAGCACGCAACTTATTCGACAGCGTGACTCCACAGAACTAGCCAGTACCAAGATTTCTCTTTTAACCCGTTTAGTGCCGAGAAAATTTGAACATTACCCAACTGCAAGAGGTATAGATCCTCATGAGCCCCCCGCAGTTGCGGGGGCTCATGAGGATCTATGCCTCTTGCTGACACAACTTTGAATCTTTGTTCCTGGGACAGCGAGGGGTTTTTGGTCTTGAATCAACGAAGATTGCAGAAGCACGGTCTTTGTCAGCTGGCACTGAAGTGGTTAATCTGTGCAGCAGTACGGGCGAAATGAAATATTGGACAAATGATTTATGACGTTACTCGGTTTCTCTACTATTTATCATAATATGAGGCAAAAGCTAATGACGGCATATTTTCATATTTTAATTATCCATCACTTTATTTTTTTTTCTGCCAACTGATTTTGAAGTGTTAGACATCAAGATAAAACCGTATGTTGTGTTGACTACTAAGTAAATCTCTATGCTGTGTAAGGCTACAAAAAATGATTCCCTATGCCTGAGAGCAAAGACGTTTTTATTCGTCTGTTCACGATTTTTGGGGCAAGACGTACGTACCAGGCGTTTGTTGCTGATCATTGTGTGTAACGGAAGAACTCTTATGCGTATACAGGAGAAAAAAGGCAGAAAAGTCTACATTTTACGACATTCAAACTTCACCGGTTAAGCTAGGTAAGCCCATTATTATTTTGAGACATACCAGGAACAGTGAGAAAGGACACAGGAACATTGAGAAAGGACACAGGAACATTAAGAAAGGATACAGGAACATTGAGAAAGGATACTGGAACATTGAGAAAGGATACAGGAACTTTGAGAAAGGATACAGGAACATTTAGAAAGGACACAGGAGCATTGAGAAAGGATAGAGGAACATTGAGAAATGATACAGGAGCATTGA
>BTPG01000002.1:2547881-2707881 GCA_036245525.1 Semisulcospira habei | reverse complement strand
CTCTTTCACTTTACGACTTTTGTTTATTTTTAAGCTTTATGATTTAAATTTGCTAAGCTGGGCAGCATTTTTGCAAGATATGCCCCAAGGGGATGTTGCCAACAATAACCTTGTCTGTCTGTTGTGTCCTTTTTAACTGACATTCAGACTGTGATTTGCTGTCACCGCCGCCTCACGAAAGACATGTTTTTTTGTGACTCCGGAAATGTCCGTTAGTTGACCTCCATGATGGATGAGTGGTGTGGTTTAGTGTGGTGTGATGTGGTGTGTGTGTATTTTGTGTAAGTGTACGTACGTGCGTGTGTGTGTGTGTGTGTGTGTGTGTGTGTGTGTGTGTGTGTGTGTGTGTGTGTGTGTGTGTGTGTGTGTGTGTGTGTGTGCATGCGTGTGTGTGTGTCGCGTGGTGTCGTGAGGAATGTGTATGTGTGGTGTTCTGTTATGGTGGGGTGGGCTGTGGGTGGGGTGGTGTGTGTGTGTGTGTGTGTGTGTGTGTGTGTGTGTGTATGTGTGTGTGTGCATGTGTATAATTATGTGGTGTGGTGTGGTGGTGGGGTATATGTGTGTTTGTGTGTATATGTGTGGGTGCGTGCGTGTGTGCGTTTTCTATGTGTGTGTGTGTGTTTGTGTGTGTGTGTGTGTGTGTGTGCGTGCGTGTGTGTGTGCATGTGTGTGTTTGTGTGTGTAGTGTTGCGTGTATGCGTGCGTACGTGCATGTATGCGAGTGTATTTGTTTGTGTATGTGTGATGTGTGTGTGATGTATGTGTGATGTGTGTGTGATGTATGTGTGATGTGTGTGTATATGTGATGTGTGATGTGTGTGTATGTGTGATGTGTGTGTATGTGTGATGTGTGTGAGTGTGTATGTGTGATGCATGTGTGTATGTGTGTTGTATGTGTGATGTGTGTGTGTTTATGTGTAATGTATGTGCGCATGTGTGATGCACGTGTGATGTATGTGTGCATATGTGATGTATGCGCGATGTATGTGTGATGTATGTGTGATGTATGTGTGATGTATGTGTGCATGTGCGATGTATGTGTAGTGTATGTGTGATGTATGTGTGATGTATATATGTGTGATATATATGTAAGAACATGCACAATAGACATTGGAGAAAATCTTTCTTTTTTTTAAATCGTTTAATCGTTTAACTCATTGAAACCTGACACACCTCAGGGAAATAAATATTGAACGGCCCCTGGTGAAAGTCGGTGAAACTCTCCTGCGTACAAAGGAGAAAAAGAGCAGAAAGGTCTTTCTTGTTCCCGAAATTCAGATTTCCCACGCTGAGATTGGCATATTGTCCAGCGTTACTGTAAGACATGCTCACGTACTAACAACCCCAATACTAATAACTCCAATACTAACAACCTCAATACTAACAACCCCAATACTAACAACCCCAATACTAACAACCCCAACACTAACAACACCAATACTAACGACCCCAATACTAACAACCACAGTACTAACAACCCCAATACTAACAACCCAATACTAACAACCCCAATACAATCAACCCCAACACTAACAACCCCAATACTAACAACCCCAATACTAACAACACCAATACTAACAAGCCCAATACTAACAACTTCAATACTAACAACCCCAATACTAACAACCCCAATACTAACAAGCCCAATACTAACAACACCAATACTAACAAGCCCAATACTAACAACTTCAATACTAACAACCCCAATACTAACAACCCCAATACTAACAACCCCAACACTAACAACGCCAATAGTAACAACCCCAATATTAACAACCCCAATACTAACAACCCCAAAACTAACAACCCTAAAACTAACAACACCAATACTAACAACACCAATACTAAAATCCCCGACACTAACAACACCAATACTAACAACCCCAATACTAACAACCCCAATACTAACAATACCAACACTAACAACCCCAATACTAACAACCCCAGTACTAACAACCCCAATACTAACAACACTAATACTAACAACCCCAATACTAACAAGCCAAACACTAACACTACCAATACTAACAACCCCAATACTAACAAGCCCAATACTAACAACCCCAACAATAACACTACCAATACTAACAACCCCAATACTAACAACCACAACACTAACACTACCAATACTAACAACCCCAATACTAACAACCCCAATACTCACAACCCCGACACTAACACAACTAATACTAACAACCCCAATACTAACAACCCCAACACTAACACCACCAATACTAACAACCCCAATACTAACAACCCCTACACTAACACCACCAATACTAACAACCCCAATACTAACAACCCTAATACTAACACCACCAATACTAACAACCCTAATACTAACACCACCAATACTAACAACCCCAATACTAACAACCCCAATACTAACAACCCAATACTAACAACCCCAATACTAACAACCCCAAAACTAACAACTCCAATACTAACAACCCCAACACTAACACCACCAATACTAACAACCCCAAAACTAACAACACCAATACGAACAACCCCAACACTAAGACCACCAATACTAACAACCCCAATACTAACAACCCCAACACTAACACCACCAATACAAACAAACCCAATACTAACAACCCCAACACTAACACCACCAATACTAACAACCCCAAAACTAACAACCCCAATACTAACAACCCCAACACTAAGACCACTAATACTGACAGCCCCAATACTAACAACCCCAATACTAATAACCCCAAAACTAACAACCCCAATACTAACAACCCCAACACTAGCACCCCAATACTAACAACCCCAATACTAACAACCCCTATACTAACAACCCCAACACTAACACCACCAATACTAACAACCCCAATACTAACAACCCCAACTCTAACAACCCCAAAACTAACAACCCCAATACTAACAACCACAACACTAACACCACCAATACTAACAACCCCAATACTAACAACCCCAATACTAACAACCCCAACACTAACACCACCAATACTAACAACCCCAATACTAACAACCCCAATACTAACAACCCCAATACTAACAACACTAATACTAACAACCCCAATACTAACAACCCAAACACTAACACTACCAATACTAACAACCCCAATACTAACAAGCCCAATACTAACAACCCCAACACTAACACTACCAATACTAACAAACCCAATACTAACAACCCCAATACTCACAACCCCAACACTAACACAACTAATACTAACAACCCCAATACTAACAACCCCAACACTAACACCACCAATACTAACAACCCCAATACTAACAACCCCTACACTAACACCACCAATACTAACAACCCCAATACTAACAACCCTAATACTAACACCACCAATACTAACAACCCCAATACTAACAACCCCAATACTAACAACCCAATACTAACAACCCCAATACTAACAACCCCAAAACTAACAACTCCAATACTAACAACCCCAACACTAACACCACCAATACTAACAACCCCAAAACTAACAACACCAATACGAACAACCCCAACACTAAGACCACCAATACTAACAACCCCAATACTAACAACCCCAACACTAACACCACCAATACTAACAAACCCAATACTAACAACCCCAACACTAACACCACCAATACTAACAACCCCAAAACTAACAACCCCAATACTAACAACCCCAACACTAAGACCACTAATACTGACAGCCCCAATACTAACAACCCCAATACTAACAACCCCAAAACTAACAACCCCAATACTAACAACCCCAACACTAGCACCCCAATACTAACAACCCCAATACTAACAACCCCTATACTAACAACCCTAACACTAACACCACCAATACTAACAACCCCAATACTAACAACCCCAACTCTAACAACCCCAAAACTAACAACCCCAATACTAACAACCCCAACACTAACACCACCAATACTAACAACCCCAATACTAACAACCCCAACACTAACACCACCAATACTAACAACCCCAATACTAACAACCCCAATACTAACAACCCCAATACTAACACCACCAATACTAACAACCCCAATACTAACAACCCCAATACTAACAACCCCAATACTAACAACCCCAACACTAACACCACCAATACTAACAACCCCAATACTAACAACCCAAACACTAACACCACCAATACTAACAACCCCAATACTAACAACCCCAACACTAACAACCCCAATACTAACAACCCCAATACTAACAACCCCAACACTAACACCACCAATACTAACAACCCCAATACTAACAACCCCAACACTAACACTACCAATACTAACAATCCCAATACTAACAACCCCAACACTAGCACCACCAATACTAACAACCCCAATACTAACAACCCCAATACTAACAACCCCAACACTAACAACGCCAATAGTAACAACCCCAATATTAACAACCCCAATACTAACAACCCCAAAACTAACAACCCTAAAACTAACAACACCAATACTAACAACACCAATACTAAAATCCCCGACACTAACAACACCAATACTAACAACCCCAATACTAACAACCCCAATACTAACAATACCAACACTAACAACCCCAATACTAACAACCCCAGTACTAACAACCCCAATACTAACAACACTAATACTAACAACCCCAATACTAACAAGCCAAACACTAACACTACCAATACTAACAACCCCAATACTAACAAGCCCAATACTAACAACCCCAACAATAACACTACCAATACTAACAACCCCAATACTAACAACCACAACACTAACACTACCAATACTAACAACCCCAATACTAACAACCCCAATACTCACAACCCCGACACTAACACAACTAATACTAACAACCCCAATACTAACAACCCCAACACTAACACCACCAATACTAACAACCCCAATACTAACAACCCCTACACTAACACCACCAATACTAACAACCCCAATACTAACAACCCTAATACTAACACCACCAATACTAACAACCCTAATACTAACACCACCAATACTAACAACCCCAATACTAACAACCCCAATACTAACAACCCAATACTAACAACCCCAATACTAACAACCCCAAAACTAACAACTCCAATACTAACAACCCCAACACTAACACCACCAATACTAACAACCCCAAAACTAACAACACCAATACGAACAACCCCAACACTAAGACCACCAATACTAACAACCCCAATACTAACAACCCCAACACTAACACCACCAATACAAACAAACCCAATACTAACAACCCCAACACTAACACCACCAATACTAACAACCCCAAAACTAACAACCCCAATACTAACAACCCCAACACTAAGACCACTAATACTGACAGCCCCAATACTAACAACCCCAATACTAATAACCCCAAAACTAACAACCCCAATACTAACAACCCCAACACTAGCACCCCAATACTAACAACCCCAATATTAACAACCCCTATACTAACAACCCCAACACTAACACCACCAATACTAACAACCCCAATACTAACAACCCCAACTCTAACAACCCCAAAACTAACAACCCCAATACTAACAACCCCAACACTAACACCACCAATACTAACAACCCCAATACTAACAACCCCAATACTAACAACCCCAACACTAACACCACCAATACTAACAACCCCAATACTAACAACCCCAATACTAACAACCCCAATACTAACAACACTAATACTAACAACCCCAATACTAACAACCCAAACACTAACACTACCAATACTAACAACCCCAATACTAACAAGCCCAATACTAACAACCCCAACACTAACACTACCAATACTAACAAACCCAATACTAACAACCCCAATACTCACAACCCCAACACTAACACAACTAATACTAACAACCCCAATACTAACAACCCCAACACTAACACCACCAATACTAACAACCCCAATACTAACAACCCCTACACTAACACCACCAATACTAACAACCCCAATACTAACAACCCTAATACTAACACCACCAATACTAACAACCCCAATACTAACAACCCCAATACTAACAACCCAATACTAACAACCCCAATACTAACAACCCCAAAACTAACAACTCCAATACTAACAACCCCAACACTAACACCACCAATACTAACAACCCCAAAACTAACAACACCAATACGAACAACCCCAACACTAAGACCACCAATACTAACAACCCCAATACTAACAACCCCAACACTAACACCACCAATACTAACAAACCCAATACTAACAACCCCAACACTAACACCACCAATACTAACAACCCCAAAACTAACAACCCCAATACTAACAACCCCAACACTAAGACCACTAATACTGACAGCCCCAATACTAACAACCCCAATACTAACAACCCCAAAACTAACAACCCCAATACTAACAACCCCAACACTAGCACCCCAATACTAACAACCCCAATACTAACAACCCCTATACTAACAACCCTAACACTAACACCACCAATACTAACAACCCCAATACTAACAACCCCAACTCTAACAACCCCAAAACTAACAACCCCAATACTAACAACCCCAACACTAACACCACCAATACTAACAACCCCAATACTAACAACCCCAACACTAACACCACCAATACTAACAACCCCAATACTAACAACCCCAATACTAACAACCCCAATACTAACACCACCAATACTAACAACCCCAATACTAACAACCCCAATACTAACAACCCCAATACTAACAACCCCAACACTAACACCACCAATACTAACAACCCCAATACTAACAACCCAAACACTAACACCACCAATACTAACAACCCCAATACTAACAACCCCAACACTAACAACCCCAATACTAACAACCCCAATACTAACAACCCCAACACTAACACCACCAATACTAACAACCCCAATACTAACAACCCCAACACTAACACTACCAATACTAACAATCCCAATACTAACAACCCCAACACTAGCACCACCAATACTAACAACCCCAATACTAACAACCCCAATACTATCAACCCCAATACTAACAACCCTAATGCGCAAAAGGCCATCGGGCCGACGTCGGTACGTCTTTTGTACATGGTACGTAATGAAGGCGATATTGCCAACTATTATGCCTTTATCTCCTCCGGAGCAGGTGGCAGTACGCCCTGTCGGGCATTCGTCATAATGACATAATGACTGTCTGTCTGTCTCTCTACCTCTGGCACTTCACGAGGTTGGCAAGATAATTAGTTGCATGAAGAATAAACAATTGTCCGGGCCAGATGAAATAAGCCCCAAAATACTGAAACTACTCCTTCCCTATGTTGTAGAAACAATAACTTATGTCTACAATTTATCCATAAAGAAAAATGTTTTCCCAAAAGAACTAAAACAGGCTAAAAATTAATTATTCCCCTACCTAAAACAAAAGATCTGTCCGATGTTAATAATTATCGCCCCATTTCACTTTTGTTTGTCTTAAGTAAACCCATTAAACGACACATTCATAAGCATTTGTTAGAATACATGGGAATACGCAAATTAATCCACCCCCTTCAGTCAGGTTTTCGCCTGAAGCCGATTTGTCATACAGCCTTAGCGCGACTTACAGAAGCGTGGCTAAGTTCAATGAACACGGCGAATTTACAGATGCTGTTTACATAGACCTTCGGAAAGCTTTCGACTGGACCTGGTAGATCATGAATTTCTTCTTTTCAAGCTCAGTCTATATCTGGATGGTTCATTTTTAAGTAACTGTTTTCATAATCAGACGCCAGTTCTCAGGCATCTATTCATTCCTTGAAAACAATCTCGTTTTTCGCTTCCTATCTTACAGACAGACAGCAGCGTGTGATGGTCAATGGATCTTACTCTTTAAGTGGTTTAGTAACAAGAGGAGTGCCCCAGGGCTGTTCTCTTTTTTCTATTTATCAATGACCTGCCACTGCATTTTACGAGCAACAGAATTGCTTGTGATTTGTTTGCCGATGACTCAACAATCTACATCCCCGATAAGTGACTTGAGTCTTTAAATGGTCGTTTTCAACAGGGACCGAGCGAAATTTCCAAATGGTGTGAAAATAATGTAATGATCCTTAATCCCACCAAAACCGAATGTATGACGATAGCAACCCGTCAGAAGCATCAGCTCACACCACTTACAATTAGCCTGGGAATCCCAGACCACACCATTACACAAGTAACTGAACATCGCCTACTTTGAGTTATTGTTGATAACCAGATGCAGGAGGTTTCTCACTGGTGCGATTCTAATTCAATGGTTCTTAATCCAGCTAAAACAGAATGCATGGTGATAGCCACACGTCAAAGACATCAGCTGAGCCCACTTTCTCTTAATCTAACAGTAAACGGCAAACCAGTCCAACAGGTATCTCAACGCCGTCTCCTTGGGGTCACGGTAGATGATCAACTTAAATGGAAAACTCACATCAGCAGCGTATGTAAACGTGTCTGAAAAAAACTTAATATGCTATCTAAGTTGAACTTCATTACCGATGTAGAGACGCGTACAATTTTCTATAACGCCCACGTAAAGTCGCACATAGACTACGCATCAACAGTGTGGGATGGTTCAGGTGAAGTGCATTTAAAGAGGCTGAACACTTTACACAGGAGGGCTGCTAAACTTATCCTACCGGATCCTCAAATAGCAACGGAATAAAAACTCGACGTTATTGGTATGCTTCCCCTGAAGCAACACCTTATGTGTAAAAAGCCATCTTTATGTATAAGCTGTGTTAAGAAAAAGGGCCCCATTATCTTGACCCATTCTTTTCAGTAATTTCCTCACGACATCCCAGACTGGGCCGGCATCATCAGGTTCCGCGGCCTCGCATTGACATCTTTAAATCTAGCTTAACATACTCAGGTAGTACTCTCTGGAATGCGATTCCATGTAACCTTAGAAGTTTGTCACTGCCCTCATTTAAGATAAGATAAGATAAGATAGACTTTATTGACAGATGCATAAACATTAGGATTTTTTTTGCGGCATAACTGACGTGCGTCCATATGAACATCAACACATAAAACATACATACATCACAATCAAGCAGACGGCCTCTTCAAATATATAAACGAATCCAGCTTTACACGCGGAAACTGTATGTTCTCAGAGTACATATCTGTGCATTGACTCCATGTCTGACAAGTAATACCTGCACTGATGTACTGGCATGAGTATGCGTGAGTGTGTGTGTGTGTGTGTGTGTGTGTGTGTGTGTGTGTGTGTGTGTGTGTGTGTGTGTGTGCGTGCGTGCATTCGTGCGCATGGGTGTGTGATCGTGTGTGTGTGTGTGCGTCTGTGTGCGTGTGTGTGTTTGTGCGTGTGGTTATGTAATCGTGTGCGTGTGTGCGTGGTCAGTCATAATATGGCAGATTGCACACGAGTACGCGCGCACACGCACGCATGCGCGCAAGCACGCGCACACCATTTGCGCGATTTATGTAATTTATATGTTGGAGTTTTTATCATTTTTTATAATTTTCTTTCAAGGTTTTTTAACACATTTCTTTTCTTTTTTATCTAGCTGTATTCATCAGTATTTTGTCTGCTAGCATATAACTGATTTTTATACCTGTGTCTACACTGCATGCATGCGAGTGTGTTTGTGTGTGTGTTCATTCATTGTCATTCTCTCTCTCTCTCTCTCTCTCTCTCTCTCTCTCTCTCTCTCTCTCTCTCTCTCTCTCTCTCTCTCTCTCTCTCTCTCTCTCTCTCGTGTGTTTGTGTGTGTGTTCATTCATTGTCATTCTCTCTCTCTCTAAAACTTGTAATCCCAACTCCAATGTCATCCTCATGGGAGACTTTAACATAGACATGCTAAAGCCTCACCATGCGTGGGACTCTACGTTAATGTTGTTGGGTCTGCAACAGTTAATCACTTCACCCACACGGATCACACAAACAACATCCACACTCATAGATCATATATACACAACCAAGCCAGAGTCTGTTTATAATGTGTCTGTCGGTAACCTTAGTATCAGCGACCACTTTCCCATCCGCTGTACGTGGTCTACTAAACTCCCTAAAGCAAAGAAAGGATGCCATACGTATATCACCTATCGCTCCTTTAAAAGTTTTAATGAAAGCGAGTTTCTGTTTGATCTTAACAGCGCACCTTTTGATGAAATATTTAGTAAATCTGACCCTGACAGCGCTCTGTCTGTTTGGTATACCATCTTTCTTAAGATCTTAAATAAACATGCGCCCCTGCGGAGGAGACGCGTCAAACACGCATCACTCCCGCAGTGGCTTACTCAAGACATCATTCAAGCCATGAGGGTGAGAGATGATCTGAGACAGCAGAAGCGCTTCACTGAATTTAAGCGTGAGCGTAATCGCGTAAAATCTCTTGTGCGACAGGCTCAAAAATCTTTCATTGATCGCTTGATTAAACAAGACAAAGACATGTCCACGCTCTGGCGCGCTATGGCCGTAGTGACTGGAGGCAAGTGTAACAAATCTCCTTTAATCCCTTCTGATCTGACTGCAGACATGTTTAACGACCATTTCCTCTCAGTTGCCGAGTCTCTTGTCCCTTCAGAAGCAAGTTCTCAGCCCTACTCTTGCTCAGACAGACTAGTTGATTTTTGTAGAACGCGAACTGCAGGATCTGATCCTTTCGTGATTCCACCACTGGCAGTGCACGAAGTCGGTAGGGCAATTAGTTCAATGAAGAATAAGAAATCGTCAGGGCCAGATGAAATCAGCCCCAAAATACTTAAATTAGCTATTCCTTATGTTATTGAAACAATAACCTATATTTATAACTTGTGCATTCAAACGAATATTTTCCCAAAGGAACTTAAAAAGGCCAAGGTTATACCCCTCCCGAAAACAAGAGATATGACTGATGTTAATAACTATCACCCCATCTCACTATTGTCCATCCTTAGTAAACCACTGGAACGGCATATCCATAAACATCTCTTGGAATATTTAGAAAATCATACATTAATCCATCCCCTTCAGTCGGGATTCAGACCAAAGCACAGCTGTCACACGGCCCTAGCGCGTCTAACTGATGTGTGGCTACGCTCAATAAATCAGGGCGAAAAATCTGGCGCTGTATTTATTGACTTGCGAAAAGCCTTTGATCTTGTGGACCATAAACTTCTACTTTCCAAGCTAAATGTGTATTTCGGTAGTTCGTTTGGCAATAAATGCATTTCTTCCTCAAATAACTACAGCCAGAAATCTCTTTACCACCATGGCACAACTCCACTTTTCGCCTCATATCTTAGCGACAGACAGTAGCGCGTCATGGTCAATGGATCATACTCCTCAAGCGGATTAGTAACACGGGGAGTTCCCCATTGTTCATTCCTAGGGCCTCTTCTGTTTTGCCTTTTTATAAATGACCTGCCGCTACATTTGACTAGCAACAAAATTTCATGTGATCTATTCGCTGATGACGCCACAATTCACACCCCGGACAAGAGTATTGATTCTTTAAATGGCCGTTTACAGCAGGGTTTGAGCGAAATTTCCACTTGGTGTTCAAACAATGAAATGATTTTAAATCCTTTCAAAACGAAATGCATGACGATAGCAACCCGTCAGAAGCACCAGCTCAAGCCACTTACACTCAGCCTGAATATCCATAACGACATCGTTACACCGATTACTTGGTGTAGTTGTTGATGACCAGATGAAGTGGCAATCGCACATAAATGCTGTATGTAAAACTGTTGCTAGAAATGTTTTTATGCTTTCAAAGTTGAAGTACTTTATCAATGTTGATGCCCGCAAGTTATTTTACAATGCACATGTCAAATCCCACATCGATTATGCGTCCACGATATGGGATGGCAGCGGTGACATACACTTGAAGAGGCTTAACTCCCTGCATCGGAGAGCAGCGAAACATATCCTGCCTGATTCAGCCCTGACAACTGACGAAAGACTTAAAAAACTGAAAATGCTACCTCTTAGCAAGCATCACCTCTTAAACAAGGGTGTGTTTATGTATAAAATATGGAATGAGATTCACCCAGAATATCTTTGTAAGCTCTTTACCAAGGCAAGTTCAGGTTATTCTACTTAAAGACGAAACTTTATTACACCTCGCCCCAGGATAGATCTATTTAAAACCAGTGTATCTTTCTCAGGCGTATCTTTCTGGAACAAGCTGCCTACATGTATAACACACGCTACCTCCCTCTCCTCTTTCAAGGAATGCCTCCTCAAGTACTTGTCTGCTGATACATAATCTACCACAAGTATCCGTATCAACATGTACTTATCGTATAATCAGTGCATGCTGCCGTATGGATTGTCCATACTAATAATAATCGCCTAATTACATAATTCAAGTCTCAATTATAATCCAAATAATTTTTGCTGCCTGAAGTGAATTTTCACTATTGATCCAAATGATTTGCTTCGTATATAGGTCAAGTTATCATTAGCGCGTGTCTGTGTGTGCGCGCGAGCGTGTATGTGTGTGCGCGCGTTTCATGTACTTTATGTTTTCGTTTGTTTTTGTATGACCAAATGAATGAATGAATTTTGTTTAATGTCTTTTCATGTGTAATGTCTCCTAATTTTTCTTTGTGTAATTTGGTACTATTAGTATTACAATTATTATCCTGTGTTTGTAGAGTAGCAACGGCAAGTATGAAAAATGGCACACGTGCTAATTACTTCATCCGTTGAGAAATAAAGTTTCATTTCATTTCTCTCTCTCTCTCTGTGTAAATATATATATATATATATATATATATATATATATATATATATATATATATATATATATATATATATATATATATATATATATATATATATATATATATATATATATATATATATATATATATATATATATATATATATATATATATATAATTTCTTTTAATTTCCGTTTTTTTTTCTTTTTTTTTACTTTTTTAGTATGGTGGGGGGTTGTGGAGATGGGTCTTTTTACTTATATATGTTTTATCTTTTGCTGCATCGTCTGATGTATTTTTTTTTATGTGTAGAGTAGCAGGACATTTTGGAAGATAAGCATTGCTATGCCTAAAACTTTTTATCCTGAATAAAAACGTTTCATCATCATCATCATCATCTCTCTCTCTCTCTCTCTCTCTCTCTCTCTCTCTCTCTCTCTCTCTCTCTCTCTCTCTCTCTCTCTCTCTCTCTCTCTCTCTCATAATAAGTATATATGAATGCTTACATATGAATAGTAGCTTTGTGCAATCCTTCACCTCACGGCCTGTCCACGACATATACATTAAACATGAACAATGCGGCCGCAATAAAGAGCATTTGTCTTTTCTCTAATTCCTTCTGTCCCAGTACGCCAAAGGCCATCGGGCCGGAGTCGGACACTGCCACCGACCTCGGCCCGATGGCCTTTGCGTAGTGAGGCATTAAAATATAAAAACAATTAGTCTTTAGAGCGGTCCTTCCCCCTGCAATATTTACACCGACAAAATTAACCGTGAAACAAACTATTGTGTGTCTTGCTAGTAAGCACAAGATGCTTGGTCCGACGTGTGCATAGCCGTGCACGGGTGAACTGAAGTCGACATCGGCCAGAGGAACTTTTGCGGCTCAGTGGGTTACACTGTCATACTATGTTTCTTGAAAACTTCAGTGTAAATCCTCTGAGTTAAGGGGTGTTTCCACATGGCGGTGCCACAGGCGATAGCGGTGAGACAGGCGACAGCGGCGCGACAAAATTGTAACGCCCCATGTAGCGATTTAACACCGGTTCCGCTGTGAAAGGATCGTGGCTTTCAGTACGCGACATCAAATCGCAAAATTAAAAAACAACAACAGAGAACATATAAATAAAGAATGAATGTATCCATTTCGCGACGCGACACGGGCGTGAAAGCAGTGCTGTATGCGACAAAATGGTATCGCACGATAGAACGTTTTACGGGTGATGCAGCTGTGTAGGGAGAGTGGCTTTCAGAACAAACCACAGTGTTACGATTGTGGTTGTGTTGTTCTGTGAGAGCATGCATGTGTTAATCGATCCGAAAACGATCCGATATTTATTTGAGCTATCTTGGTTACGTATCACGTACCTTTTCAGTAAGATTCTTTATCGTTGGCTTTGTTATGATACGCTAAGTTTAGTCCGGAAGCTTCTAGCAAAGTCGCACGGAGAATAGCGGTCGATTTTTGGTATGCGTAGATTCGCTGAGAATAGA
Source organism: Semisulcospira habei (assembly GCA_036245525.1). Lineage (NCBI taxonomy): Eukaryota > Metazoa > Mollusca > Gastropoda > Semisulcospiridae > Semisulcospira > Semisulcospira habei. The sequence goes on along the minus strand of BTPG01000002.1, from coordinate 2,693,746 downwards.
TTAGAATGTTCGAGCGAAGTCGCGCTCTGTCAAGTGACCTTACATGTGACGTCAAAGGTGTAGGCAACATTTCGCTACACAGTATTATAGACGCTCAAATAGTCATATTTGTTTTCTGTGCGCGTGAAGTTGGCAGCCAGTCAGTGTGTTTTTCTTAAAAATCGTGAAGCTTCCAGAAAGTGTAGGCAAGGTCGTGAATTGTCTGCCATACTTTTGTGAGATGTCATTACACACTAGGATTTGGGGCTGAAATTAGCAGTCGAATTTGTGTAGACTATTATAGTTTATTCTAGAAAGTTTTTTTTTTAAAAAAAAATCTATGAGTTTCAGTTACGTGTTCCGTTCTGATTGGTTGCGTTGTGTGATTTCGTTAGATTATTCTGGAAAGTCGTTTTACTATAAAAGTTTGTGCTAGGAAGCACGTGTGTACATTGTCATGCATTGTCAGTTGTAGGGACACACGGTTTATCGTAGGTACGTGGCCCGTATGGGGTGTACATTGTGAGAGACGCAGAATAACGGTGGTGTACGTTGTATGAGAAACATTGTGTCGCGAGCGTTGACATTTGCAGAAGAGACATTGTATCAGTGGTGGTGCATTTAGGAATACATTGTGTGGAGATCGCATCGCTGAAATAAAGTATTGTTGGAACTGTTACTCCAGTATTGTCTACAACCTTAAGCCACGTGTGACGGGTTGCAGCTGGATGAAGTTTCTTTAAAAAGAACCTTACGTGCGTGCGTCTGGTGTCATGTCATACTACGACTACGACTCAACACGTAATACACAGCAATTGTAAACAACTTAACCCGTGCAGCGCCCCATGACGGAAACTGTGTTTCTGCAGTCTTCGTCAATTGAACATGAACCAGTCCTGGCCGTCCCACATTGAAAGTGGTGTCAGCAAGAGGCATAGATCCTCATGAGCCCCCGCAGCTGCGCGGCCCACTGTGTCTGTGTCTTTGTGGGAGCGGCGGGATTGAGGGGCTCTGGAAACTTGCGTCTTTACAAACTAAATAGCTTTAATCATACTTTTGTTTTCTCTCTAAATGTCAATGCTTGCATTAGACAAGATAAAAGATACAGTGATAATTTGTTATCCACGAGGGGCAGATGTCTTTTATTACAATGTCACGACAAATACAACCTAGAAGCGTGAAGAGAAAGCTATTTAGGAAAAAAAAGAAGAAGAAGATAAACGGATAATAACTATAGTAAAATGGGCAAACGAATAATAACTACAATAAAAAGAAAAATAATGAAGGCAACTGTCTGCTTACAGGAGCGTGCATCGTGGACAACTGCGCGGGAGGGGGAGGCATGTTCAACCAGCCGCAGCCAACCCACAACGAGTGTGACGCGATCAGGGCCTGCCGCGCCGGCCAAGCCTGCTGCTTCAATGGCTGCCGAAACATTTGCCACTCCCTCTCTCAACCACTGGGCGGAATGTTGGGCGACATGTTCGGCGGCGGGTCTGGAGGCATGGACATGAACACTATGATGCTCCTCATGGCCACCGGAAGCTAGTTTCGCAGCAACCGCTTCTGCTTCCGGTCGTGTCACTTCCGGTTGGACCGACTTACGGTTGCGTCACTTCCGGTTGTGTCACTTCCGGTTGAGCCACTGCCGGTTGGACCACTTTCGGCTTGTGTCTTTTTCGGTGGTGTCGCCTCCGGCTTGTGCCGCTTCCGTTTGTGGCGCTTCCGTTTCCGGCAACGTCACTTCCGGTAAAGTGGACATTTTTGACTAGGCGGTGCGCAGCTGTGAGAAGACACAAATCAGACGTTCTGCGAGGATCATGACCATCTATGCCTGAGGTACAGCTGGAGCGTGTCAACAAGAGGCATAGATCTTCATGAGCCTCTGCGGCCAACGGCCGCAGGGGCTCATGAAGATCTATGCCTCTTGCAGATGTCTCAGGGGCCGGTTCAGAGCCTGACCTCGGGACCCGGACTGTGGGTGTGTCGAGTCTGAGTCATTTCTCAGTGGTGGTGTACATTACTTGTGTTGGGTTTTGGGAAATTGTAATTCACCCTTTTCACTTCCGAGCGACAACTGCAGGGGAAATGATCGACAGCGATAGCATGTTGGCCATGAGATGCGCTCACGACGCAGGCCAAGCACTACCCCTGAACTACGACTGATGATCATGCTATTAAGGTCGATCAATCCCTGTTCACAAACAGGTGTACAGATTGGCGATGGAAGCGACAGGAGCGAAATAATATAAACCAAAATAATACACATTAAACCTATGAGCCATCCCACCCCTTCCCCTCACTGCCCCCCCCCCTCCCCCTTCCCCGCTCTGTTGAAATATTTGACTAATACATAAGAGATTCACACTGAGCTAATATTTGTATACGTGTATTTGTCTTATAATCTTTAAGAAAAATGCATTATATCAATGATTTTTTTTAATTGTCGCATTTAATTTAATTTGTGAGATGAAGGTTACATGAATATTTGTCACGACCACAGAGTTTTACTGACCTCAAAATAGTGTGGCGGTCTGTCATTTCCCAAAATGCCGCTCTAGCAAGATCGCAAGATCCGAAATCACAGACGACCACATCAAGAAACAAAGACTATTGGATACAGACATACCTTGTGTTACTCTTTCATCGTGAAAATACGTCACTTGGTTCTTAGTGTGATGTTAGCGGTCTAGTGGTTTGATTATTACAATGTGCTGGATGTTCTGAACAGGCGATCGTTGGCCCTTGCACGCCCTTACGTCGCATCCAGTCATATACTTAACTCATTCTAACCCAGACACACCACAGCAAGATAAGGATCGACCATGAAAAGGTTCAAGGGTGATGCCAGAATAGCTTGGCGCCTATGGGCGCCAAGCAATTCTGGTATCACCCTTGAACTATCATGGTCGATATGTGTCCTGCTCTGCAATGCAGTCTTCAGAGGACAACGGCAACATTTAAGGATTTCGGTGTTGGGGTAGAATGAGTTAAAGTGATGTTAAATTCTGACGGGGCAGTCTGCTGCGATACGACATAACTTGACCTCACATGCGGCAATATAAAGCACAGCATGTGACGTCATATTTTTATATTGCAGTCTGTTGTGATACCTTATAATGTGACCGCACGTGTAAGGGGGGTAAGAGAACCTGCTTGTCCTGTCGCGTCAAATTGTGACCATGCAGTCTGCTTCAGTGCACGTCAGTCTGACGTCACACGCAGTTTTCACTGCTCTTTTAGATTATGATCACAACTGCCTGCGTTTGAAAAGTTCTTCCTTAGACCTGGCGCAAAATGCATTCAGTAAATAACCGGGTGACTTTTGTGCTAGTACACTTTAGTGTTTTTGAATCATAGTGCTGGAGGCATCAAAACACAAAAGGCAGAGAAGGAAGTTTTAGAAACAACACACAAAAAGCACGACGTTGCAGAAACAACACACAAAAACACTACGTTACGGGAACAACAACACCCACCCCCCAAAAAAACAACAACAACAAAGAACAACAAACAATTACAAACAAACAAACCCCCCCCCAAAAAAAAAAAACACACACAAAAAAAACAACAAACAAAAACAAAACAATTGCGGAAACAACACCCCCAAAAATCCACTACTTTGCGGAAACAACACCCAAAGAAACAATACGTTGCAGAAACAACACACAAAAACACTTCGTTGCGGAAACAACACCCAAAGAAACACTACTTTGCAGAAACGACACCCAAAGAAACACTACTTTGCGGAAATAACACCCAAATAAACATTACGTTGCAGAAACAACACACAAAAATACTACGTTGCGCGGACAACACGCAAAGAAACACTACTTTGCAGAAACAACACACAAAAACACTACGTTGCGGAAGCAACACCCAAAGAAACACTACGTTGCGGAAACAACACCCAAAGACACACTACGTTGCGGAAGCAACACCCAAAGACAAACTACGTTGCGGGAACAGCACACAAAGGAAACTACGTTGCGGATTCGCAAAGTAGTTTTCTTTGTGCGTTGTTTCTAAAACAAAACTTAGGTCATGCTGACCTTTCGTTTGATAGTTCTCTACTAGTTTATTGAACCCTAGCTTATTGTGTGCTTAACCTTCTGGTTGTCGGTTACGATTTTTTGTCGCGATGATTCCTCAGACAACTGAGGTCTTAAATGGAAGCACCACGTTTGTTTTATAGTATTTTAGTATGGATGTGGACTGTTGTTAAGGTTAGTGTTAAGGTTTATGTTGTTGTTGCTGCTGATGTTGATGTTACTGTTGTTGTACATGATGATGACATCAATAATCCTCGTCTTTGTTAGTCCACACACCTCGTGTGAGTGTGTTTTTATCTACTGGTCTAGCCTTTCATTAAAAGCGTGTTACAAACGAGAGACTTGCGTGGTTTGGTAGTTAATTTTTTTGTTGTTGTTGTTGTTTCCTTTTATAAAGGGAGTGTTCGGTCAAGAGACCTTCATCAGGTCTGCAACACAAGGGCAGCAACGACGTAGACTCCAAACTATACAAATGAAGAGATAGTCTACCTTAGTAACCAACTTTACAACTTCATTATTTTGCTGCTTTTGGTGTCCGTCTGGTTCCTGGTCACTCTGGGAGGTGCGGTGACAACACCAAACAGGTGACAACACCAAACAGAAGACAACACCAAACAGGGGACAACACCAAACAGGGGACAACACCAAACAGGTGACAACACCAAACAGGTGACAACACCAAACAGGGGACAACACCAAACAGGTGACAACACCAAACAGGTGACAACACCAAACAGGTGACAACACCAAACAGGGGACAACACCAAACAGGGGACAACACCAAACAGGGGACAACACCAAACAGAGGACAACACCAAACAGAGGACAACACCAAACAGGTGACAACACCAAACAGGGGACAACACCAAACAGAGGACAACACCAAACAGGTGACAACACCAAACAGGGGACAACACCAAACAGGTGACAACACCAAACAGGGGACAACACCAAACAGAGGACAACACCAAACAGAGGACAACACCAAACAGGGGACAACACCAAACAGGAGACAACACCAAACAGGGGACAACACCAAACAGGGGACAACACCAAACAAAGGATCCACTGCTGTTACCTCATTCAGCCCGACGGCCGTATTTCCCAAATGTTGGCGTCATCTAACCACTATGTACAGTTGCAGGAGATGGGTCGACCATGATAATTCAACAGGTGCCAAGCTAATCTGGCACTACCCTTGAATTAGCATGGTCGACCCATCTCTTGCAGTAGGGCGTCAGGCACAATGGGTTAATATAATTATGTTTTTTTGTTTTTTAGATGTCGCTCTTTTTGTCTTATGTGGTTGCTTGCGTTGTGTGTGTGTGTGTGTGTGTGTGTGTGTGTGTGTGTGTGTGTGTGTGTGTGTGTGTGTGTGTGTGCGAGAGAGAGAGAGAGAGAGAGAGAGAGAGAGAGAGAGAGAGAGAGAGAGAGTGAGAGAGAGAGAGAGAGAGAGAGAGAGAGAGAGAGAGAGAGAGAGAGAGAGAGAGAGAGAGAGAGAGAGAGAGAACGAATGAACAAACGAAACTTTATTTGCCAAGGATTGAGATATTAGGCGCGCAGGCCTTTCTTACAATCTGTCCTTGCTAAGCTACTTAAACAATAAAAGGAACATCAACCAAACAACAAAACTAACTAAATATAAATGTAACACACACACAAACACACACACACACACACGCACACACACACACACACACACACACACACAAACACACATATACATGCACTCGTGCTCACTTTTGTACATACACACACACGCGTACATATCTAACATTAAAGTAGGTAGGATATTTTGTGTACTATCAAAAACAAGTTGGGCAACACCAAAAAAACCAACGATTTAGAGTCTAGATGGGAAGCAGAAAAACTAGCGAAAAGTGAGAACATGAAGCGTATCATGTCTAGAAACAAAGAAGAAGAAAGGATCAGCATTTCGCTGTCTTAGAAAGGTAATCATGTACTCTACATGTAAACAGAGAGAGATTGATTGATTGTACATTGCTTAACGTCCCGTCAGCAACAAGACTTTCTCAGGACGTGCCTGCACTGCTTGTGAAAAAACAACAACACAACAACAACGAAACAGAATATTAAATGTATGTCGCCAGCCGGTCCAATACGTTAAATAAACCTACGAAATGGGGCCTAAATAAAGCTAAGACCATTTAGCAGCAAACATCCACTATCAAGAGCTACAGGCGGTGCAGACAGTAGGGAGAGTTTAAAAAAGGAAAATACAGGTGAATGGACGAAGGGTAGACAGAAACACATGCCCCTGAATAGAGAAGAAAACTCACCATGTGGGGCTGTAAACAGAGAGAGGGACGTGGTTTGTTGAAGAGTTGGAGGAAGGGAGTTCCATAAAAGAGCACCTGAATAAGACAGGCTAGATTTGAACAGGTCTATACGGGGCCTTTTTTTATAGAGACACTGTTCCTGGATGTGCTGTGTTTCTTTTCAGTTGGCGAAAAAAGCCTTGATAAATAAGGTGGAGCTTTATCGTTAAGAATTTTGTGCATCAGTACACATTTGTTTAGTGCGAGGTGCTTAGCCAGAGGGAGAAGTCCGATGACCTGCAGCTTGGCATCAGTGGATAAAGACGGATCAGGGAGGATAAGCTTAGCAGCGCGCTTGTATAGTGAGTTTATCTTATTTAAGTGATTTTCACTGCGGCCATCCCATATTGTTGAGGCATAATCAATGTGTGGTTTGCTGTAAGCATAAAAAATAGTTTGCGCGTCTTAACGTCAATGATCGTTTTAAGTTTGGAAAGTAGAAACAACTTTTTGGACAAATGTTTTGTCATATAGATTAGGTGGTTTTGACAGCTTAAATCATACTAATTGTCAAAACTTAAGGGCCACCCCACTTTTTGGGTCATTGTTTATCGTCGCAAGTACGCTAATAAAATACAATGTTCTATCGATCCAAATGGGTTAAAAGTTGACCTTAGACAGTCCAGTGTACAGGGACCAATAGACAACAATTCATCAATTTCCACGAACGTGTCAAATGCACGTGAAACATCGTCAGTTTTTGTGTGAAAAGCTGTGCGATATTGGCAAGCGTACCAAAGGCAGGCAGGTGGGAAAACTCGGTAAAGTCCTGATGCACGTGCTAAAGTGGTCTGTCGTGATTACTGAGCATCTCTGTTTCGCTACAAATACCGGTACAATAGGGGCATAATTGTCACTTACCTAACCATGCCACAACGACGAAGCGTAACGCCAGTAGATCAAGGTCGGGCGCGAACATGGCTGCAGGATGGAATTTTCGGAAGGGAAGTTGGGAGACGTCTTGGGGTATCCCATTCAATGATCCAGAGGCTTCTGGCACGATTCCAAGAAACTGGAAAGGCAGAACGACGACCCTGCTCAGGACGCCCGCGTTGCACCAGCAGAAGGGAGGACAGATACCTCTGTGTGGCGGCTCTGCGCGACCGAATTGTCACGTCATCCACTCTGCGACGTCAACTGATGCAAGCTGCAAACGTTAACGTCAGCAGAAGCACAGTCTGCCGAAATTGGCCTGGCTTCATGCAGAGCAGCAGTGAGAGTCTCACTCCAGCTCATCGCAGAGCCCGGGTTGCCTGGTGTCGTCAACATGTGAGGTGGAACAGACTCCAGTGGACTCAGGCTCTGTTTACTGTTGAGTCACGGTTCACTGTGTCCTTTAATGACGGCAAGGTGAGGGTCTAGAGACGAAAGGGCGAGCGATCAACGGATGGATGCGTCCAAGAGGTGGATCGCTACGGAGGAGGCTCAGTCATGGTCTGGGCAAGCTTCAGCAGGGAAGGCAGAACCCCCCTCCACGACATCTGATGCACCCTGACTGGACTGCACTATCGGGACGAGATTGTGCAGCCCCGCATACAGCCAGCTCGCCAAGCCATAGGCGACAGTGCTGTTCTGCAGGACGACAACGCTCGACCTCATCGCGCCGTGTGGTGGATAAGTACCTTGAGCAACGGGGCATCATGAAGATGGAGTGGCCAGCTCGTTCACCTGATCTGGCTCCCATCGAGCACCTATGGGACGTGCTGGTGCAAAGTGTAGTTAGCAACCACACCTAACCTCAAGGCGTCCCTCAGCTGACTCAGTTCCTGCATCAAGAGTAGGAAGCGATCCCACAACATGTTCTCCGAACCCTGGTGAACTCCATGCGTTAACGTTGCATTGAATGAATGGCTGCAAACGGTGGGTACACTCGCTGCTGACTGGACCAGTCTTGTGTGACTTTTCAAATGAGCTGTGGGTGAAAATTCTAACGTACTGCTGTTGTTACAATTGCTTGATTTACTCAAAACTTAAATGAAATTGTTACTAAATAAATTAGCAAAGTACTGACTCCAAGTATTGTTACATTTGTGGTGTTGTCGGTGCGTCTGCGATAAAAAGTGGCCCTGAAGTTTTGACCATTAGTATATTATTACTCCAATCAGGCGGTGTTGATTGACCTGCAAAACTGGGATGGAGTCAAAAGAAAGTTTGAGTGATGGAGGTTGGAGCTGAGGTTTATGGCGGGTTATGATATGCATGCCTTTTGTTTTTGTGGGATTTACAAGCATGCGATTTTCATTACACCACCGAGAGAATTCATGAAGACTCTCTTGAACATTATTTGCAATTTCAAGCACAGTTTTACCAGCGGAATGTAATGTTGAGTCGTCGGCAAACATGTCACACTCAGCCACAGTACACGTTATATGTAAAGCTAGATCGTTAATGAAGATACAGAACAGTAGTGGCCTAAAATAGACCTCTGGGGCACTCCACGCTCGACAAATTGTTCATCAGAACATTTCATTGACGTAGACTGTTTGTGTTCTTTTTGTAAGATAGGAGTTCAGAAACGCCTTTCCGAGGACACTGATCTCATCTTGACCGGTGGAACTGAACTTTGTTTAAAGTAAAATCTTGCTTTCATGTGCGACTAAAGTAACGGATGCCTTAGAGCTGACGGACTCTTATTGTTGAAGTAAGTGGCAATCTTTTTTATTAAGATGGTATGATCGATAAGATCGAAAGCTTTCCTTAGATCCAAGAAGACAGCACCAGCCATTTGATTATCATTTATGCTGTTGACCCATGAATTCACTATTCGTGCGAGTGCAGTGTGGCATGAATGCTTGGGACGAAAACCTGACTGGTAATGACATAATAAGGACCTTTCTTCAAAAACTTCCAGAAGATGTTTGTGAACATGCTTTTCCAGAGGCTTCGAGAGAACTGATAGAAGGGAAATGGGGCGAAAATTATTAATTTCAGATGAATCTTTTGCTTTAGTAACAGACACTATTTTTTGATTTTTTGAAAACTACAGGGAAGACATTTTTTGTATACACAGGTTATAAAACTGTCATGGTCGCTACACATCCTGTCAAAGCATGTCTGGCCTTTATGAGTTAACAGGTGTTTTAGTGTTGTAGTCTCTTTCTGCTATTTGCACCTTTGTGCATAAAAAAAACCCTTCCATGGTTGTAAAACGTGTGTGTGTGTGTGTGTGTGTGTGTGTGTGTGTGTGTGTGTGTGTGTGTGTACATAGCTTCAGTATATATAGTTTAATGACTTATTTTATAACAGTACAGAGTTTCAATGACGTCCATCGTGTTGGGGTGGGTCGGCGCCGGGGGGCGGGAGGGGGGGGGGAGTGGAGGAGAGGAGAGGGGTGTCGGCGACGAGGAGGGAGATCAGCGGCGGCAAATTCCCCCCCCCCCCCCCCCCCCCCGTTCAGGACCCCCTGGATCCACCCTTGATTTTAGGAATGAAATCATGGACACCAGCGTTATCAGTTTGTGTTTTAACGCCTGAAATGAAATGTCCAAAAGGTTGCCCAAAACGACGAAAGGCCGTGTAACATGCATTGAGGTCCTTTATCTTTTCATGTACCAAATCCGATCAAGTTTCAATAAAAAGTGTACACCCGCTGTTTTCTGCTGTTTGTGAACGTAACTGAAGTAAGCGTGTTATTTTTATTTTATTTTTTACTTACAAATGTCAACGAACAGGCGCCGCTTATTTTCACTACACGTATGAAGCCAAAACAAATTTTACCCTGAGACCTTGGGTGATGTGTTAGGATTCATTGATTGTACATTGCTTAACGTCCCGACAGCAACAAGACTTTCTCAGGACGTGCCTGCAATGCTTGTGAAAAAAAACCTCAACAGAATATTCAGTCCAGACCAAAAAGGTGACTGCCAAGCGTGTGAAATGCAAAGAAGTACCCAACGGAGAAAGAAACACGCTTAGAAAAAACGGTACAACACAATTTATTAATATTTCGGGTAAATACCCTTTGTCAAAATAGACAAACAAACAGAGACATTAGCCGCTACTTATCTTCAGATGCAGAAGGAATCTGCATCCTTCTGCATCTGAAGATAAGTAGCGGCTAATGTCTCTGTTTGTTTGTCTATTTTGACAAAGGGTATTTACCCGAAATATTAATAAATTGTGTTGTACCGTTTTTTCTAAGCGTGTTTCTTTCTCCGTTGGGTACTTCTCAACAGAATATTGAATGTATGTCGCCAGCCGGTCCAATGCGTTAAATAAACCTACGACATAGGGCCTAAATAAAGTCAAGACCATTTAGCAACACACATCCAATATCAAGAGCTACAGCAGCGCAGACAGTAGGTAGAGTTTAAGAAAGGCAAATACAGGTGAATGGACCAAGGGTAGACAGAAACTCATGCCCCGGAATAGAGGGGGAAACCCACCAAGGGCTGACGAGGGTGACCCTGGGAACTATAAAGTAGTTAACCCCACCTAAGTTCAAAAGGAGGGAGATGGATTAGGAGCGTGTACGTCGTGATTAAATTGTGAATGTTACAAATACAAACTATTTTTTTTTTAATGGTAATTGATGATCGCTTCCTGTTTCCGCTGGTACCTTGCACTACATCATTTTCTCATTTTACGACAGAAAACCTACATCAAACGAACTATGTTGCATATGAATATCGTCCGATTGTCAGCGGGCCTGAGGCTAGTAGTGCACTCGGTCAGTTGAAAGAGGTTTGGAGAAAAAGCGTGAAGCTCGATAGAATTTTTGTTTCCTTTATACTTCCAAAAGTTAACTTTACAAAGTAAAGAAGGTAAGAGCACTGTCAGGGGAGAGAAGTGTGCATGATCGACCAGTGATCATAGATCTACTGTGGCCAAAGCACAAAAAAAGATAGGAAAGAGGGGGTGCGCTAAGGAAATGACTGAAAGCAATGCATATGGAAGCCCCCCCCCCCCCCCCCGAAGGGGGGCGTATCACATATCCCACTGTTCCAGCCACTCAGTGCATGGAAATTTAAATCTAGGTTCCCCCCCCCCCTCCCAAGGGGAGGTCCAGATATTTAGCCGGTGTGGACAGCTGTTTCGGTCTTGGCGACCTCTTCAGCACACCATCGGCAATACTGGAGGAAGGCAGGAATTTCTGCCTACCTACAATGACAGCCACAATTTACTGTGGTGTCCGCAGGGGCTTACATCCCATGCCACCACCTAGAGCTAAATTTCCATGCACACTAAAAGAGAACCTACCAAAAGGGGGAAAGGGGTTGCAGGGTGAAGGTAGGGTTAATAGGAGAGGGTGAGGTGTTTGCCGCATCTGAGGGAGAGGGAGGGTGGACAGTGAGGGGTGCGGAGCTTGAAGTATCACGGGTGGAAGGAGGGTGGAATGGAGAGATATTGTCCACATCAGGGATTTCATCTACGCCAGCGCACGACGTTACGTTTGTGTCACTAGAGTGGTCAGTCACGAGGATGAGGTGACATAGAGGCTGGCCGGCTGTGAACAGTAGTGGTTGATGCCCCGCCCCCGGAGCACGAACAGGGTAATGCAGTGCGCGGGGTGCAGGAGCCGGGAGCGCCAGGCTAGGGCGACGGGGCGTGACCAGGCCGTTAATCCCCTGGTCATCGTCACGTTCCTCATTCGGCAAGCTGTAGGACAGGGATAGATCAGGGTGGTGGCTGGCGGCACACAGGAGTAGGTGACTGAAGATGGGTACATCACTCTCATCAGACTGTAGATTCTGCAGTGACCTGACCAGGGCGCACAGCTGGCGGAACTCAGGCTGCGCCCACTCCTCAGCACGTACTCCCTGAATCAGACAGGTTCCGCCATGACTACGGTTGAGTTTATAGTATAGGCTGACCGTGATGCAGTTGACACCCTCTCTTCTCACTTGCACAAAGGTCTTGGCAAGGGTGTCGGGGATTCCGGCTGCACGGGTGCGAACGCTGAAATCAGTCCGAGTTACTGTTTTATTATCAACTCGGTGTCTATCCACACTACCTCGTATCCACATTTGGCTGAGTTTAATAGATCGACATAGCGGATGGACAGTGCCTTCCTCCAGCGCTTTAGGACGTCGATATTTGGATCATTGAAAACTTTCTGTTTGTCGTCAAGAGTGTCTTTTATAATAGGATCACTGGAATTAGGAGACTGGGAGGGGGCGTGGGACTGTAGGATGGGCTGGCGTAACAAGACGGGAGATGAATAGGCCATGATAGTTGGGGTGTGAGGGGGAAGGGAAGAGTAGTTGCACGAGGATAGGGTGGGGGGGGGGGGGATTCAGGGGCAGATTAGAGACGCGGATGGAGCTTCATGGGCTATGGAAAGTCAAGTGCTTCAGGATGTTCATTTCGGACAGGTAATCACTGGCAAGTCAAGTGGTGCTGTCTTGTCGAGAAAATAATTATAGTTCCACTGGCAATTCAAACGCTACACGGCCAGCCGCTGCGCGTGTTATACACACCAGAGGGGGGGGGGGTAGGGGAGGTGGAGGCGCCAGGAAAATGGGGCGGGGGTAGGGATGGGTGTAGGCGTAAATAGAGTGGGGGGGGGGGAATGGAGGGTGTGTCGGCAGGGGAGGGAGGGCGTACAGAGGGTGGGTAGGGTGGAGGAAGTGCCAGGAAGACGGGGCGGGAGGGGGGAGGGAAGATAAGGCTGGAACTGTTTACACGGGCGGTCAGGCATGATAACCCGACTGATAGACTGCAGCGCCGCTTTGCGTAAACACATCTGGCATCAGTTTCGTGGCAGTCAGCCGTCATAGTATGGTGAACATGCAGCGTCATTACAGGCTGAAGGAACGTAAAAAACATGTTTTTGTTTTTTTTTGTTTTTTTACTCACTATGAACACAGTATGGTGAGACAGTCCACTCTCCGTCACAGTAGGGGTTTGAAGTCCAGGAAAAGGAATTTAGTTGCAGTAAAAGGCACGTTACAGTCCGGTATAATGAGCCACACCACACGATTAATTCACCACTGAATAATATGATGTCACAAAATATATTTCAGATATGCAAAGAGATCACAAGGTAATGTGCACGATTAGAAAACAAAACGTCCGAGTAACGTAGAATAGTAGAACACAATATAATACATCAAACTGATATCTCGTCCGCTTGACTGTACACGGCGGAGAGAGAGAGAGAGAGAGAGAGAGAGAGAGAGAGAGAGAGAGAGAGAGAGAGAGAGAGAGAGAGAGAGAGAGAGAGAGAGAGAGAGAGAGAGAGAGAGAGAGAGAGAGAGAGAGAGAGAGAGAGAGAGAGAACGAACGAACGAACGAACGAAACTTTATTTTCCAAGGATTGAGATATTAGGCGCGCAGGCCTTTCTTACAATCTGTCCTTGCTAAGCTACTTAAGGAACACCAACCAAACAACAATAACTAACTAATAATAAACGTCACACACACGCATACACACACGCACACAGACACACATATACATGTACTCGTGCACATGCGCACTTTTGTACATACACATACACACGTACGTGCGCACATAATTATCTAACATATAAGTAGGTATGATATTTTTGTACTATCAAAAACAAGTTAGAAAACTGAACAAACAATTTGGAGGCTAGATGAAAAAAAAAAAAATGAAGCGTATTATGTCGAAAAACAAAGAAGAAGAAAGGATCAGCATAACGATGTCTTAGAAAGGTAATCATGTACTCTACTTTTAAACAGAGAGAGGGACGTGGTTTGTTGAATAGTGGGAGGAAGGGAATTCCATAAAAGAGCACCTGAATAAGACAGGCTAGATTTGAACAGGTCTATACGGGGCCTTTTTATAGAGAGACTGTTCCTGGAGGTGCTGTATTTTTTTTCTGTTGGCGAAAAAAGCCTAGATAAGTAAGGTGGAGCTTTCCCGTTAAGAATTTTGTGCATCAGTACACATTTGTTTAGTGCGAGGTGCTTAACCAAAGGGAGAAGTCCGATGGCCTGCAGCTTGTCATCAGTGGATAAAGACGGATCAGGGAGGATAAGCTTAGCAGCGCGCTTGTATAATGAGTTTATCTTCTTGAAGTGATTTTCACTGCAGCCATCCCATATTGTTGAGGCATAATCAATGTGTGGCTTAATGTAGGCATTAAAAAATAGTTTGCGTGTCTTAAGGTCAATGATCGGTTTAAGTTTGGAAAGTAGAAACAACTTTTTGGACAAATGTTTTCTCATATAATATAGGTGGTTATGCCAGCTTAGATCATCATCTATTATTACTCCAAGCAGGCGGTGTTGACTGACCTGCTCAACTGAGATGGAGTCCAAAGAAAGGTTGAGTGATGGAGGTTTGAGCTGATGTTTCTGGCGGGTTGTGATAAGCATGCTTTTTGTTTTTGTGGGATTTACAAGCATGCGATTTTCATTACACCACCGAGAGACTTCATGAAGACTCTCTTGAAGATTATTTGCAATTTCAGGCACAGTTTTACCAGCGGAATGTAATGTTGAGTCGTCGGCAAACATGTCACACTCAGTCACACTACACGTTACATGTAACGGTAGATCGTTAACGAAGATACAAAACAGTAGTGGGCCTAAAATAGACCCCTGGGGCACTTCATACTCTACAAATTGTTCAGAAGAACATTTTCCATTGACATAGACTGTTTGTGTTCTTTTTGTAAGATAGGAGTTCAGAAACGAAAGAGCTGAGGGACTCTTTTTGTTTAAGTAGGTGGCAAGCTTTTTCAGTAAGATGGTATGATCGATAAGATCAAACGCTTTTCTTAGATCCAAGAAGACAGCACCAGAGAGAGAGAGAGAGAGAGAGAGAGAGAGAGAGAGAGAGAGAGAGAGAGAGAGAGAGAGAGAGAGAGAGAGAGAGAGAGAGAGAACGAACGAACAAAACTTTATTTTCCAAGGATTGAGATATTAGGCGCGCAGGCCTTTCTTACAATCTGTCCTTGCTAAGCTACTTAAGGAACACCAAACAAATAACAAAAACTAACTAATAATAAACTTCACACACACGCATACACACACACGCACAAAAAAACAAAAAAAAAAAAAACAAACATGAGGCGTATTATGTCGAAAAACAAAGAAGAAGAAAGGATCAGCATAACGATGTCTTAGAAAGATAATCATGTACTCTATTTTTAAACAGAGAGAGGGACGTGGTTTGTTGAATAGTGGGAGGAAGAGAATTCCATAAAAGAGCACCTGAATAAGACAGGCTAGATTTGAACAGGTCTATACGGGGCCTTTTTATAGAGAGACTGTTCCTGGAGGTGCTGTATTTTTTTTCTGTTGGCGAAAAAAGCCTAGATAAGTAAGGTGGAGCTTTCCCGTTAAGAATTTTGTGCATCAGTACACATTTGTTTAGTGCGAGGTGCTTAACCAAAGGGAGAAGTCCGATGGCCTGCAGCTTGTCATCAGTGGATAAAGACGGATCAGGGAGGATAAGCTTAGCAGCGCGCTTGTATAATGAGTTTATCTTCTTGAAGTGATTTTCACTGCAGCCATCCCATATTGTTGAGGCATAATCAATGTGTGGTTTAATGTAGGCATTAAATAATAGTTTGCGTGTCTTAAGGTCAATGATCGTTTTAAGTTTGGAAAGTAGAAACAACTTTTTGGACAAATGTTTTCTCATATAATATAGGTGGTTATGCCAGCTTAGATCATCATCTATTATTACTCCAAGCAGGCGGTGTTGACTGACCTGCTCAACTGAGATGGAGTCCAAAGAAAGGTTGAGTGATGGAGGTTTGAGCTGATGTTTCTGGCGGGTTGTGATAAGCATGCTTTTTGTTTTTGTGGGATTTACAAGCATGCGATTTTCATTACACCACCGAGAGACTTCATGAAGACTCTCTTGAAGATTATTTGCAATTTCAGGCACAGTTTTACCAGCGGAATGTAATGTTAAGTCGTCGGCAAACATGTCACACTCAGTCTCACTACACGTTACATGTAACGGTAGATCGTTAACGAAGATACAAAACAGTAGTGGGCCTAAAATAGACCCCTGGGGCACTCCATACTCCACAAATTGTTCAGAAGAACATTTTCCATTGACATAGACTGTTTGTGTTCTTTTTGTAAGATAGGAGTTCAGAAACGAAATAGCTGAGAGAGAGAGAGAGAGAGAGAGAGAGAGAGAGAGAGAGAGAGAGAGAGAGAGAGAGAGAGAGAGAGAGAGAGAGAGAGAGAGAGAGAGAAATGAAATGAAATGAAATGAAATGAAACTTTATTTCTCAAGGATAAATGATTAGGTACACAGACCTATTTTCAATCATGTCCTTGCACACGCACTCATACATCAATCTCACGCACGTTACTAAAACTTACTGATAAAACTGGAAAGGCAAAACGTGAGCATAAAAAAAGAAGTTAGCTCACTCTCACACACACACACACACACACACACACACACACACACACAAACACACACACACACACACACACACTAAGAGCCTGATTAAACATGAATGTTAAAAACTTAGTTTGAACAGCAACTGCAAACTCGACAATACAAATCACTGCGCTGGAAAAACGCCGACACAAGTACACAACTATGGGCTTAATTTTCTTTCAGGTGCCGAAATAAGCGGGCTCTGAATGTGGACAAAGAAGGAGCCCCAGTAATGTCGATAGGCAACAGATTCCATAGTTTGGCTCCTGAGTAAGACAAACTAGTTTTGAATATATCGAGGCGCGGCCTTGGTATGGATAGATTGTTCCTCGTCGTTTTATAAGGCGTATGAGCAGGGCTAAATAGATCTGTTAGATAACTTTTAACTGTTAGATAACTGTTAGATAAGTTTTAGAGTGGTAGATTTTAAACATAAGTACGCCTTTATTGTACATAAGTAACTTACGCAGAGGCAGCATGTCGAGGGCTTTGAGTCGGTCGTCGGTGCTTTCTTTACTATCCGGGTGGATTAATTTGGCTGCTCTACGATGAAGAGCATTAAGTCTTTTTATGCACGCATCACTACATCCATCCCAAACTGTAGAAGCATAATCTATATGGGATTGAATATGTGCGTTATAAAATATTTTCCTTGTCGGTGTATCTGTAAAATAACGCAGTTTTGAAAGAAGATATAAATTCCTGGACACTGTTCGACATACGCTGCTGACATGAGCGTGCCATGTGAGTTGATCGTCAATAATGACGCCTAACAAGCGTTGCTCTCTAACTTGTCTAATCCGCTCAGAGTTGAGAGAAAGGCTAAGTGGGGTGGATGTAGCTGCTGCTTTTGTCGTGTAGTTATTAGCATGCATTCTGCTTTTAGACGGATTTGGTACCATATAGTTAGTGTGACACCATTTTGAAACATCAGTTAAGCCTGTTGAAGTGAGGAATTGATTGTGGAGATATTCGCTGACGACATGTCGAGAGTAGCATCATCAGGAAACAGACTACAATGTACGTTTAGATCTGAAATATGCAATGGCATATCATTGATGTAAATGGAAAATAGGAGGGGCCCTAATATTGAGCCCTGAGGCACGCCATGCTTTAGTATGCCTTCAGCGGAACGTTTTCCGTTAACAAACACATACTGACGTCTTCCATGCAGGTAGGATTTGAAAAAAGTCCAAGGATGCTTTGTTTACGTGATACACTGATAGCTTTAGTATCAACATATCATGATTTATTAGATCAAAGGCTTTTGAGAAATCTAGAAATACAGCACCGGTCATTTCAGCTTTGTTCATGGACGTAAGCCAAGTATTGGTCAGGTGAGCTAGAGCAGTGTGGCATGAGTGGCGAGGTCTAAAACCTGACTGTAGTGGGTAAAGCAAGTTATGTTTTTCAAGAAAATAGCTCAGATGCCTGTGTACATGTTTTTCTATTGGTTTTGACAGAGCTGACAAGAGCGAGATTGGTCTAAACTTATTAGGATCTGAGAGGTTCTTACTTTTAGGCAGAGGAATAACTTCGGCTACTTTCCAGCTGTTTGGAAATGTACCATGTTGTAAAATGAGAATATAAATAAATGTCAAAGACTCGACCACATACGGGGCAGCAAGTTTTAAAAAGTATGTATTTATCCCGTCGTGACCAAGCGAGCGCTTATGAGAGAGAGAGAGAGAGAGAGAGAGAGAGAGAGAGAGAGAGAGAGAGAGAGAGAGAGAGAGAGAGAGAGAGAGAGAGAGAGAGAGAGAGCACTACCCATATAGAGCTTGCATGCTGACCCTGTCCGCTTAACGCCTTCCTTGCCACACAAAGTACATTTTGTTTCTGAAATCTTTAATCATTCAACGATCAAACTCCAAAACGAAGGGACACAAATTGTTCTCGGCAAGAGGCTTAGATACTGGAAAGCCCTGCTGTCGCTGTGGCTCTTCATGATACATGTGAAGGGACACAAATTGTTCTCGGCAAGAGGCTTAGATCCTGGGAAGCCCTGCTGCCGCTGTGGCTCTTCATGATACATGTGAAGGGACACAAATTGTTCTCGGCAAGAGACTTAGATCCTGGGAAGCCCTGCTGTCGCTGTGGCTCTTCATGATACATGTGAAGGGACACAAATTGTTCTCGGCAAGAGGCTTAGATCCTGGGAAGCCCTGCGGTCACTGTGGCTCTTCATGATACATGTCTCGTGCAGCTGGATCGTGTTCCCATTTCCCCGGCAGTCAGGGGGTTAAAGCAGCAGTTTGTTGATCATCATGAGCACCGCCAGGGTAACCAGGACTTGTACCCACGGTGTGGAGTTGATGGATCTCGCGCTGGTGTTACACATGTCGTAATTGCAACAAGGATCATCTAACTCGTGAGTGAGGCACGAGATGTAATCCCAGCAGCTCTGTTAAAGGAACATGTCGTTAAAGCGCCTTTCCAGAAATTTCATTCGAATTGACAAACTGTGCTAACTAAACAGGCACACAATGGCAAATTGTGCTGAACTAAAAAGGCACACAATGGCAAAATGTGCTAAACTAAACAGGCACATAATGCCAAAATGTGCTAAACTAAACAGGCACATGATGTCAAAATGTGCTAAACTACACAGGCACATAATGTCAAAATGTGCTAAACTAAACAGGCATATAATGTCAAAACATGCTAAACAGGCACATAATGACAAAATGTGCAATACTAAACAGGGACATCATGTCAAAATGTACTAAACTAAAAAGGCACATAATGGCAAAATGTGCTAAACTAAGCAGGCACATAATGTCAAAATGTGCTAAAATAAACAGGCACACGATAGTGGCCGTTACAAGGGAAGTAGGGTCGGATCAGTTACATCGATTGGGTCCAATGGGTCCAATGGTTTGTTCAGGTCAATCCTCCCTCGGCTCTAGGATGCCAGCAAGTGGCCGACAAATTAAAAAGCACAGTAAGGGCGGGGAGATAGGGGGGTGTGGCGGGGTAGGCGAGCCAAGCGTGTCTTTAAGAACTAAGTCAGGGGTGGGAAGAGAGGGGTATGTGGCGGGGTAGGCGAGCCAAGCGTGTGTTTCAGAACTAAGTAGGGGCGGGGAGAGAGGGGTGTGTGGCGGGGTAGGCGAGCCAAGCTTGTGTTTCAGAACTAAGTAGGGGCGGGGGGAGAAGGGTGTGTGGCGGGGTAGGCGAGCCAAACGTGTGTTTCAGAACTAAGTAAGGGCGGGCAGAGAGGGATGTGTGGCGGGGTAGGCGAAACAAGCTTGTGTTTCAGAAATAAGTAGGGGCGGGGAGAAAATGGTGTGTGGCGGGGTAGGCGAGCAAAGCTTGTGTTTCAGAACTAAGTAGGTGAAAGATGTCACTGGAAGCTGCAGTCTCAAACCTGCATGCAGGCTGTTAAGGATATTGGTCGCCTGATGTTGACCTGGGGATGACGACATCAATCGGCACACCCTGAACAACCAAGCAGTCTTCTCTAGGGACAGCACTGCTTGCTCCACACGGAGAGGGGCCTAGAAAAGGTGGCCTAACCAAAGCTCGTCCCCTCATAACCCCAGTTGGCTAGCCGCGGTCAACAGGCATCTTCTCCTGCGGTCAGAAAACAAGAAAGAATAACGGATCCACGCTAATGACGACCACGACCGGACTCAACGTAGCATGCTGGAACATCCGAACCATCCTCGACACAGCAGACAGCGGACGCCCTGAACGTCGCTCCGCCCTCATTGCCCATGAATTGGGTGGTTAGACATCGACATCGCCACGCTCAGCGAAGTACGCCTCCCGGACAAAGCAGTCTCCAAGAACTTGCTGCTGGTTATACCCTCTACTGGTCAGGCAAGTCTGCATCAGAAAGACGGCTCTCAGGTGTGGGCTTCATGGTCAAGACCTCCATTGCGACTAAGCTGGAAAACCTACCAACCGGTCCCTCAGACCGCATAATGTCCATGCACCTCCCGCTGAGACACCAGTAACACGTCACCCTTCTCAGTGTGCTCTCCCCAACCCTGCAGAGCCTGCAGAAAAGGACAAGTTCTACACTGACCTGCGCAGCCTCCTACAGAGCACCCCTGCAGACGACAAAGTCATCCTTGGTGACTTCAACGCTTGGAAAGGAGTCCTCGGCAAGCATGGCGTCGGGAAGTGCAATGGTAATGGCCGCCTACTGTTGGAGGTCTGTGCAGAGCAGCAGCTTGTCATCACCAACGTTACTTTCCAGCAAAAGGACAGTCGAAAGACCACCTGGATGCATCCTCGCTCCAAACACTGGCACCTTATTGACTATGTCCTAGTGCGTCAGAGGGACCGCAGTGACGTCCTCCTCACCAGAGTGCCACACTGACCACCGCCTTGTCCGCTGTAAACTCAGGCTCCACTTCAAGCCAAAACCCAAGAAAGGGAAGGGGGGGGGGGGGCCCAAGAAAAAGCTTGATGTTGCCAGCTTTCAGCTTGACGACGTAAAAGCTGCCTTTCAGACAGATTTACAGCGCAGGCTCACAGACACAGCTGACCCAGCAGACTCCTCCCCTGAAACACTCCCCGAACAACTGAAAACGGCTATCGCAAAATCCTCTGCAGAAGTCTTGGGTTTTGCTAGAAAGAGGAACAAAGACTGGTTTGACAAAAACGACGTAGAGATCCAGGAACTCCTAGCAACAAAAAGAAAAAGAGCCGCCCACCAGGCCCATCTAGCCCAGCCTTCCTGCCATGTGAAGAAGTCTGCCTTCCGCCTCGTCTGCAGCAGTCGCCAGCACAAGCTCAGAGATTTCCAGAACGAGGGGTGGACCAGACTCGCACAGAGGACTCAACTTTGTGCTGACAACGGTGACAACAGGTGCTTCTACGAAGCACTGAAAGCAGTGTATGGCCCTAGGCACCTAATACAAAGTCCCATGCGAAGCGCTGATGGACAGATACTCCTCACAGATAATAACTCCATCTTGAACCGCTGGTCGGAATACTTTTAGGACCTCTTCAGCGCTGAGCGCACTGTTCAAGAAGCAGTCATCCTTCAAATCCCACACCTCCCAGTAAAGGTGGAATTGGATGAACCGCCCACTGCTGAAGAGACCATCACAGCCATCCACCAGCTCAAGAGTGGCAAAGCAGCAGGCATTGATGGAAACATGGATGCCCAGCACTGCACAACAAGCTCCACGACCTCTTTCTCTGCTGCTGGGAGGAAGGAACACTACCAAAGGATCTCCGCGATGCAGTTGTCATCACCCTGTACAAGAACAAAGGAGAGACGTCTTCCTGCTCCAACTACCGTGAAATTACCCTGCTGTCCATTGCCGGGAAAATTCTCGCAAGACTGCTCCTGAATCGGCTGGTACCGGCCATCGCAGAAGACCACCTCCCAGAGGGCCAGTGTGGCTTCAGAGCCAACAGGAGCACCACTGACATGGTCTTTGTGCTGAGACAGCTTCAGGAGAAGTGCCGCGAGCTGAACAAAGGGCTGTACGTAACGTTTGTCGACCTAACAAAAGCGTGCGACACTGAAAGCAGGCAAGGCATGTGGCAGATCTTGGAGCGACTTGGCTGTCCCCAAACTTTTCTCAGCATGATCGTCCAGCCACACGAGGACCATCAAGGCCAGGTCAGACTCACAATGATCTCTCAGAACCATTCCCCATTCTCAACGGAGTGAAGCAGGGCTGTGTGCTGGCACCGACCCTCTTCACCAACCTTTTTGGCATGATGTTGAAGCAGGCCACAGTGGACCTCGACGATGACGATGCAGTGTACATCAGGTATCGTCTCGATGGCAGTCTGTTCAACCTCAGACGACTGCAGGCCCGCACCAAAACCCTAGAGCAACTGATTCGAGAGCTGCTCTTTACAGACGACGCTGCCCTCGTTGCACACACAGAGAGAGCCTTGCAGTGCATTACATCCTGCTTCGCAGACGCTTCCCAGCCCTTTGGACTCGAGGTCAGTCTGAAAAAGACAGAGGTCCTCCATCAGCCGGCACTCAAGGTAGAGCATCGCCCTCCCTAAATCACCATCGGGGAGTCTAAACTGAAGTCAGTGCACCAGTTTACCTACCTTGGCTGCATCATCACATCAGACAAAGAAGTACCCAAAGGAGAAAGAAACACGCTTAGAAAAAATGGTACAACACAATTTATTAATATTTCGGGTAAATACCCTTTGTCAAAATAGACAAACAAACAGAGACATTAGCCGCTACTTATCTTCATATGCAGAAGGAATGATGTGGTAACAGTTGCCATATTCCTTCTGCATATGAAGATAAGTAGCGGCTAATGTCTCTGTTTGTTTGTCTATTTTGACAAAGGGTATTTACCCGAAATATTAATAACTTGTGTTGTACTGTTCTTTCTAAGCGTGTTTCTTTCTCCGTTGGGTACTTCTTTGCATTTCACACGCTTGGCAGTCACCTTTTTGGTCTGGATTGTTTATCACATCAGACGCCAAGCTGGACAAGGAGCTGGACACCAGGCTGGCAAAAGCGAACAGCGCTTTCGGGCGTCAATACGAGCGGGTGTAAAACAATCAACAGCTGAAAACAGGCACCAAGATCAGCGTGCACAGAGCTGTCGTCCTCACCACCCTGCTACAATCCTTGGCATTCACTGGAGTGACGATGTCACAAACGTCGAGGTCCTTGAACAGGCAGAAACTGTGCAGCATCGAGGCTTTACTGCTGCGGACACAGCTCCGCTGGGCGGGGCACGTCTCCAGGATAGAGGATTATCGCCTACCCAAAATCTTCCTGTTCGGCGAGCTCGCCACTGGACACAGAGACAGAGATACAAAGACTGTCTCAAGTTGTCACTTAGTGCCTGTCAAATCGACCACCGTCAGTGGTCTTCACTTGCTGCGGACCGTGACACCTGGCGCTCCACCATTTACAAGGCAGCTGTCTCCTTTGAAGAATCTCGCAGAGCTAGCCTTAAAGACAAGCGGCTCAGGAGAAAAAAACAGAGATGCCGTAACTCAGAACCCTGGCCTGACTTCCCTCTGCAGCCACTGCGGTCGAACCTGTCTGTCACGGATTGGCCTCCGCAGTCACGAGCATGCCTGCAGACGTCGTGGGAAATCCCCATAGACTTTTTCCTATAGTATCTTCTTTCGCTAAGTCAAGCCAAGCTAGGGGCGGGGAGAGAGGGGTGTGCGGCGGGGAAGGCGAATCAAGCTTGTGTTTTAGAACTAAAGGGGCAGGGAGAGAGGGGTGTGTGGCGGGGTAGGCGAGCCAAGCGTGTGTTTCAGAACTAAGTAGAGGCGGGGAGAGAGGGGTGTTTGGCGGGGTAGGCGAGTCAAGCGTGTGTTTCAGAACCTGTTGGCGCTTGTACCTGCAATGTTTCCTCAAAATGTATGCATATTCACTATTTTGTCTCTCGCGCTGGGACCATATGGCGTTGAGGCGCGTCCCCTGGGTGCTAGATAGGGGGTCGTTCGTGAGAGGGGTGCACCGAATGCAATAAGTGCCGTGAACCAACATGGTCTAAAGGCTTCTTAACACGGAGAAACGAAACAAAACATTTCGTCAAAATGTTCGCATTTCATACATTTCTCCAACATTTCACCGTTTTAACGAAATGCAAAACGACATATTTCACGAAATAGGACCTGTTCCTATTCGCGAAACATTTCGCAGAAACATTTTGCCCGTCGCCCAATCAGCGTCGTCCGCTCGGTCGCGTGCCAATCTGACGTCATTCAAGCCCAAACACTGAAGATAGCAACGTGCAGTCAGGTCTATTATGGCTAGACTTGCGTGATGTGACGCACGGTTCTGTAAGATTTAAGCGGAGAAATCATTTTCGAAATGAAATATATCAAGTATCATCACTAAAGTACTACCCAAAAATGATTTTAGGTCAGTTTTCTAAACCCCACTTTCACCGGCTGCTCTGCGAAGCCGCCTACACAATGGCGGCTATCGCTTTGATACGGTGGCATCCTCGATTCACTTGAACCAGTCTTGTTTACGCATTCAAAGCGCTTACGGTTATTCGATATGGTCGGCAATTCACTTTAATTGTTTAAGTGAAGACACACATGTCTTATATATATATATAGTTTTTAAGCGTTAGTAGTCAGAAATATGACCCGATATCCACCGATACAAACCAGAGCATGTGTCAGTGAAGAGTTACTTCCCATGTACCAATCGAAATGAATTTTCACCGCGTTTCTGCGTGTGCAGAGGAGGCATTTCGATGCAATGAAAATGTTTCGTTTCTTGTGCATTTCGTTTCTCCGTACACGTAAGGTACATTCTCTTATGCTCGCTTTCGCCATTGAGGCTAGCACAGGCATAAAAGATTATAACACAAAAAGAATGTAAACTGTCTCACAACACAAAAGAAACACACACACAAAAGTAACAATCATACACACAGTGCAAACCGGATAGGTAAAGGTGAACCGTCAAACAGAAGTACACAAAATAATTTGATAAACTGACAGTGCAAGAAAACAAATTAAAGCAATAGCGCGTTTTCACTGCAAACAAGATAATGTCCAGTTTTGCGCTGATAATGTCAACGAATCTGCACAATCTATACCACAGAGCCAGCGGAAAAGACTATTTTCCACTCGCCCAGCGGTTTGAGTGCAGAGGTTTTAAGTGACCTCTGATCCTTAGTATAGATGTGGCACAGCGCACAAACTAAGTCACGCGTTGCGCTTTTCAATAATTAAGTCACAATCACGTTAGTCCACACGCTGTAAGACCTGTGACTTTATCATATGGATAGTGCCTTGTACACCAAAACCTGTGGACAATGTCATTAGCAACACAGCCTGCAACAGTCACCACTGGCCAACAGTCTAATCTTGTCAAGCGGCACGACCGTGCACACACACTGACGACATAAAAAGGCAAAATGAAATGTTCCGATAGGAAAAGTCTGATGATAGTCACAAACTATAATCAAGTGTCGAGTCGTAATCTGAGATAAAGGCACCGTTCAAACTTCCATATGTAACGCGGTCAACGTCTCTTCGTCTGCACACAACTAACATTACATAATTATCAGATAGTCATAAGCAACGCGCATGCGCGCCGCGTATGAGTAACCAGTAATTACTATTTCGGATTTTATCAAGACAAATGAGGGGGTATAGATATTGGATTATTACCAGAGAGCCCATGCGCAGTGGGCAGATGTTCACATCTGCACGGGACATAGACGGCCCCACCCTCCACGAGTCCCCTGCTGCCTTGCAGGCCTGGCCGCTTGGCTGCGGAAAGGCTAAGGGAAGAAACCACTGACATCAAAGCCCCCGTGTCTCCGGGGAAGGCTTTTGAGCCAGAGACTAGGACAAGGACAGTCTGATATGAAACCTTCGACCCGAGGACCTCGATGCCACCGTCCCAGCTTGCTAGGCCATGGCAGACGAACCAAGGGTTTAAGGTGGGGCCAGTACTGCGCACACTGCACTCCACCAAAAAGCTCCACCGCGCAGGCTTTAGGAAACGTCCACGGACCATGACACTGATCATTCCAAGTCCTGTAGCGACGGGCGAGGGGCGAAACGACAGGTGAAAGATGTCACTGGAAGCCGCAGTCTCAAACCTGCATGCAGGCGGTTCAGGATATTGGTCGCCTGATGTTGACCTGGGGATGACAACATCACTCGGCACACCCTGAACGACCAAGCAGCCTTCTCTAGGGACAGCACTGCTTGCTCCACACGGAGAGGGGCCTAGAAAAGTTGGCCTAACCAAAGCTCGTCCCCTCGCAACCCCAGTTGGCTAGCCGCGGTCAACGGGCATCTTCTCCTGCGGTCAAAAAACAAGAAAGAATAACGGATCCACTCTCATGACGTCCACGACCGGACTCAATGTAGCATGCTGGAACGTCCGAACCATGCTCGAAAAAGCAGACAGCGGACGCCCTGAACGTCGCTCCGCCCTCATTGCCCATGAATTGCGGAGGTTAAACATCGACATCGCCGCGCTCAGTGAAGTACGCCTTCCGGACGAAGGCAACCTCCAAGAACTTGGCGCTGGGTACACCCTCTACTGGTCAGGCAGGCCTGAATCAGAAAGACGGCTCTCAGGCGTGGGTTTCATGGTCAAGACCTCCATTACGACTAAGCTGGAAAACCTACCAACGGGTCACTCAGACCGCATCATGTCCATGCGCCTCCCACTGAGACACCAGCAACACGTCACCCTTCTCAGTGTGTACTCCCCAACCATCCTGGCAGAGCCTGCTGAAAAGGACAAGTTTTACACTGACCTGCGCAGCCTCATACAGAGCACCCTTGCAGACGACAAAGTCATCATCCATGGCGACTTCAACGCCAGAGTGGGCCAGGACTCTGAAGCCTGGAAAGGAGTCCTCGGCAAGCATGGCGAACTGCAATGACAATGGCCGCCTACTGTTGGAGTTCTGTGCAGAGCAGCAACTGGTCATCACCAACACTACTTTTCAGCAAAAGGACAGTCGACAGACCACCTGGATGCATCCTCGCTCCAAACACTGGCACCTTACCGACTATGTCCTAGTGCGTCAGAGGGACCGCAGTGATGTCCTCCTCACCAGAGTGATGCCCAGCGCAGAGTGCCACACTGACCACCGCCTTGTCCGCTGCAAACTCAGGCTCCACGTCAAGCCAAAACCCAAGAAATGCCCCCCCCCCCCCCCCCCCCCCCCCAAGAAAAAGCTTGATGTTGTCAGCCTTCGGCGCGACGAAGTGAAAGCTGCCTTTCAGACAGATTTACAGCTCAGGCTAAAAGACAGAGCGGACCCAGCAGACTCCTCCCCTGAAGCACTCTGGGAACAACTGAAAACTGCTATTGCAAAATCCTCGGCAGAAGTCTTGGGTTTCGCTAGAAAGAAGAACAAAGACTGGTTTGACGAAAACGATGTTGAGATCCAGGAACACCTAGCCAAAAAAAAAAAAAAAAGAGCCGCCCATCAGGCCCACCTAGCCCAGCCTTCCTGCCCCGTGAAGAAGTCTGCCTTCCGACTTGTCTGCAGCAGTCTCCAGCGCAAGCTCAGAGATCTCCAGAATGAGTGGTGGACCAGACTTGCACAGAGGACCCAGTTTTGCCTTGACAATGGTGACTACACGGGCTTCTACGAAGCACTGAAAGCAGTGTATGGCCCCAGGCACCTGGTACAAAGTCCCCTGCGAAGCGCGAATGGCCAGGCACTCCTCACAGATAATACCTCCATCTTGAACCGCTGGTCGAAGTACTTTCAGAGCCTCTTCAGCGCTGAGCGCACTGTTCAAGAAGCAGTCGTCCTACAAATCACACAACTCCCAGTAAAGGTTGAATTGGACGAACCGCCCACCGCTGAAGAGACCCTTATAGCCATCCACCAGCTCAAGAGTGGCAAAGCAGCAGGCATTGATGGAATACCGCCAGAGATCTGGAAACATGGAGGCACAGCACTGCACAACAAGCTCCATGACCTCTTTCTCTGCTGCTGGGAGGAAGGAACACTACCAAAGGATCTCCGTGATGCTGTCGTTATCACCCTGTACAAGAACAAAGGCGAGAAGTCTGACTGTTCCAACTATCGGGGAATTACCCTGCTGTCCATTGCTGGGAAAATTCTTGCAAGGCTGCTCCTGAATCGGCTGGTACCTGCCATCGCTGAAGACCACCTCCCAGAGGGCCAGTGTGGCTTCAGAGCAAACAGGAGCACCACCGATATGGTCTTTGTGCTGAGACAGCTTCAGGAGAAGTGCCGAGAGCAGAACAAAGGGCTGTACGTAACGTTTGTCGACCTAACCAAAGCGTTCGACACTGTGAGCAGGCAAGGCATGTGGCACATCCTGGAGCGACTTGGCTGTCCCCCAAAGTTCCTCAGCATGATTGTCCAGATACACGAGAACCAGCAAGGCCAGGTCAGACTCAACAATGACCTCTCAGAACCATTCCCTATTCTCAACGGCGTAAAGCAGGGCTGCGTGCTGGCACCGACCCTCTTCACTATCTTTTTTAGCATGATGTTGAAGCAGGCCACAGTGGACCTCGATGATGACGATGCAGTGTACATCAGGTATCGTATCGATGGCAGCCTGTTCAACCTCAGACGACTGCAGGCCCACACGAAAACCCTAGACAAACTGATTCGTGAGCTGCTTTTTGCTGATGACGCTGCCCTCGTTGCACACACAGAGAGAGCCCTGCAGCGCATCACGTCCTGCTTCGCAGACGCTGCCCAGCTCTTTGGACTCGAGGTCAGTCTGAAAAAGACAGAGGTCCTCCATCAGCC
The DNA here is from genome assembly GCA_036245525.1 of Semisulcospira habei. Classification (NCBI taxonomy): domain Eukaryota; kingdom Metazoa; phylum Mollusca; class Gastropoda; family Semisulcospiridae; genus Semisulcospira; species Semisulcospira habei. The sequence goes on along the minus strand of BTPG01000002.1, from coordinate 2,664,861 downwards.
GGCACCCAAGACAGTGTATCGCCCTCCTCACATCACCATTGGCGAGTCTGAACTAAAGTCAGTGCACCAGTTTATTTACCTTGGCTGCATTATCACGTCGGACGCCAAGCTGGACAAGGAGCTTGACAGCAGGATGGCAAAAGCGAACAGCGCTTTCGGGCGACTTTTAAAGCGGGTGTGGCACAATCAACAGCTGAAAACAGGCACCAAGATCAGCGTGTACAGAGCTGTGGTCCTCACCACCCTGCTGTATGGTTCCGAGTCCCGGGCCCTCTACCGCAGCCAACTACGACTCCTCGAACGCTTTCACCAGCGCTGCCTGCGTACCATCCTGGGCATTCACTGGAGTGACTATGTCACCAACGTCGAGGTCCTTGAACAGGCTGAAACTGTGAGCATCGAGGCTTTGCTGCTGCGGACACAGCTTCGCTGGACGGGGCATGTCTCCAGGATGGAGGATCATCGCCTACCAAAGATCACCCTGTTCGGCGAGCTTGCTACTGGACACCGTGACAGAGGGGCACCAAAGAAGAGATACAAAGACTGTCTCAAAAAGTCACTTAGTGCCGGCCAAATCGACCACCACCAGTGGTCTTCACTTGCTGTGGACCGTGACACCTGGCGCTCCACCATTTACAAGGCAGCTGTCTCTTTTGATGACTCTCGCAGAGCTAGCCTTAAGGACAAGCGGCTCAGGAGAAAAAACAGAGATGCCGCAACTCGGAACCCTGACCATACCTCCCCGCTAGCAGCCACTGCGGTCGAACCTGCCTGTCCCGGATTGGCCTCCACAGCCACGAACAAGCCTGCAGACGTCGTGGGCAACTCCTATAAAATCTTCGTTCGCGAAGTCAAGCCAAGAGTAGGGAAGCCTTAAGGGAAGGATACCCCGACATAAAACCCCATTGACCTCCTAATAAGGGGGTTGGTCGTGGGTGTAGCTTCCACCCTGCAAATAAGGAAATAGCTAATAAAAGGCCGATGAAGAGAACAACAGCAATTCCTTTCTTGGAGGAGGAAGGTTCTTCTACCAGAAGATTTATGACGTCGTGTGGTGAAAGCCGGAAGTCGTCGGAAGCCACAGGACCGAGCCGCCTCTCTCTATCCAGGGACACAATCATGGGCACATGGAATGTCAACACCATGTACCACAGCGGGAAGGCCGCCCAGATAGCAGCGGAAATGCAAAGGTACAACCTTTCCCTGCTAGGTATCAGTGAAACCAGATGGTCGCAGTCTGGGCAGTAAAGGCTGACAAGTGGGGAAATGATGATCTTGTATTCCGGACAGGAAGAGGAGAATGCCCCCCACCACCTATGCATGCTGTCAACAGTGGCACATAGAGCGCTGATGGGCCAAGAATTATCACAGCAGTCTTTAAAACCTGAAAAAAAGATTAAGCGCAACGTCATCCAGTGTTATGCGCTAACTAATGACAGTGACGAGGAAGCGAAATAGCTATGGGCAAAGGATTGCAGTCCAGCTGGGGCCGAAATCATGTCGAGACTTTTCATTAACAGGACCACAAACCCAATCGTCCTTTTAGGAACGGTCCCGTAAACAACGCCAGTCAAATGGAATTCATGACGGGCTCGCAGAAGGAATTTACAGGGACGGCAGCTAAAGTCCCAACTATCTATAGACAAGTGACCTTGACTTATTTTTGGGGGGAAGCCCTCCCAATGCGCATGCGCAGCCTCTAGTTTTGTCCTACGGGCATCTGGAAATCATCGTTGAGGCGTCGGCATAACTGCAACTGACCCAGGAAGTTTGCATAACTTTCATTGACCATGTACACCGATGGGTATAACCCAAACCCACCGTTGTCGGAGAGACATAGATCCTCATACTATGGGAGCCTACTAGGTACTCCTTACCTAACGTACATCTACATTGGACTTGACAAGCAGAGCTGCCTGCACACTGCGGTGGCGGAAACAAACACGTGAAGGCAGCACACCCACAGTACTCTACATAGCGTAGTAAGAAATGGCACAGACATGATTCGCCACATCCACTTCGTCTTTTACCGCATCAATTATATCAAAAATCTGTTGACGCGTAAATCCAAACTTCTTGTGCAGCTTTACGTCGTCGTAGTGGTCCAAAGGGTTAGTTCTATCCCTGAAAATGCGGTCCCTCCTTCTCAATTGTGCTCGATGAATAGCCAGCAGTAAAGGCGCAGCCATCTTGGAATACGACTTACAACAGGACTTTAGCTAAGTTAAAGGAGGGGTGCTGTGCCTCTAACTTACGGGCCCTTAGATGACGTCAATCGGGACAACAAGTGCTTCATGAATCCCATTGGAACCGCTTTTCCGGGTCGGTAGGAAACAACAGGCCGATAGATACCTAAAAGTCCCGTCATGATTTCGGCTGCTGACTGCTAATGGAGGTGTCAAACAATAACTTGCAAAGCACCGAAACAGCACATTCCAGTCTACTTAAACAAAAAAGCCAAGTGGAATAAACACACATACCAACACACACACACACACACACACACACACACACACACACACACACACACACACAGACAAACACCACTCCCCCACACACACATACCAACACATACACACACACACAGACACACACACCAACACACACAAACACAAACACACACATACCAACACACACACACACACACACACACACACAAACACTCCTCACACACACACACACACACACACACACACACACAAACACTCCTCATAAACACACACACAAACACACACACACACACACACACACACACACACACAGAGAGACACAGAGCCTACACAACTTTTCGGTTGGCAGAGCTGACGTCATAACAACCGGGTAAAACTGAAGTTCCGTGAAAAATTATAGCACTATGTATAGATTATAACATCTCATCCGGCTTAAACACCCTCAACCGGTCATGCCTGAGATTGAAAAGTGATCGCAGTCTTTTCAAAATGTTATGCATATTTTCAGAGGCAAACAACCTGGCGAGTCTATTTCAGTGCTCCCACTCCAAGACTGGTCGAGCAGGTTTTGTTATCTGCGCAGTGTAGTGTGTGGCGTGTTATTGATTTTCAGTTGCTAGGGAGGTGGGACTCTGCACCAAACACTGTAATTGTTTCGTAAGACATTTCAAGTCCACTGTCAAATGAGTGTCAACTCAACCGTCACTTTGCAATAATAGCATATGCTATATCTTGACCAAAACAGGTTGTGTTAGAGGCAGGTAAACTTTCTGCTTTCAAGACTTTTAACGACTGATCGCTTTTAAAGCGTCTAGTTCAAACCAGATTGAGCCTGAAATGTGGCATGACGTGTCTAGTGAATAATTTTATTGACCATCTTTTTCGCATATAACCCAGCCTACAGCAACGCGCCACCAAACATGAATCAGAATTTTGGTGAAAACGCAATTAGGCATCATGCGACTCTCCGTAAGCGGCATAGTACTCTTGAAATAAAACATAACCAATATTTGCAAAAACTGGAACTACAGAAAGACAAAATACAGAAGCTGAAAAAAGATTATATGACTAATGAAACAAAACTTGTGGATTTACTTCTAAAGTATGAAGGTGATATTGAGGTGTTTTTAAGTGTGCAGAAACAATATGCTGCATTTGTAGAAAGAAAAAGAAAAAATTATAAGAGATTTTACATGAGAGGAGGACAAGGTGAAATCTATTGAGAAGGATAAGCAGCTGAATGAAAATAATGCAAGGGTAATCTTTGCACAAATGTAAAGATTAAAAGATAGCACATCAATCAAAGAAATGTATGCATCTATGGCACAGAGAAAAAGAGAAATAGAGATGCAACCAACTGCAAGTTGTACCAATGGAAACAACTGAGTAGTTCCACAGTGCTAAGCCGCTTACTGAGAATTGAAATATAAGCGGCTTACATTGCTCTCGGCTTTTGAGCATACCATCAAATTTTACACATCACATCACATCAGATTTAGCGTGATGTGTCGAGGAATCACATGCACGTGGTATGAGTTTTGAACTCAGTCCGGGAGTGCCCCGTGCATCTGTTTTTCCTTGAATAGAATGTACCAACAGCTCAGCACACAAACACACACAAACCACATCCGAGAGCACACATTTGGATTTTGAACATGTGGTCTTTGGTACAAAGTAGGTGACTACGAAAAAAATTTCATTCACAATGGGCTATCAAAGGTTGATGACCTTTCTGATGAGACTAATTAAGTCGAAACAGCCCCCCTCGGCTCAAAGGTAAGTGATTTTTTATTGAACTTATTATTATTATTTTTTATTATAAGATGAATTCAGATGAATTGTTATTACTGAATGATATTGGCGCTTTAGAAAACAAAGACTTAGACTCTAAGAAACAGCGACTTTTCTCTGTGATTGTATCAGGGAAGTCCAAAGCTTATCTAGGCAAACAGTACATAACACAAGAGATAGAATCACTCTCAGCTGATGAATTAAGTAAATTACATTTAATTTATGAAAATCACATCGCTTAATTAATGATGCGTGATCTGAGTTGGTCTTTAGTATCATTATATACAGAAGCTGTTAGTCACTTCCTGCCTGTTGCTGATACTGACAACCTAAGTTGCAACTTGGGATCAGATCCAAAAGTAACAAGCGCAATAGGTAAGTTAGCATGTGTCATTTATTACAGGTTCGGTAATTTGCTTGTACCCCTGGTTACTTTGGTTGTCACTGGGAGTCATATTGATTTTTCGAAAATAAATTTGTTTGCTGATAAAAATGAACGAGACCCAGACACCTCAACAAACGAACGCTGCCTTGACTCAGATTCAAACTGTGTCCAAACCTAAAAGTGCTGGCAGAATTCAGGAAGGGAAAAAACTAGCAGAATGGAACAGGCAACAGAAATTACAGCTACAGGCACTAACCGCAGAAAAAGATCGTGTAAGTGACCCGCCATCAGGACCATCAGGACCCTCTTCCCACCACCCCCTCATCAAAGAATATCACCCCAGTCTAACCCTGAACCAGGAACAACAAAATATATAGTTGGTGGATTTGTTGTAGGATTTGGTTATGTAGTCTACACGCTATGGAAAAAAAAAATACAAACCCCACACACAGTGACCAAAAAATTAGACACTCCAAAAACAGAACAGAAGTCGCCACATTACCAGTATCATTCAAAGTCATTGACCCATTTTTCATGCAGTAATAAATTTATTTTTTAAATTTTATTGCATTAGAAAATGAGCGACACAAAGAATTTGATGAATCTTGTTTATCATTCTGCCGTGATAAGCCGACTAGCAGTAGCTTAGTCTATGTTGGGAAAACGTCTACTCAAAATAAAATCAGCAGACCTCAGTAGATTAGATTCTGAAGACAGTGCAAAGCTAATTGCTGTTGTAACAGCGTCAATTGCCACAAAAGATTTTCTTGTCAAACAAGGAATTATTCCCGAAAATATATCTATGTAAATAAAAAAATATGGCGACACTAGCTGTTATTGTGGGCGCTGCTGTTGTCAATGCACTTGCATTCAGTGGATCAAACTATCTGTTTTCAAAAATGGGTAAAGAGGAATCTGCAGAAGAACTGAAGCGTCACAATGAGGCATCTGAAAAATTAGCACAAGTGCAACAAGAATACGAAAAGCAAAAAATAGAGATACTTGGTTTCATCAATGAAAAACTCAGGCTAGAGGATCACGTACAGCATACATTTTCTTATGCAGACCTTGCAATTCATGAATATTTTCTTGTCACGGGTGAAGACATGTCTATCCCAAAACCAAAACTAAGTGACTATTACCAACCCAGTCCAGAACAAAGAAATGGAGAAATAATATTTGTTGTAGTGGGAATGACATTTGTTTATTTTACTGGAGTTTTCATTGCTAGAAAAAATGACAGACATTAAACTAACAAAAATATATTACTCTCCAATTGGCTACTGGAAAGGAAACACTGCTATTCAGAAATTACACGCAGCCATAGGTGGTGATGTAACACTCAATGAGATAAAACAATGGCTGCAAAAACAGGCAATATGGCAAATATATCTTCCTGCTCCAAGAAAAATAACACGACCTCATTTTGAAAACACTACACCAAATGACATGCATCAAATGGATTTATTGTTTCTGCCGCACAACATATTAAGAAAGAAATGATACAAATACGCACTGACTGTTGTAGACATTGCTTCAAGGTATCATCATCATCATCATCATCAGTCCCTTGCCCGAACTGGGCGTTGGGGGGACTGAAAGGCAGCAGCAACAGACAGTGCTCTCCACTGAGTTCTATTTTGGGCGGTGGCAAGCAAGTCTGGCATCTCGAGTTCGGTCCATTCTTTTATGTTTGCGACCCAACTCTTTCTCTGACGACCTCGCCGACGACTTCCTTCGAGAGTGCCTTGGAGGATAGTCTTGGACAAGGTGTTGTGTCGGGTCACGTGGCCAAACCAAGCAAGCTTGCGCCATTTCACGGTTGTCAGAAGGGGTTCATGTGGGCCCACCAGGGAAGTGACGATGCTCCGTACATATTCGTTGGTCTTGTGCTCGCGGTACGAGATGCGGAACAACTTCCTCAGGCACTTGTTCTCAAAGGCCTGGATTTTCTTTTCTGAGTCTGCAAGCAGTGTCCAAGTCTCACAGCCGTAGAGTAGAATATACACTATGAGGGACTTGTAAAGCCTGTACTTGGTGGTGAAGCTGATGGAGTTACTTCGCCATATCCTGTCCAGCCTGGCCATTGCGGATGTTGCTGTACCTATCCTGATACGGATCTCTGCTATGCAACTACCGTCTTTGGACAGGGTGGCTCCCAAGTACTTGAAGCTATTGACCTCTTCTAGCTTCTGGCCGTTCATGTGAATGTTGCTGCTGCTGTCGTTTGTGGTGTTGATCATCACTTTTTTTTTATCCGTACTGATCTCCATGCCATAAGACCCTGCGCTACTTGAAAGTTTGTCTGTCAGGTTTTGGAGCTCACTATTGCTGCCTGCCATGAGGTCAATGTCGTCTGCGAATCGAAGATTGCACAGGGATCTGCCACCAATAGAGATTGAAGTATGGTGGTCGTGGAGGGTTTCCTGCATGATCTTCTCCAGGAATATGTTGAAAAGGACAGGAGAGAGCAGGCATCCTTGACGGACACCGATCGTCGTCCTGAAGAACTCGCCTGACTGATTGTTAAGTAGAACCGTGCTGCAGGCGTTCTTGTAAAGCGCTTCTATCATTTGGATCAGTCCCTCCTCTATGTTGAACGATCTCATGACTTGCCAGAGTCCGTCGTGCCAGACGCGATCAAATGCTTTCCTGAAATCAATGAAGTTGTGGTAGAGTTCGCGCTGATGCTGCAGATGTTTCTCGATCAGGACGCGGCAGTTGAAAATCTGCTCTACAGTGCTTCTTCCAACTCTGAAGCCAGCCTGTTCTTTTGCCAGCAGTTCCTCGGCGAAAGTTTTGAGGCGGTTGAGAATGATTCTAAGCATTACCTTGCTAGGGTGACTTATCAGACTGATAGTTCTGTAGGTCTGGCACTGTTTCAGGTTTCCTTTCTTGGGGAGCGAGATCACTAGAGACTGTGTCCATTCTACTGGCCATTTCTTTTGCTCCCAGATCTTTTGACAGAGTGTAGTGAGGACCTTCGTTGTTACTTCTCCTCCATGTTTCAACAGTTCAGCAGGTACGTTGTCTACACCTGGAGACTTTCCTCCCTTCAGGCCGCGTACGGCTGCTTCCACCTCTTCAGCTAACACTGGCAGGTCTTCAGCCTTCCTGGCCCCAGCCTGGTTGTTTTGGAGGATGCTGGTGTCTGGCTCAGCCTTGTAGTTATACAAGTCTCGGCAGTACTCAGTCCATCTGTTTAGTACAGCAGTGTTTTCCGTAAGGAGTTGGCCGCTGCTGTCTTCGATGACTGTGGCTGTTCGCTGTTGAGTCTTGGTGAGGGTCCTTAGCGTTTCATAAGCCTTCTTGCTGTTGCCGTTTGCCATGCCCTCTTCAAGGTATAAGGACGCTGAACCCATAACTAACAAGAATGCTGTAACAGTAGCCACTGCATTATCAAAAATATAGCCGAGGCCCTTTAAAATTTCCCAGTCTCGTGCAGGTCGATGACGGGAGTGAATTTAAAGGAGCAGTTAATCAATTATTTGCAAAGCATGGCGTGCTTGTGGGGCGAGGCATTCCAGGTGTGTACAGATCACAAGCCACACTTTGGTACCGGTCTCAGGCCACTTTACAAATTTCAAATACAAGCGATCAAAAATCTGTAACTTCAGTAGCTGACTGGCCCTTCGTTTGTCTTGTACTGTGTTTGTCTTAAATGGCGTAAATCCGTGTCTGTTTCGTGAGTGTGTGTGTTGGGTTTCAGGCGCGGCGCTTTGAGTCGATTTCCCCAAAATTGAGAAAAAGCGCCTATATAATAACGGTATTATTATTATTATTATTATTACAGGCAATTGTTGAGAACTTTAACAAACAGTTATCAGAGAGACTTTTCAGTTACCAGTATTCTAAGGAACTCATGCATGACACACGTAACACTGAGTGGGTAATAAGAGTACCGTCTGTGCTAAAAGCAATGAATAATGAAGGACATGTAAAACCCACAGATGCTATTAAATTGAAAACAATGCCATCATGGTCAGAAATAAAAACAAAAGTGCCTGACACAAGTTTGTTTACAAAACAAGTAATATATTTGTATCAACCAGGTGAGGCCAAAAATGACGTCAGGTGCAGAGCAACTGATCCAATATGGTCTACATCTGTAAACAATATAAAAAAATATAGTCCCCGGCAACCCACGGATTTATTACCTGTACAAGCCTGCGCCACAGAGGGCATTTGTCAGAGAAGTATTACAGATTATCCCCCCAGACACTGTTACTCATTTCAACAAATAACCCATCAATCAGTTTGTCACAAATGTCTTCAGATAACTTGAGCGTGTAATGTCCAGGCGCATAAGCCTTTTCCTTACTATGAAAAACATTTTTCGTGTCCCCAACTGCAAGTGACTTCTTATGTGTTTGAATCATTTCAAGATTATGTCTATTTAATATCAGTGACTTGTTTGGATAACCAGGCATTAATTCCCCATCTAACACTTGCTTGTAATGCTCATGACGAATGTCTTTATTTTTTATAGCTGTTTTTTTGTATACCTTTGGCTTTTGACTGACTACCTTTTTTGATGCAGTATAGAATACAATTTTGATCTCAGTCCAATGTACTCAACTATCAGCACACCATTCAGTTCATCCTTAAACTTACCAGGCACTTTCTTGTTTTGTGTACTATACAATGGATGTTCCTTTGGATAGTCAGACATCTCATACATGTGTAACTCTGTTTTCATGTCTTTACAAAAGTCTTCAGTAGGCACATCAATAATCATAGAGTCAATGTCAGTGTATAGCAGACGACACTTAGGATATTTTGGTTTGAAGTAATCATAATAAAATTCAAGCATCAATAATTTTGACAACTCAAGAATTGCCATACCAATAAATACTGGCTTGTCCAGTTTAACAATCTTTTTTTGAGTGACACTGCATACGATGATGAATGAAACTCTTTATACCCTGTCTACTATGGCTTGCCTGTAAGTTTAATTGCACCTGATTCAGTTGTTACTAATCTAACATCTTTGCGGTGATGTGGATGTTCCATGGTCTTGCCAAAACAAGCATTGTTGATAAGCTTAAAGAAGTCTTTGTCGAATGCAGTGTTGCCGTCTCTCACACACAATCTTGTGTTTTTCATTATGTAATCTTTCATGAAAGCACTCTGATCAAACTGAATGCCTCTGGGAACTTTCTTTAGTACTAACCCATGTCTGATGTAAAACTGTGGCAAGCGATAGTGACAAAGGTAACTGAATTTGTCACTCAACTTTGGCACAAGTTTAGTGTCTCCTTTTTTCCCCATTATACTCATTTTCTCAACAGCCAATGGATAATCATTAGATGGTGTGGGTACTCCAGGTCTACTTCAAAGATCCAACCCTTCGCATCATTTTGGTTAAGAGACATAATATAGTTTGTTAACTCTGTTATGTCATACTGTGACAAATCATACAGACAAAAGTTTTTCAAGGGCAATAACTCACACATCGCAAATCCATGCAAATTGTTGGTGTCTACGTACATAATGAATGACCCTGGGCTTGACCCCTCAAATCCCGGGCCGTCCAGATATTTATTATTTGCTTTTGCATCATTGTTTGCTGCAATACTAATTTCACCCCTCAATCCACGTTCCACCATTTCACCCATCGTACGATCAGACAACAGGTCTATAAATATCTTACTGGATTTTAAAAATGCATCCCATGTCATGCCAGGACTAGTTATGTAGCAAGCATGGTCAAGTCTGTAGTGTAACAAACCCTTTTCAAGGCAACTTTCAAATACATCTGCAAGCAAACAAACGTCAGCCTTTAAGTACTGGTCATGGTAGTCACCAATCGTCTGACACCCTAATTTATCCCATGCATCAAGTGTGTGCTGGTAATCAGAGTCAGAAATACCTTTACCATTAAGTGTGGAATAAAATTTATATTTTGGTGGCAGTCTCCTTTCCTCAAACACAACCCAGTCACTAATGTACTCATAAGGATACATTCTTTTCTTAATCAAGTCTGGCTCAAAATATTTACTTGTTATTGGATACTCAGTCAGTCCGTCTGCCAGACTAGCAAGACCTAAAGACAAATGTTGTATGGAGTCATAAAACACTAATTTGCTGTCCAATCTAAAAGTCAAGTATTTTTCAGTTGTCTGCGCTATACAACTAATTTTTTTGTAAGACTCATCCACAGCATGCATGATAATGTGTGAATCATACCCCCTGAGATTGTGGAAAAAGACAGGTAACTTATATGTCTTGGGATCTATTTTTAATAATAAGTTACACTTGTTATGTGCAGCACCTCTGTAACGTCCAGTTATGTGATCATGACGAACTTTGTCACCCTGTAGGTGTTGTTTACAAATCCAACACATTTCAGATGTATCAAAATTTAGTTTGTCTTCTTCTGTCATCATCACAGGCATCTAATTGTTTTCTATATATTGTACTACCTGACTATACAATTGTCTCATTTCTGTTAAAAACAGACATGCTGCATTTTCCCCTCTGTAGATAACAGGCTCGGTATGCTGTCCGTCTGACTTAACAAAAATATAACCAAAAGAACACACCACTTGGTCACTCAATTTTACAGTCTTTGGCAATGATTCTGGAACAGGACCCTCATACGGAACAACCAAATGATTCAAAATCAGCATACACTACGAACGGCAGCTTTTGCTGATTCTTTTAATTCTTGAAACACACTTGACTACCAGGATCTGGATACTTAAGTATTGTTTGTATATCATCAGGTGACCTACAATGAAAAACATGTTTGTGTGCCACTTCAATAGAGGAAAAACTCTGTAAACATCTTTTACACACTTCCTGTTTACACTTGTATTTTGTTGTATGACCATGAATTAGTCAAGACATACTTCTGATAATTGTGTAGTGATTACCAATTAATAACATATCAACATGTTTATCTTCTGACTGTTCATAGGTGGGGGCAAGTGGTGATACTCAAACTAATCTATGTCTTATATTTTAACAAGGAAATCAATATCACTGAATCAAGTTCATTTACAAATTTGGTGTAGTTAGATACGTGATCAGGTCTTGTTTTTACAAAGTGCACTTTAGCAAGCACACGCCACATGAAACAATAGTGGTCATTGTTCTGTATATTGACGACAGCCTTTTTGTTGGCAACCTCTGTTGGCAGTGGTATCCATGATTTACCTAATATAGGATGATACCTTGACTGTTTCAGTTGTAGTTCATGCACATGACCTTCGTGCCAACCAGACCCCTTCATTTTTGCACTGTCAATTGCTTGGAGAAAGTCAGGCAATATTCTTTGTCTAAACACTTTTTCTAAGTCCCTTCTTGTGTTAATGATGTGTTGTCTTGTTGATATATATGATACAATCACTTCACCCTCTACTCTAGTAAATTCTATTTTTGCAACAATCTGAATCTTTACACTGCCAGAAAGAAGATTATCTTGTATGACAGAAAAAGAGTTTTCTATTGATTCATAAACATTGCTACTATTAGATATAGGCAAGTCTGTTGTGTGAAACACGTTTCTTAAACCTTGATCATTGTCCGTCATTTTTATTTGTCCGACAAAATAATAATAGAAAAATTACACTTTATGTAATACCACTTTATTGACTGTAACACTCTTAATATAAACATTTAATTTGCGTAATTGGTGAAATATTTGTTCACAAAGTATCTCAAACCAGCCCTGGCAGTTGTTAGTATTAACTCTTAAGGTGGGTGTCCTTAAATCAACTGTCAAACACTCCACATCTAGATGCTCATCAACATAATCTCTCTCTCTCTCTTGACTTCTCTTGACTCAACATAATCTAAAGACATATTATATGTGACCCTCTCTCACGAAACCAGTCTTAACTCGCAGCGAGCCGATCGGCGCTACACGCAGTAATATGTGGTGGGGGTCAATCTGGGTCATTTTCACTTTTTTGCAGAAATGTATTCTACATACACCGAAGTATCGTATGGTTAAAATCTTTATCATGAAAAATGCCATTAAATAGGTTAAAATGATTTTAAAACTCTGAGCTCGGCCCCAATTATTCTTTTGTTTTGTGCAAAATGACCCATTTTTAACATAACAGAACACGTTGCATCCCCTACAGAACCCCATCAAGTTATATACCGTTGGAAAGGCCTTTGTCCGCACTTTCGCGGGCTTGGGTCGTGTTCTTCATTACACGGATGTGTTCCTCCCAAATAAGGAAAAAAGGGCGTACACAAATGTTCAATTCTGACCAATCAGAGAGTAGAATTCTTAGCTGCATGGCAACGATGAAGTTACACGAATTCTCATTGGCTGAGACAAGACTAAGGGCAACAACTGCATCCTGTTCCGCTGTTCACTTTTCGTCTGTTTACAACACGCGAAAATGAAAGCAAGACTCGATTAAACTATTGTAAATCAGGCAACAAAAAAAAACGCCTGCAGATCAGAAAGAATTGAGCGACCTGATCACAGACTATTTCGTCGCCGATTCTCATCACGACGATAGCTTCTCATACAACGATTTTGAGTTTGAACCGGCCGATCGAGAAACAAGCGAAGAAGCACCTGCATCACACAGTCTTCAACTCTCAATTCAACACATGGATCGAGGTATGTGCATCATTTCTGAATGCAGATGTATGATCATTAGTGTGTGTGTGGAGTGTATGTGTAGAGTGTGTGGAGTGTGTGTGTGTGTGTGTGTGTGACCAACTCTTAACAGAAGATGAATAGGCTAACTGTACTACTAATGGCAATACAGAAATGGCTCACATAAACAGACAGTTTAAAATGATTTTGTACTATTTTGTTCAGATGCAAAGGAGTGGATGATCCCCAGCATTCTGAGTGAGTGCATGCGGAACGGACTGAAGACAGTGCAGCATGAACGCTGGGTATGTATAATACATTATTTTAAGCACTAAAAAGAATCATGCAAATTCATGTGTTGTGTCTAGTGCGCAATGACAGTTTATTTTCATCGACTTCATTATTGTTTTTCTTTCAGTTTTCTGACTTCATTACTGTTTTTGCTTCTGTTTTCAGTATCAGCCAAGAATCCAGACACGCCTTTCAAAGTACAACCAGACACAGGGACTGATGCCAACATGACAAAAGGCTGGGGGCAAAACAACAACACCCTCAGCTTGACGCTCCACGACACAAACCGCGTGGTGCGCTTTATTTAAAAACAACTGTGCATAGGAGGACAACGAGTAGCTTGAATGGGATCAAGACTGTTGGACGCTTCAGGTTCAGTCGCCATGGAAAGGTGTTTTAAGTTTTACAAGACGACCCACATCACCGACGCTGAAGAGGACAAGGTGCTGGCTGTTCCTGGCCATGTTGATCACCTCCCCCCCCCCCCCCACCATGGCACTGGCAGCCATCATACCAGTTCCTGGACTTTTCAGAGACATACAACAGTACCTATTTCAACACATTCAGGACTACGCTCGAGACGACAAGTGTGACATTGTGTGCCCTCCTCCTCACAGCTGATTTCCAGTGTGCAAAGACAACTGTCTGGTTACTGTGCTTGTGTGGTTACTGTGCTTGTGTGGTGTAGTTTGCTGTGCTTGAGTGGATAATTGTATACTGAAGGGAATTGTTTGGTGAAGCGGTATGCTGCCTGCAATACGTGAGTGACTTTCCTTTTTTACATTTCTTCTGCAACCTGTAAGTAAATATTGTGTTTGTTTTTTTAAGTTGTTGCATGTTTACAAAGAATGTGGAACTACTAATACTCAGTTTGTAGATTTGTTTTTAGCTTTTGTGACTTCATTTTGCAGGGTAGTGGTAGTAAATAGTATTCATTTCAGTCTGGGACAACAGGCAGCCGACTGTGACTTCTGTTTTGCATGTTTTAAGGATAATTTCTGTCTAGTGTCCTTTTCAGTTTGAATCAATTATAAGTGGGTTTAAATGACAAACAATGAAATAAAGTGATTGGCAACTTCATAAATTGGATGTAAATTGCATTCAGTCTTTGTAATGATGGTTTTTATTTTGCCTTGGTGATGGTGGTTTTCACATTCCTTGAACGCGTCTGCAATCTAATTTTAGATAACATTTGCCACTAAATAAGAGTGCTACACAGCATTTTCATACATGTTTTGCCTAAATATATTATAGCAATATACTTTTATGCTCAAACAGAATTGAAATTATTTATGCCTTGAGTTTGATAGCAAAATATGAAAATGCATTTTTCCCCCAAATCTGTCATGTTTACATTAGGGATGGCACTTTTGGGGGCTATTTATCACAAGATCCTGACTAGCTAGCAACTTAATGTGAGGTTTTACACATAGTGATGGACTTACTGAACCACCATGTAAAATATCAGGTTGATTGGTTGACTTTGAACCCCCGTTGCTAAGGTAGGTGTGCAAGACATGCACACATAAACTTTGCAGGCTGTTTTCTCAAAATGGCCACCGGTGCATTTAACAACTTTAAACCCTAATAACTTCTACAATTTTTGCTCTACAGCATTCATTCATATATCAAATTAATCAGCAGGCTCTGTACATTTCACAAATGTATATATCTCAAAACACCCAAAATGCAAGTTAAGACTGATTTCGTGAGAGAGGGTCACATATGACAAATATATTGCTGATGACTTTAAGAGGTTTATGTCAGGCTGTTTGGGAGGTGTTCTTATCTGAGTAAAGTGCACAACATCTTTGAAGCAGTGTAAGATGTCAGTGGTTTGTCCGACAGTCATTTTGTTATGGACAAAAAAAAAGTATAAATTAATTTACTAATCCATACCCTGTGGACTGATCTGTTTTTAAAATAAGTTTTAGATGCTTAGTTGATTTCAGTTTGTTTGTTACACAGTCTCGTTCATGCTTATTTGGTATGACGTCATTTTCTCTGAGACAGTCTTCAAAGCTTTCACGGTCCTTGCAGTAAAACAAACAGATAAACTTTAGTTGCTCACAAAAATCTTTCAGTACAGCATTATATTTCTGAGTGAGAATCCATATACTTACATTTGCGTGTCTGCCACTGAAGGCAAGTTCTGCTAATGTGTTTCTCTTCTTAACAATGTCTTTCTCTGCAGAACAGTCATCAACAATAAACAGATTTGGCTGTCCTTAAAATTGCTTGTAAAAATACTGCAGGTAGTCATTCAGTTTTTTCTCAGGGTCGACTAAATAAATGTTGTTGTCAGTCCAATTAAATAAATGGTTGTGATAAGCTTTGTTGTGTTTGATCGTAGGACAAAATATCACAATGTTTTCGAAATGGTGTATATATCTTTGTAACGCACGCAGACTTGCCCACAGTCGTACGCACAGACTCTCACCCAACAGACGCATACACCGCCACTGATTCAGACGGGCGCATTCATGCAGTAAAACAAACACACGGGCTCCCTTTCTAAAGTGACTTTTATACTCAATTTACAAGAAAAGAAACGCTTAAAAGATTATCAGACTATATACACTCCACCTTCCCCACTGCATCCAAATCACATACACATCACACACTATCTCGGCCAGGCTAGGCTTTAGTTTCACACTGTCTCCAACCTGTTTGATGTTATTGCCTGGTTACGTTGGTCCTTCTCACGTCTAGGTGTGAAAGTCCTTCGTTGTACGCTTCTTCCTGCCATCCTGTCTCTTTGGCACGGACGTCCTCGAACTCGAGCGCAGTTCTTGCTTTGACTCGGGTGTCTCGGTCCCAGTCACTTCACTCCCTGAGTGATGAGCTGGAGGGGTGATGACCTCACGTTAGGTCTGGTGAATCAACATCTCGACGTCTGTCACTCCCTCTTTACAAGCACTCTGAATACGACAACAAAAGTCCCAACGTAACACTTGCTAAACACACAACATATTGGATCAATGAGAAACGTCACGTAACCTGGCTGATACAAATAACTCACATGTTCATTCACACACACACACATGCTTCATAAACTGTCTACTTCCGTAACACCCCCATATCTCTGTCGCTATCTTGAAACAGACTATAGCCTAACACTCTTACTATACACTATACACTGGAAAAGACTATGCTTAACCAACCATGTACTATCTTCATAGCGGCTTAGACATACACACCACACATTCCTTTAGTTATCTCTCGCGGTAAACAACTGTATACAAAAACACCGGTTACTTTACTGAATTCTAAACCAACATAACTAAACCAAACTGATCAACACTAAACAAGCAAATTACACTTACCAACGCATACTGTCTTTAACTACATAACTATCAATACTACATATATAGAAACATACCTGAATTCTAGGCTTCAGAGTCTTGGAATACGGGCTAGGTATCTCAAACACATCTGATTCCTCTGACAAGAAAGCCTGTACTACCGATTTACTGCTCTGCCAGACTGACTTTTGTCTAAAACTCACTATAACAGTACTCAACAAAACTCTGTGCTAACCATGCCTTACAGATTTCAAGGGGACCTCATCCCACCCGGACTATTGGCACAAACAAACCATTAACAAATCCGTACCGTATTTACCCTAATGTGTGAGCACTATGCACGAGCATAGAGCTTCATCACAATCTTGTTTGTAAGAGGTTAAGTACAAATTCAGTTTTTCCAGAGCCTGTGGCACCACAAAACAATCCACAGTGTGGGTCAAGGGTCCTCAAGTTCATTTTAATACTAATTATAATTTAATACAAGTGCCCGCTTAGTCTGCTTTCTGCAATATTGAGTTGTGTATCATAAATCAGATACAAATATATGTTTATTGCTCCTCCAGTTTCAGTCTTTTTCTTTTTTTTTGTATCTGAATTGTTATTCCGGCACTGCCATTTTCAACAGTACGTCCTGACCCATGTAGATAGTCATCATCTGTACTCCGCAGGTCTAGCCACAGTGCATATTTTTCTGTCAAGTATTGACCAAATCTTACGTCATACAAATGTAAATCTTTACACGCCATGTTTGCTGGTTTTTCTCTAAGTCTTCCACCCGCCCATTTTGTGATCTCGTCATAGTGTTGATAAGGTTGCATACCTGATGTGTACACTTGATTAGGACGTCCTTCAATCGTACAGGATAAATGTGCAATAAAAAATATTTGGATTGTAGAATGTTTCTGAATCTCTTTTGAATGGATTTTTGGGTTGAATAAACAACATCAGACTACTTTCAGTGACCTGGCAGGTGTGTTAAGGTTTATGTTCCACATTGTATCGCCTTTGTCTTTGGGTTTTTGACTGTGTCTTATCACACGGTCATAATAAATTGGAAGTCTTGACTGATATTGATTTTGAATTAGTCTGTCAAGTTCAGTGTGTGTGACAATTTAGAAATTCCAAAGAAATGTTTGAGATCTTGTATGTTGCATCTGGGTCAGTTGTTTTGATAACTTTTGCACAGTCATTAAAGGTTAGTTCAAAACTCAGACGGTCATTCAGTGCTCCTTGGTAATAAGGCAAGTGTGTTGTGAAGATTTCAAATTCAAGTGGAATGTAAAATCTATTACCGTACATATCTGCTAATATAACGTCTTCAGTTGCTGTTGATGATTTGTCTGCCGCATTGATTCTAAGTTTAGCAATATTAGCAGACTGTATGCCTTGGTAAACATGGTCTTCTCTTTCTTGTTGTGTAAGCCAAAGGTCTTTGTAGCAGTAAAACACATCAGCATCATTAAGACTAAACACTTCCTGTCCTTCAAGTTTTACTTTGATGGTCTTAACAATTGCTCTGCCAAGATTGTCAACCAGTGTTCTGTTTACGTCTGATTCTGATGAAAGTTCAATATTAAATGCTAGGCATGCAGTGCCAGGAACAATAACATCATTGGGACCCAGGTTTGGAAACTTGACTGTAAGGGTTTGGTTCTGATCAATGGTACTAGGATTGTTTGTGATGACAATTGATTGCCTAATGCCCTTAACACCAAGGGGCTCACGTAGTTTTCTATATGGGTCTAACTTTGATCCGTAGGACTGTGTCATTTTATTATGCAAAAATCAAAAATATTAAATTAATAAAAACAATGGCAGTGGGAGGATTTAATCATGAAGATATTGAAATGGCTGTCATGGATGGTTATGATACTAGTGCTAGTGCAACAGATGAACTGTTAAAAGACAAAGTGAACTCGTTTTATGACAGTGTTGGTACACGCCCAGATGTAATAGATCCTAATCAGTTTGAATATGATAAAGGGCACTTATTTGTACATACAGACAGAGGGAAGGTGCGTCTAACTCATAAAAACAACCCTGGTAAGTTTAGAGCTTAAAGTACAATCAAAACTGATGTCGGTGGTTAGGCAGCACTGCAGCGTTACCTTGGTGTCGGTAGTAAGAAGTTCGTTAGTAGACTGGTTAGTACCCTTCATGACGTGCAAACAAGATTACCAACAGGACAAGAAAATGAAATGACTGAAGTAAAAAGACTGCCAGAAATAGCAAACAGGGTAATACAAAAAAACTTCATTTACTGATGAAGTAATGAAAACAATAGATGATCCGACTTTGTCAATGCGGGAGATTATGGGCTTAGATAAATCACTGCAGACAATCAGAGGTGAGAATAATGGTAAACAACATAGCAAAACTGGGTGAGCTTGATAATCAAATAGAACGAGAAAAGGAAAAACTAGCTACAGCAGATGAAGAAAATTATGACACAGAAATAAAAAAAAAAGAAAGAATACAACATAGATTAAATGATTTGCAGATAGACAGATCAGGGCGGTTAGAAGCGATTAGTATTGGAAGAGAAAAACTGAAAACACAGGTCAACAGGATTAGAGAAACTATTCAGGAAATACTTCACGAAGACCCAACATTGGCTGAGAGATTGAAAACACTTTTCAGAGAACAGGGCATCAAAATTGCTAGTTTAATTACTGTTCTTGGATTTATTATCAGTACTGTTGCAATGGCTGTCTCTGGCAGTGGTGGCGCTTCGGTCCCGCCAGCACCTCCAACTCCTTCAGACCCAAAAGATTTACAGTCATGGATAAAAAAAACAATTATTACACATATCAGACTTGCTTAAGAATTTGACTGTAAAAGCAATGGATGCATTGCCTGGCATAATAGGCACAGTTGTCAGTTGGCTTATCAATACAGCAGCAAAAGTAGTGGGGTTTATGGCAGAACATGTGTTTATCTTTTTGGTGCCGGTAGGAGGGTTAATGGTGGGTTATTTAATGAAACAGATAAAGAAGTAATATACCTAGTCCAGTGAGACCTATTACCAGTGCACTTCTCTCTGACTCGTGTGTGTTTACTGGCACTGGTGCTGGTTGTGGTGCTGGTATTGGTGCCGGTGCAGGGTGTGGGTGCCAGGCCTGGGGCTGATACTGACATTACTGACGTTACTGCCTGTATGGGTGGTAATGTTACTGACATTGTTGATGATTTTGTTGACTGTAAGTGTGTGTTCACAGATTGGTTGAGTCCTAATTTCTGATCACGACCTGCAACAATAATTTCATTATTATAATTCGTGATTGTCCCCATTTGTAATTGTAGGTCAGATGGTAACATGTATAACCAGATGCCTACTACAAAGTCAACTTTTTATCTGGCATATCTGAGAACGTCTTGATAGCGTTGTATGCTTGATGGGAGATCTACTGTTAAATTTACTGAATCTTCTAGATTAGCAAGAAACTGTTTTTGTGAATCGAATTTGCCACTTTCGTTTAAGGTGTTTGATTTTGTTAGTGGTTGTGCACCTAGTATACACCACACATACGTTCTGATAGACTCACTGATGCGCTTGACTCCTGCTTGAGTAAATCCGTCACTTTTGTCTAAAATAAATGTGGTCCATGCATTAGACTGTTTCTGTTCTATTGATCCTAACCATACTTGTGATTTTGATGAGAATGAAGTGAAACCAGTGTAGTAATTATTGTGGGTATTGTCTGTGACTCATAGCGTAATACAATGTACCCATACCGCTGTGATCATCAAGTTTTTGTGTGAAGTCATACTTAAGGCTTATGTTAAACTCATTACAGATATTCTCAAATGCTTTCATATCCATGGGGTTGTTATACCTGTTGAAACTGGATTCCGTTGGTAGAGGTGTATGAAGTTCTGACAGTATTCTTCTTAATTGGTAATATGTTTGGAAACGGTAGACAGACCTAATCAGTTTGTTTGAGTGTTTCAAGTTGTCTGTAAATGAAACACCACACCCTGTAGTAGAACACAATATAGCAAAGTTGAGTTGGTTTTGAAACATCTGTAATAGTCTTGAGGACCACTTTCTTGCAGTAGAGTCATCTGTTAATGGTGGGTTTAGGTAATGATCAAAAGGGTTGGGTACTTTCACTTGAAACAAATCTTGTTCAGACAAAGCTATGTCGAGTTGATTTAACTGAATTATTTTCTGTTCATAAGTAGGTGCAACATTGTACTTGTCTTCCACGTTAAATTGAAATGTGTTTGTAGTGACACTTGTTCGTGATTTAAATTCTATTCTTTTTTATGAGATAATAAAAATGTTTATTACCTTAACAAATCTTGACACAAGCAAACCAGTGTGGTTAACTAATGGAATTGATAATCGTGATGGTAGCAAGGCTGTAGCTATCCATGAAATGTTTCACACTGTAAAATGTTTTAATGTAGCAGATGATAAAAATTATTTTGTAACTGGATTTGTTGTTGGTTTGGATAAAGTTAGTGGTTTACAAGCTTGGTGTTATGACTTTTGTACTATAGCTGAATGGCGGCAAAATGAATTTAAAATTAAAGCAACTTTAAATCCAGCTAACTTACATGTTATATTTGAATTTCCAAAAGGTAGCCAGTACTTGTTATCCAGTAGTCTTGCAAGGTTACTTGGTTTTTTAGGCCCAGTAACAAAAAAATCCAGATGAAGAGTGGACATTAAGTGGAGGTCTATTCTCACCAAATAACCAAAAAGTGATTGGAAGATATCCTGTTCATTTGTCAGTACACACAGTTCGCAGACGCTGCCCAGCTCTTTGGACTCGAGGTCAGTCTGAAAAAGACAGAGGTCCTCCATCAGCCGGCACCCAAGACAGTGTATCGCCCTCCTCACATCACCATCGGCGAGTCTGAACTAAAGTCAGTGCACCAGTTTACTTACCTTGGCTGCATTATCACGTCGGACGCCAAGCTGGACAAGGAGCTTGACAGCAGGCTGGCAAAAGCGAACAGCGCTTTCGGGCGACTTTTCAAGCGGGTGTGGCACAATCAACAGCTGAAAACAGGCACCAAGATCAGCGTGTACAGAGCTGTGGTCCTCACCACCCTGCTGTATGGTTCCGAGTCCTGGGCCCTCTACCGCAGCCAACTACGACTCCTCGAACGCTTCCACCAGCGCTGCCTGCGTACCATCCTGGGCATTCACTGGAGTGACTATGTCACCAATGTCGAGGTCCTTGAACAGGCTGAAACCGTGAGCATCGAGGCTTTGCTGCTGCGGACACAGCTCCGCTGGGCGGGGCATGTCTCCAGGATGGAGGATCATCGCCTACCAAAGATCACCCTGTTCGGCGAGCTTGCTACTGGACACCGTGACAGAGGGGCACAAAAGAAGAGATACAAAGACTGTCTCAAGAAGTCACTTAGTGCCTGCCAAATCGACCACCACCAGTGGTCTTCGCTTGCTGTGGACCGTGACACCTGGCGCTCCACTATTTACAAGGCAGCTGTCTCCTTTGAGGACTCTCGCAGAGCTAGCCTTAAGGACAAGCGGCTCAGGAGAAAGAACAGAGATGCCGCAACTCAGAACTCTGGCCATACCTTCCCCTGCAGCCACTGCGGTCGAACCTGCCTGTCCCGGATTGGCCTCCGCAGCCACAAACAAGCCTGCAGACGTCGTGGGCAACTCCTATAAAATCTTCGTTCGCGAAGTCCAGCCAAGAGAGACACACAGTATTTATTGTTTATTTGAAATAACTAAACACAACTGAAAATATACACAATGGAAAACCATCAACTTTGTTGAGATGCTTACCGACCGGAACTGCACCCTATTGTGAAAGTGTGGTTGTTAGATTTCCTAATTTACAGTTTAAGAAATTGGGTTCCAGTTTCTTTGAATCACTGTGTATATCTGTAACTAATCAAGATGACAAACCAGTTGTAATGCATGATTTTAGTGTGGTGTTAGAATTTAAATAATTTTATTTTTGTTTATACAAAATGAGTGGTCTTGGTCCAAAGTCGAGAATCATACCAGTTGCATGTCCAGTAACAGAGTTGAAAGATTTGGCAGACGTACAGGATTTTGAGAAGGAGGGAGAGGTTGGAGAAATATATGGTTTTGAACTTGATTCAACTGGCATGTACAAGCGGAAAGTAATTGATGACATGAAAGACGGCGAAAGACAGATTCCTAAACTTGGTCAGCTGCGTGATGTTACGGTTCCTATTCCTCAGAATAATGCATTCTACAACTTAAAAAATGTAAATAATAAGTGGGTACTTTCGCTTGTGCCGCCTGCGCCACCAACAATTGACTGGGACATAAAGTTGGAATTTATTAGTTCTTATGTATACACTGATGACGAAGGAGCCTTAGTGTTTAGGAAGGTTGTTAACTCTGGGCCGCTTATTGTAAGCCTTGTTCCAAGTTTTGCACAAGACAACAATAGCAGACAAAAACTGAAAGTTGAAAATTATGAGAAACGGAGATATCCTCTTATGCACAGAAAGGGCAGATCTGATGCGAAGGTCGTATTTGCACCAGCAAACTTTCCCATCGCAAGAGAAGCAACAATAGTATTTGAAATTATCATGAGATCTGTTGCTTCTGTAAAAGAGGCAGATATAGCACAAGAAATAAAGCTTACATGGGATGACACATTGACAGAGGCAACAAAAGTTTTTATTGCCATTAGAAAAAATGTTGATGATTTTGAGGTTTCGAGCAGTGTTCCAGCTGACAAGATATTAGTCGACAAAATAACTTTTGTTTTTCTAAATTTCATAAAATTGGAACACATTGATCTTGTTTCATTTTGTTATGCCAGCAGAATGTATATTTTTGACGAGTTGCAAAATGTAAACACTGATTAAATAAAAAAATATTTGTCATTAAAAAATGGTGAACTTGTATCCGCAACTACAAACGACTGATACTGTGACACTTGTAATGCCTGATCAGCATGTGCCAATTGCACCTGATAAAACATTACAGGCAGACGCATTCAGATTAATAAATATTACAGATGCAATTAAATATTTGGAAAGTGAGAAAGCAAAATACTCACAGTGTAAGAGACAGTATAAGACCGTTTTCAATTCTGTTCAAAACACATCTATGGCAATTGGTGCTATTTCAGCTGGATGTTCTGTAGGGGGTATAGCACTGATTGCCACAGGAATCGGAAATTTAATTGGCGTTGGTCTTGAAGGAGCTAGCATTGCTACAGGACTGGCATGCTTTGGTTTGGAAGGCATTAACAAGAGGTTTTACACAAAATTACAGAAACATGAAGCATTGAGTATGCTGGCTGGTGCTAAACTGAGCAGTTTGAAACTGATTATTAGTAAGGCATTGGTAGGTAATTTTATTCATGATGATGAATTTAAGAGAGTGCAGGATGATTTAAATTACTACAAACAACAAAAGTCTGAAGTACAAAATAAAATGTTTAGTCAATCTCCTATAAATGTTGAAAAACTAATGGCTAGTTTTTTAGAGAGGGAAAAAAGATAGGGGTGAAAGAAACCACATAAAAGCTTCAAAGACTTTTAGGGAAGTAAAAATCAGTTTTGGCAATCAAACAATATTTTTGTTATACACTTCACAGAGAGATGACACGCCACCTGTCTATTTGATGCCCACGGCTCCGCCAAAGTATTTTTAAAAAAAACTTTTTTTGTCTTTGTATCTTGTCAAATCTGACTCAGTATCTTGTGACTAGAGACAAGTTCTTTTAAGTAATTAATAAGTTCTTTTGGTAAGTAATTAATAAGTTCTAATGATAAGTAATTAATAAGTAAATTTAAAGAACCTGCAGAGGTAACCTTTAAGTTACCTACAACTTGTAAGTAAGTTTGGTCAAGTTTTTTTTAAGTGCGCACTAATGCCCAGCACTTAAGGGCTGTCTAAAGTTATTTATCCAGTGCATTACCAGTGCAAGTATTTGATTGATACGTGCTTTAGCAGACTATTTGGGTGCCAGGCATGATAAAAGCCAGTATTGATTGATACGTCCATTAGGCAGACTGGTGTTCTGGCTATTGATTGATTATGATAGGAACGGTCAGGTAATTCTCTGCAGTGCTGTATTTTTTCCAATCCTATTAGCATATCCTTGGTAGCATTGTGCATACATTGGGGACATTTTTTTGATTGAGTGCAAATGAGGTAATCACCTGGGCATTTCAGACAAGGACGTGTGCATTTCAATGGGGCTGTTCTTTTGAGTTTGTAAATACAGGTAATTACCTGTGCATATGGCCAACCGGGTGTAGAGTGTTCATGGAGATGTAGTACCTTTGACTTTTCAGCCAGCAGCGCCTTTTGGGGCAGGCGGGAGCACTGGTCTTCACATGGCACTCAACTCTCACAGCTGGCTCCAGGTCCTTTACCTAGCCACACCCCGGTAACCGCTTCTGCTGGCGGGCGAAACGTTGTGAGGGGCTGACGCGTCTTTCAGTCAGTTGAAATACTTGGAGAGGAGACGGGCGCCGCCAAGTTCGCCTAAGCCCATTGAAAGGACTGATGGACAAGCAACAGAATAAGAATAACATGCCGGATCGGTCGGGGCCCGGATCACCAACGACCGCGCACCCCATTGGAGGTCTCCAGGGTGGGGGCGACAAGTGTGTTACTGGAACCAAACCCACCATCAAGCTGCCCACGCAAGGAATAACTATCGGAACTTGGAACGTGCGCACACTCTACCAGTGCGGCAAAGTGAAGGAACTCACCCACGAGTTGAAGCGCTATCGCTGGGACATTGTAGGACTTGCAGAAGTTCGATGGACAGGCTTCGGAGAAACAACAACAGATGAAGGCCATAAAATCTGGTTCAGCGGAAAAGAAACCAAGCACGAACATGGCGTAGCTTTTATCGTAAGGAAAGAGGTGGTTGGAACTGTCATCAGCTGCACCCCCGTGTCAAGCAGACTAATCTCCATCCGCATCTCCGCCCGACCACACAACATCACTATCATACAAGTATACGCTCCAACAGCAGACCATGATGATGAAGAATTAGAAGAATTTTACGAACAACTGGACAACATCATCAAGAAAACACCTAAGAAAGACATTCTGACTGTCCTCGGTGACTGGAATGCAAAGATCGGCCCTGACGCCTACCAACAATGGGCAGGAACAGCTGGCAAGTTTGGCCTTGGAGAAACAAATGACAGAGGCCTGCGACTTTTAGAGTTCGCAGAGAGTCACCGTCTCACCGTTGCTAATACCCTCCATCCACACAAGAAGTCAAGAACAGTGACATGGCAATCGCCAGGAGGCCTGGTCCATAACCAGATTGACTTCATCTTACTGCCTCGACGATTCAAATCCAGCGTTAACAAAGCACAAACGAGGTCCTTTCCTGGCGCTGATATTGGCAGCGACCACAACCTCGTCCTTACTAGCCTCAAGTTGAAGCTGGCATTGAAACGAGATAGCAAGAACCCTCGCATCAGATTCGACCTCCAGAAGCTAAAAGACCCGGAAGTAGAAGAGCTCTTCCAAGCCCAGGTGGGAGGCAGATTTGCAGCCTTGGCTACTTTGGACTGCGACGTAGACACCCTTGCTGGAAATATAAAAGAGGTGTTGCTTTCTACAGCAGAAGAAGTGCTGGGGAAGCAGAGGAAGCGCAAACAGCCCTGGGTCACCGATGACATCCTCGATCTCTGTGATGAGAGGAGAGCCTGGAAGAAAAAGAGAGGCCAAGACCTCACATCAGCAAACAAGTACAGACTTGTCAACAAGAAGATCAGGAAGAGGATGAAAGAAGACAAAGAAGATTGGATTGAAGACCAGTGTTGTAGCGTGGAAGAGGGCATGGCAAATGGCAACAGCAAGAAGGCTTATGAAACGCTAAGGACCCTCACCAAGACTCAACAGCGAACAGCCACAGTCATCGAAGACAGCAGCGGCCAACTCCTTACGGAAAACACTGCTGTACTAAACAGATGGACTGAGTACTGCCGAGACTTGTATAACTACAAGGCTGAGCCAGACACCAGCATCCTCCAAAACAACCAGGCTGGGGCCAGGAAGGCTGAAGACCTGCCAGTGTTAGCTGAAGAGGTGGAAGCAGCCGTACGCGGCCTGAAGGGAGGAAAGTCTCCAGGTGTAGACAACGTACCTGCTGAACTGTTGAAACATGGAGGAGAAGTAACAACGAAGGTCCTCACTACACTCTGTCAAAAGATCTGGGAGCAAAAGAAATGGCCAGTAGAATGGACACAGTCTCTAGTGATCCCGCTCCCCAAGAAAGGAAACCTGAAACAGTGCCAGAAATACAGAACTATCAGTCTGATAAGTCACCCTAGCAAAGTAATGCTTAGAATCATTCTCAACCGCCTCAAAACTTTCGCCGAGGAACTGCTGGCAGAAGAACAGGCTGGCTTCAGAGTTGGAAGAAGCACTGTAGAGCAGATTTTCAACTGCCGCGTCCTGATCGAGAAACATCTGCAGCATCAGCGCGAACTCTACCACAACTTCATTGATTTTAGGAAAGCATTTGATCGCGTCTCGCATGACGGACTCTGGCAAGTCATGAGATCGTTCAACATAGAGGAGGGACTGATCCAAATGATAGAAGCGCTTTACAAGAACGCCTGCAGCGCGGTTCTACTTAACAATCAGTCAGGCGAGTTCTTCAGGACGACGATCGGTGTCCGTCAAGGATGCCTGCTCTCTCCTGTCCTTTTCAACATATTCCTGGAGAAGATCATGCAGGAAACCCTCCACGACCACCATACTTCAATCTCTATTGGTGGCAGATCCCTGTGCAATCTTCGATTCGCAGACGACATTGACCTCATGGCAGGCAGCAATAGTGAGCTCCAAAACCTGACAGACAAACTTTCAAGTAGCGCAGGGTCTTATGGCATGGAGATCAGTACGGATAAAAGCAAAGTGATGATCAACACCACAAGCGACAGCAGCAGCAACATTCACATGAATGGCCAAAAGCTAGAAGAGGTCAATAGCTTCAAGTACTTGGGAGCCACCCTGTCCAAAGACGGTAGTTGCATAGCAGAGATCCGTATCAGGATAGGTACAGCAACATCCGCAATGGCCAGGCTGGACAGGATATGGCGAAGTAACTCCATCAGCTTCACCATCAAGTACAGGCTTTACAAGTCCCTCATAGTGTCTATTCTACTCTACGGCTGTGAGACTTGGACACTGCTTGCAGACTTAGAAAAGAAAATCCAGGCCTTTGAGAACAAGTGCCTGAGGAAGTTGCTCCGCATCTCGTACCGCGAGCACAAGACCAACGAATATGTACGGAGCATCGTCACTTCCCTGGTGGGCCCACATGAACCCCTTCTGGCAACCGTGAAACGGCGCAAGCTTGCTTGGTTTGGCCACGTGACCCGACACAACACCTTGTCCAAGACTATCCTCCAAGGCACTCTCGAAGGAAGTCGTCGGCGAGGTCGTCAGAGAAAGAGTTGGGTCGCAAACATAAAAGAATGGACCGAACTCGAGATGTCAGACTTGCTTGCCACCGCCCAAAATAGAACTCAGTGGAGAGCACTGTCTGTTGCTGCTGCCTTTCAGTCCCCCCAACGCCCAGTTCGGGCAAGGGACTGATGATGATGATGATGATGATGGCCAACCGGCTGACTGCTATGGAGGGTTTTGCCAATACCGTTGTGGCGTGGTGTATAATTTACCACAGGGTGGGGTGGGTGGGTGGGTGGGGGGGGAATCAATAACCTGCGAGTTATGTGGGAACTGTTGGTTAGATGGGGGTTATGTTTGCGCTGAGAGAGGTGTTTGTGTTTTGTGTTCAAAATAAAATAATTTTATGCTATCTACTCGGCTCCTGAGGATCAGGAGATCTAGTAACCCCAGTATTTCTATCTCTCTCCTGGCCTTCCAGCCTCGGCCAGTTTGGTGTGGGCAAGATGAACGAGAATAGGCAGCAGCTGCTTGGGATGTGCACCTACCATGGCCTGTGCATCACCAACTCCGACTTGAAAACCAAGAGTCAACACAAGGTTTCCTGGAGATACCCGCGCTCCAAGCACTGGCTCCAACTGGATCTGATCCTGGTCAGGCGCGCGGACTTCAATTCAATTCAATTCAACGATATTTTTTGTCTATTAAATATATTAGTATAAAATGGAAATTTGTCTTTGAGTCACAAACAAGAACAAGTAATTAAACACATATTTAAATAAAATCCCTCCCCACGACTGTTAGAATCTATAATCCTTGCCGAATCACATTCTGCTGATCACTTTGAATCACGTTATCACCACTCCTTCTACCACAGTACCATCCCTTGCTACCACAGTACCATCCCTTTCTATCACAGTACCATCCTTTGCTACCACAGTACCATCCCTTGCTACCACAGTACCATCCCCTGATATCAAAGTACCATCGCTTGCTATCACAGTACCATCCCTTGCTATCACAGTACCATACCTTGCTATCAAAGTACCATCCCTTTCTATCACTGTTCCATCCCTTGCTACCTGTTTTAAGATATAGCAATGTATGTCTATATGTCTATATATATATATATATATATATATATATATATATATATATATATATATATATATATATATATATATATATATATATATATATATATATATATACATATATATATATATATATATATATATGTATATATATATATATATATGTGTGTGTGTGTGTGTGTGTGTGTGTGTGTGTGTGTGTGTGTGTGTGTGTGTGTGTGTGTGTGTGTGGAGTGTTGTGCAGGCTTGGCTTGGCGCCTATAGGCTACAAGCTAATTTGGCACAAAGCTGTGCACACGGCAATTGCACACCAGCACGCGCGCGTGTGTGTGGGTAAGAGAGGTATTTTATGTACGTTATCTTGTTTTGTAGTGTGAAGCAAGGACAAGAAAGAAAACAGGTCTGCAAACCCATTCTTTTATCCTTGGAAAATAAAGTTTAATTTATTGCATTTCATTTCTCTCTCTCTCCCTCTCTCCCTCTCTCTCTCTCTCTCTCTCTCTCTCTCTCTCAGGTTGGAAAAATGGCTATGTCTGTGACGATGTCAATGCCTCAACGGTTGATAAATAAAGCTTCATTGAATCATTGAATCTCTCTCTCTCTCTCTCTCTCTCTCTCTCTCTCTCTCTCTCTAATTAATGTGTACTTCAGTAGTTCGTTCGGCAAAAAATGCATTTCTTTCTCAAATAACTACAGCCAGACTCTTTACCACCATAGCACAACTCCTCTTTTTGCCTCATATCTTAGCGACAGACAGCAGCGCGTCATGGTCAATGGATCATACTCCTCAAGCGGATTAGTAACACGGGGAGTTCCCCAGGGTTCAGTCCTAGGGCCTCTTCTGTTTTGACTCTTTATTAATGACCTGCCGCTACATTTGACTAGCGACAAAATTTCATGTGATTTATTCGCTGATAACGCCACAATTCACACCCCTGACAAGAGTATTGATTCTTTAAATGGCCGTTTACAGCAGGGTTTGAGCGAAATTTCCACTTGGTGCGCAAACAATGAAATGATTTTAAATCCTTCCAAAACGGAATGCATGACAATAGCAACCCGTCAGAAGCACCAGCTCAAGCCACTTAATCTCAGCCTGACTATCCATAATGACATCGTTAATCAGGTCACGGAACACCGATTACTTGGTGTAATTGTTGATGACCAGATGAAGTGGCAATCGCACATAAATGCTGTATGTAAAACTGTTGCTAGAAATGTTTTTATGCTTTTAAAGTTGAAGTACTTTATCGATGTTGATGCCCGCAAGTTATTTTACAATGCACATGTCAAATCCCACATCGATTATGCGTCCACTATATGGGATGGCAGCGGTGACATACACTTGAAGAGGCTTAACTCCCTGCATCGGAGAGCAGCGAAACATATCCTGCCTGATTCAGCCCTAACAACTGACGAAAGACTTGAAAAACTGAAAATGCTACCTCTTAGCAAGCATCACCTCTTAAACAAGGGTGTGGTTATGTATAAAATCTGGAATGAGATTCACCCATAATATATTTGTAAGCTCTTTACCAAGGCAAGTTCAGGTTATTCTACTTCAAGGCGAAACTTTATTACACCTCGCCCAAGGATAGATATATTTAAAACCAGTGTATCTTTCTCAGGCGCATCTTTCTGGAACACACTGCCTACATGTATAACACACGCTAGCTCCCTCTCCTCTTTCAATGAATGTCTCCTCAAGTACTTGTCTGCTGATACATAATCTACCACAAGTATCCGTATCAAACATGTTCTTGTCGTATAATCAGTGCATGCTGCCGTATGGTTTGTCCATACTAATAATAATCGCCTAATTACGTAATTCAAGTTTCTATTATAATCCAAATAATTTTTGCTGTCTGAAGTGAATTTTCACTATGATCCAAATGATTTGCTTCGTATATAGGTCAAGTTATCATTAGCGCGTGGCTGTGTGTGTGCGCGAGCGAATGTATGTGTTAGTGTGCGCGCGTTGCGTGTACTTTCTGTTTTTCGTTTGTTTTTGTATGACCGAATGAATGAATGAATTTTGTTTAATGTCTCTTCATGTTTCTCCTATTTTTTCTTTGTGTAATTTGGTACTATTAGTATTACAATTATTATCCTGTGTTTGTAGAGTAGCAACGGCAAGTATGAAAAATGGCACACGTGCTAATTGCTTCATCCGTTGAGAAAACGTTGAGAAATAAAGTTTCATTTCATTTCATTTCATTTCATCTCTCTCTCTCTCTCTCTCTCTCTCTCTAATTCTCTCTCTCCCTCTCTCTTTCTCTCTCTCTCTCTCTCTCTCTCTCTCTCTCTCTCTCTCTCTCTCTCTCTCTCTCTCTCTCTCTCTCTCTCTCTCTCTCTCTCTCTCTTTCTCTCTCTATCTCTCTCTCTATCTCTGTCTTCAGTCTGACCGCCGGAGGAAGCGGCCGACCTTTTCCGTTCTGTCCGCTGTACAGTCAGGCAGACGAGATATCAGTTTGATGGATTGCATTGTGTTCTAGTATTTTACACCACTCGGACGTTTTGTTTTCTAATTGCGCACATTACTTTGTGATCTCCTGCATATCTGGACATTTTGTGATTTCATATTCAGTGGTGAATTAATCGTGTGGTGTTTTGTTGGTTTAAATAGTTTATTACTTTTGCAAAATACATAAAAGAATATACATCACTTGTCATCAGATCAAAACAAGCCACAGGCTTATATGATGATCTGGACACTCAGTTATACTATTTGTAAAATTTGCATGACGGTGGCATGCAGATGTTAAATACAATACAGGTAAGTGAATCAATATATATAACATATATTTGTGCAGATTTTAAATACACTACAGGTAAGTAAATTAATATATATCAATACATATAATTATGAATACATAAAATGAAATGAAAATAGAGGAAAACATTCAATCATTATAGTGGGGAGAGAGAGAGAGAGAGAGAGAGAGAGAGAGAGAGAGAGAGAGAGAGAGAGAGAGAGAGAGAGAGAGAGAGAGAGAGATTAGTTAGTTAGTTAGTTAGTTAGTTAGTTAGTTATTTGGGTTTAACGCCGAGCAGGCGACTAAGGCCATCTCACGGCGGGATGGGTAAAAATCTGGTCAGCCAGACTAAAAGCAATGTCTTAAGACAATATGTAAATATAGATTAAAAATCTCAGGCTAAAATGTCGCACATGTCTTTAAAAGAAATGTCTACAGACTCTCAAAAAGGGCAAATAAAAAAGATTGACATAGTCTATGAATGCTCAAATCTTGTTAAAAATATTGCATGCTCGAAAGAAATTGAAGATTTTGTCCGGGGGGAACATACCGGAACAAAACCTTCAAGGAGTCTGCTGTAAAGTGTTTATATCTGGTGTCAATTAGGTCAGCACAATACAGCAAAAAGTGTCGAACAGAAAGAAAGAGAGAGAGAGAGAGAGAGAGAGAGAGAGAGAGAGAGAGAGAGAGAGAGAGAGAGAGAGAGAGAGAGAGAGAAGGAGAGAGAGGGTGGGAGAGAGAGAGAATTGTCTCAACTGGTCTTGAATTTTTCTTTATTTCCTTTATTTCTTGCAGGCCTATTATTTTTATAACTTAATGAAATCTTTTTGCGGCAGTAATAAATTCCTGTACAGCTGAAAATATATCGTTATTCACTGTGGATGGCAGGGTTTTACTTCCATTAAGGAGTAAGTGTATATTGGTGTATTCTGCTAAAAGTGTAATTATTGTTAAACGTCTTATTACATCGTAATTACTACACTGGAGTAAAAAATGGTCGGTGGTTTCAGAGCTGGCTCCACAAGAGCAGGCGGGAGAATTAGAGAGGTGACGACTAACCAGGTCATAATTGAGGTCGCTTATTTTGAGTCTAATTTTACAGTGGATTATCTGTGTTATTCTACAACCTAAATAGTAATATGGGGGTACCACACAATCGTCTCGCGAAAGGAATGATTTAAATTCGCTTGAGGATTGGCTACGCTGAATGTGATCGGGCAAACTGTTCCAAAGGCCCGTGGTGGATGGAAAAAATGAAGTTTTGTACAGTTCAGTTTTACACTGGGGGACTTGGCGTTCAAGTGGACGTCGTTTATGATAAGGATTTGATGCGGATACTAGCTGTGGTAGGTCTAGGCCTAAGTACGCAGTATGCGGGGGTTATACCATTGACTATTTTAAAATAGAGGATGAGTTTATGACGACGACGTCTTTGCCACAACGGAATGAAACCGGTTTCTTCATAAAGTAATTGGTGGCTAGTGCCACGGACTGCGCCAGTAATGGTTCTTAAAGCGTGTAACTGGAGGCTTTCCATATCATCCGAAAGTGCCCCTGTACAATTATCCCAGATCACATCAGCATAGTCAAAGTGTGGCAGTATAAAAGATTTGAACATAGTCTCCAGAGATCGTCTCGATAGTCTATATTTATATGAATCTAGACAAGCTATAAGTAATCAACATCTGGCTATAACAGATTTGATATGGGTATCCCATTTACAGTTATTTTCCAAGATGATGCCAAGGTGATTGTGTGTAGCAGTACTTTGAAGTGGACTGTATCAAAGAGTAGGGGAAGTAGTTGGAAGTTCTGGCTACGTGCCATGTTCAATAATTCAGTCTTTATGTGATTAAAATTTACTTTCCACTTATGGGCCCAAACACTAATTTTCTCAAGATCCGAGTTCATTATGTCAGCTCTAATATTATCATTATTCAGGGACAAATACATACTGGTATCATCTGCAAACAGTTTCATTTTAGATTCAATGTCTAGTACAATGTCATTAATATAAATAAGAAAAAGGATAGGGCCCAACACTGACCCTTGCGGGACGCCCGCCTCCACGGGAAGATAATTAGATATACATCCTTTGATAACAACAGCTTGCTTGCGATTGCGCAGGTAATCAGCCAGCCATTGTAGAAGCTTCCCACGTATTCCTATTACATCTATTTTTTTTTTTAAGCAGACGATGATGCCACACTTTGTCAAAGGCTTTGGCTACATCAAAAAATACAGCTTGGGAATTTATGCCTCTATCCAATGACTTGCAAAAGTCATTATAGACACTAAGGAGTTGATAGACTGTTGAGTCCCCAGGTATAAAACCTGACTGGCTAACAGTTATTAGATCGTTCGAATAAAGATATTGGAATATATGGCGTTGGGTGCATTTTTCTAGAATTTTACCAATGCAGCTGAGCAAGGATATAGGGCGATAATTGCTACATTTGCTTTTGTCACCTTTATATAGACAGGAGTTACATGAGAAATGTTCCACACGGATGGAAATATACATTCGTCAAGCGACCGGTTAAAAAGAATGGTAAGAGCTTCTGAAATAAGCGTACTACTAGTTATCAAAATTTTATTGTGTATAAGATCAGGTCCTACGGCCTTATTTGGTTCTAGATCGTTTATAACATTAAATACCTCTGCAGGACTAAGATATATATGGGAGATTGATGTGGGTACATATTGCATATCGGGTACTGGATCGTTGTTATCTTCTACCGTAGATTGGCTTGTGAAGTGATTATTAAACGCCGTTGCCTTCTCCTCGTTAAAGTAATAAATGTTACCGCTTTCCTCGATAGGGGGTATATCCTCTACCATGAATCCCTTTTTTGACATAAACGATTTGACTAATTTCCACCAGTTCTTACTTCCCAAGTTTCTATTACAAGAGATACGATTGTCTAACTCTAACATGTACTCTTTCTGTCTTTTGCGTATTGCATCTGTGTAAGTATTACGAGCATGACGAAAGAGTTTCCAGTCAGCTTCTGCGTTAGTATTTTTGGCCTTCCTATGGAGATTATCGTTATTTAATTTAATTTTAGCTAACTTTTCGTTGTACCATGGAGCATCTCGTTGTTGGACTATTATAGTTTTGACTGGCATACATTTTTTGGCAGTATCTAGGAGTGTGTCACCAAATGTCTTGGCAGCAGTTTCAATAGACGGAATAGTTACTATGGCTATCCAGTTAATTCTAGCGAGTTCTCGAGCAAACGTTTCCTTGTCAAGCTTGGCATAATTAAATATTGTTCGTTTAAATCTTACATTTGGACACATATGGCATTTAAGCTTAATAATAGGAACAGAATGGTCACTACACATGGGAGGTAGAACATCAACACATGAGACTAATTCCCTGCTAGGAACTAAAATAAGGTCAATACACGTTGCGGTTGTAGATGTTATGCGGGTAGGAGAGAAAACTAATTGCATAAGGTTGTTCTTAACCAAGATATCAGTAAGATATGGCGAGGGGTTCCGAAGTGTATCAGAATTGAAATCTCCCAAGATGATAAAGTTATGCGGAGTAGAGATTACATTTTTAATTGACTGGTCAACAAGACGCCAGTAGTCGACAGAGGAATTAGGTGGGCGATAAAAGGAACCTACAAGGATAATTTGCTGGGTCAGTCTAGTTTCGACCCACACAGCCTCGAGCGATGGTACTATAAGGTCAGGTCTAGGCTTACATACAAGATTATCTTTAACATAAATGGCAGCGCCACCATATTGATCTGGTCTATCTCCTCGAACAGGGGGATGGAATCCATTATTACTTATACTATCACTATTTATATTATCCGAAAGCCAAGTTTTGACATAGTAACAATATCAAAGTCTTTGATTTCACATTTTAAAATGTCAAGTTTATGGCTAAGACTTCTCACATTAACGTGGATAATTGAGAGGTCTTTGTAGGATAAAGTCTGGGATGGGCCAGGGTTGGGATGCATGTCATTAGAAATAATAAGAAGTAATGTAATCACCTGAAGAATTATGACGATGCACGTGAAAGAGGCTATAAATAGGGAATAAGCCTTGGCGTACTTTCCTTTACTGAAAAACTTCATCTTGCAACTCAATAACTGATAATTTATTCGAGGGGTGAAAGAGGGACGTAAATCATTAACTGAACAAGTTGTTTTAAGAAGGGCAATCATGAGGGCAAGCGCAAGCCCTTCTTCACCGAAAATAATAAGAATAAGGAACGGTTCAACGTTGTTAACGTTAATAAAGTAAAGTTTTTGTGTGGATAATCTGACTGCAATGGTATAAAATCCGCCGGATCTGGTTCTATGGTTTTGCACACTATCGGGCATTAGGTTACTTCTTCACAACAGTAACAAAACTCTAATTGAACCAGAACGGTCGGCATGTCATAATGTAGCTTAACTTTGCTACGCATTTTGACCAGTAGAGAAAATAGTGAGAAAGAACGAGGCAAAAAGAAATCAATTAAGAGAAAAAAAAAACACAAAAATGTCATATAGTTATAATGACGATGTGTTTCTCCGCAGAAACTACTGAAATACGAAGTATTAAATTTAACAAATCGGTGAATCACTTGGCTTGACTTCGCGCACTAAGATTTTCTAGGAGTTGCCCACGACGTCTGCAGGCTTGTTCGTGGCTGCGGAGGCCAATCCGGGACAGGCAGGTTCGACCGCAGTGGCTGCAGGGGAAGGTATAGCCAGAGTTCTGAGTTGCGGCATCTTTTTTTTTCTCCTGAGCCGCTTGTCCTTAAGGCTAGCTCTGCGAGAGTCCTCAAAGGAGACAGCTGCCTTGTAAATGGTGGAGCGCCAGGTGTCACGGTCCACAGCAAGCGAGGACCACTGGTGGTGGTCGATTTGGCAGGCACTAAGTGACTTCTTGAAACAGTCTTGGTATCTCTTCTTTGGTGCCCCTGTGTCACGGTGTCCAGCAGCAAGCTCGCCGACCAGGGTGATCTTTGGTAGGCGATTATCCTCCATCCTAGAGACATGCCGCGCCCAGCGGAGCTGTGTCCGCAGCAGCAAAGCCTCGATGCTCACAGTTTCAGCCTGTTCAAGGACCTCGACGTTGGTGACACAGTCACTCCAGTAAATGCCCAGGATGGTACGCAGGCAGCGCTGGTGGAAGCGTTCGAGGAGTCGTAGTTGGCTGCGGTAGAGGACCCAGGACTCGGAACCATACAGCAGGGTGGTGAGGACCACAGCTCTGTACACGCTGATCTTGGTGCCTATTTTCAGCTGCTGATTGTGCCACACCCGCTTGAAAAGTCGCCCGAAAGCGCTGTTTGCTTTTGCCAGCCCGCTATCAAGCTCTTTGTCCAGATTGGCGTCCGACGTGATAATGCAGCCAAGTCCTGTAGCGACGGGCGAGGGGCGAAACGGCAGGTGAAAGATGTCACTGGAAGCCGCAGTCTCAAACCTGCATGCAGGTGGTTCAGGATATTGGTCGCCTGATGTTGACCTGGGGATGACAACATCACTCGGCACACCCTGAACGACCAAGCAGCCTTGTCTAGGGACAGCACTGCTTGCTCCACACGGAGAGGGGCCTAGAAAAGGTGGCCTAACCAAAGCTCGTCCCCTCGCAACCCCAGTTGGCTAGCCGCGGTCAACGGGCATCTTCTCCTGCGGTCAAAAAACAAGAAAGAATAACGGATACACTATCATGACGACCACGACCGGACTCAACGTAGCATGCTGGAACATCCGAACCATGCTCGACAAAGCAGACAGCGGACGCCCTGAACGTCGCTCCGCCCTCATTGCCCATGAATTGCGGAGGTTAAACATCGACATCGCCGCGCTCAGTGAAGTACGTTTTCCGGACTAAGGCAGCCTCCAAGAACTTGGCGCTGGGTACACCCTCTACTGGTCAGGCAGGCCTGAATCAGAAAGACGGCTCTCAGGCGTGGGTTTCATGGTCAAGACCTCCATTGCGACTAAGCTGGAAAACCTACCAACGGGTCACTCAGACCGCATCATGTCCATGCGCCTCCCACTGAGACACCAGCAACACGTCACCCTTCTCAGTGTGTACTCCCCCACCCTCCTGGCAGAGCCTGCTGAAAAGGACAAGTTTTACACTGACCTGCGCAACCTCATACAGAGTACCCGTGCAGACGACAAAGTCATCATCCTTGGCGACTTCAACGCCAGAGTGGGCCAGGACTCTGAAGCCTGGAAAGGAGTCCTCGGCAAGCATGGCGTCGGGAACTGCAATGGCAATGGCCGCCTACTGTTGGAGTTCTGTGCAGAGCAGCAACTTGTCATCACCAACACTACTTTTCAGCAAAAGGACAGTCGAAAGACCACCTGGATGCATCCTCGCTCCAAACACTGGCACCTTATCGACTATGTCCTAGTGCGTCAGAGGGACCGCAGTGACGCCCTCCTCACCAGAGTGATGCTCAGCGCAGAGTGCCACACTGACCACCGTCTTGCCCGCTGCAAACTCAGGCTCCATGTCAAGCCAAAACCCAAGAAATGGGCCCCCCCCCCCCCCAAGAAAAAGCCTGATGTTGCCAGCCTTCAGCGTGACGACGTGAAAGCTGCCTTTCAGACAGATTTACAGCGCAGGCTCAAAGACACAGCGGACCCAGCAGACTCCTCCCCTGAAACACTTTAGGAACAACTGAAAACTGCTATTGGAAAATCCTCTGCAGAAGTCTTGGGTTTCGCCAGAAAGAAGAACAAAGACTGGTTTGACGAAAACGATGTAGAGATCCAGGAACACCTAGCAAAAAAAAGAGCCGCCCATCAGGCCCACCTAGCCCAGCCTTCCTGCCCTGTGAAGAAGTCTGCCTTCCGCCTCGTCTGCAGCAGTCTCCAGCGCAAACTCAGAGATCTCCAGAATGAGTGGTGGACCATAGATCGGTGAATAAAGTCAAATAAAAAACCAAACGCCAAGCACTGTGTAACAGTATAGCATAATTATATATGGTGCGTGCACAAGAGAGAACGAAAAAAAAAAAAAAAAAAAAAAAAAAAAAAAAAAACAAACAACAGATTCGTGTCAAATCAAACGTAGAGCAATAACATGGTGTACACACTGTGCTTTGAAAGACAGAACAAATATGACCGCCCTGGGGCAAAACCCCTCAGCCATCATGGTCGATCCATCTCCCGATGCCATAATGTAGCTCATTTGTAAGACCGTGGCTACTCAAAATAAAAATACAGCAGGAATCCGAACGCCGAAGACAAGTCAACCATGACGGCACTAGAAAGAATCCAGTGCCGACATGGTTGACCCCTCTTCCACGTGAGACAGTATGCGACCAGTCCATGGGAAGCAGATCAAGCACGGCCGCCATGGACAATACCCCTACGCTGTCTCGATCAGACCAACCTCCACAGTCTGTGTGCAGTAGGTCTAAAAATCACTATGCACCAGCCCGCGCGAGACGAATCAACCACGACCGACCCGGGACACAACCCCGAGCTGTCGTGGTCGACCAAACTCGCCCGGCCCGTGCGTTGCACCAGTCCAAAACCTTGACAAATCAGGACACAAAATGATAACAGCACGTGTGCCACTTCGCAATAGGCCCTTTGAAGGTAGGTCATATCAGCACAACCCCGAGCTTGCCCAGTCGATCCGCCCCCGAGGGCCTACACGTGGCGCATAACGAAAACGAAAAACAATCGTAATGGGATAACGCTAAATCTAGTGCGCATATCGTGTTTTGTTGTGCGTGGTATTTTGGAACTATTTCACATCTTCTATTGTGATTCATTATACCAGTCTGTAACGTGCTGTTTACTGCAACTAATTTTCTTTTTGTGCCAGATGTGTTTACACAAGCCGGCGCTGTGGCGCTGATCAGTCGGGTTGTCATGCCTGACCACCCGTGTAAACTGGTTAAGCATATATGCCTAGGATCATCAGCTTGGCAGGTCCGGTCTCGTACGTCATCAATCTGTGCCATCCCTACACTGGACTCACGCCAACACCCATCCACGCTTCGCCCTCTGTTCCTGGCACCTCCTTTACCCATACCCCCCCCCCCCCCTCCTTGCACGCCCTCTCTCTCCTGCTTACCCACCCCCCATTCCCTCCCCTCTCACTCTACTCACGCCCACACCTATCCCTATCCCCGCCCCATTTTCCTGGCGCCTTCACCTTCCCTACGCACCCTCTGCCTCTGCACGTCCTCCCTCTCCTGCTTACCCACCCTCAACAATCCACCCCACCCACCCCACTGTAAACCACATTTCCGTCAGCGACACCTGCCAACCCATACTTCGCTCCCTCCCACTCTAAATCAAATGTCCGCCCTTATCTGAACCCATGACAACTATAGCCATTTTACACCAAACCCCTTCCAATCCCACCATCCCGCGTGACCCAGTACTGAGGGACCCCCCCCCCCCCTCCTGGGTCTGCCCTGGAGGGCTTGGGTGGGGTTAACTACTTTTTAGTTCCCAGGGTCACCATGGTCATCTGGTGGGTTTTCCCCTCTATTCTGGAGCATGTGTTTCTGTCTACTCTTGGTCCATTCACCTGTATTTTCCTTTTTTAAACTAAACTCTCCCTTCTGTCTGCACTGGCTGTAGCCCTTGATATGGCTCTCATATATAAGAGACTTTGCAGGTTATGGCTTTCATATGAAAGAGACTTCATTGGTTCTGCTTCATCCCATCTTGCTTTACCTATTTCTGGACCCTTCTGACCCTTAATGTTTTGCGAGGGGACCTCAAAATAAGTTTGCATAGAAAAGTCTTAACATCACCTAACTGTGCGCCAAAGTGGGCAGATGTTCACAGCTGCACGGGACATAGACGACTCCGCCCTCCATGAGTCGCCTGCTGCCTTGCAGGCCTGGCCGCTTGGCTGCGGAAAGGCTAAGGGAGGAAACCCCTGACATCAAAGCCCCCGTGTCTCCGGGAAGGCTTTTG
This sequence comes from Semisulcospira habei, assembly GCA_036245525.1. Lineage (NCBI taxonomy): Eukaryota > Metazoa > Mollusca > Gastropoda > Semisulcospiridae > Semisulcospira > Semisulcospira habei. The sequence goes on along the minus strand of BTPG01000002.1, from coordinate 2,623,940 downwards.
AGCCAGAGACTAGGACAAGGACAGTCTGATATAAAACCTACGACCCGAGGACCTCGATGCCATCGTCCCAGCTTGCTAGGCCATGGCAGATGAACCAAGGGTTTAAAGGGTGGGGCCAGTACTGCGCACACTGCACTCCACCAAAAAGCTCCACCGCGCAGGCTTTAGGAAACTTTAGGAATGTGCGCCAAAATTTAACATACAGTTCGCAAGAACTGATAAAAACTACAATTTTATCCAAAACTGTCACTTTAACCCATTTGCCGATCGACCTTCTGTGACCCATGAACTTTCCAAATTAGTATGCATGAAAAGGTCTTACCGTCAGGTATCTCTGTACTGAATTTTGGGTTTAAAGTTGAAAATAGTATTTTAAAAGAAACAATTTGTGAAACAAAATGGCTATTTTTTACCCCCTCCTGGACACTTCTGAGAGGTCACTGAAACTGGTATGTTTAGAAAAGTTTTACCACAAAGTACCTCTGGGCCAAGTTTGAAGTCTGAGGCTTAAATAGTCTCCGACAAAAGGTCAACGTTAAAGTTTACCATGGATGACAGACGACGCCGTGAACCTAAAAGCTGTCAATGAGAGAATAAGGCAGTCTCGACTAATGGTCACAGATCTAGTTTGGTCAAAGCACACAAACTCGCACACACACACACACACACACACACACAGACAGACACACACACACACACTCACTCACACACACACACACACACACACACACACACACACACACACACACACACACACACACACACACACACACAAGAAAGAGGGGTGCGATAAGTAAATAATTGTCCTACGTCACACGACCAATCGCTTTAACGCAAACCGTACCATGTGACCTCACTACAAAAATACTTGTGGTGACTAATGGCGGACTTCTTGTGACCTCTTTCTGACGCGTCTTGGATGCGAGTTTTGTTTATAAAAGATCACCAAAACGTTCTACAGTAACAGTTACTTAGTGTTGTTCGAAACAACAGGCACACTACTGCAGACGGCAACGTCACGAAAGATTGTAAATTACGTCATAAGTCTATTATGTATAAGTGTATATTCCATGACGTCGCTGGTGTGATCCAGTTCGGAAGATTTCTTCGTGATTTCGTATACCAAAATAGTGGAGGAATGAAAACAAATACGTTATTGGTAGCAGGGGCTTGCTGCATGGGCACGTGCAGGCCTTCGGGAGGTCGAAGGAACCATTGTACCTGCACTAAGGCCTTTGGCTTTCGGGGTACAATGGTTAGTTAGACCTCCCTCATGCATACATGGGTCCGTTTAGCAAACCCCGAATACCAATAACTTACATTATTTGGTACTGGTTACAACGCAGGGTGTCATGAAAAAAAGATGTAGCACATTTTTATTTTATTATGAAAACCTTTAACGAATGTAAGCTAAGAAGAAGAGATCAAACAATCTACAGCAGCATATATTATATAAACACAGCTGGTAAAGTGGTGAAATCAGGGGAAAAGGACCGAATAAAAGGCGTCCAAAAAGAGGAAATCAGTTTCCTTACTCTATATACTGTGCGCATTGAATGGAGCTTCATTATATTTCTTTTTATGCCTTTTCCAGTAAATAAAACATCAATAAAACATATGGTAAAAGCTGATAAGTATGTCTGCTTTATATCTGCGTGAATTGTGTGTGCGAATTCCGGGTTTCTAGCCTTTGAACCCGTGTCATGCATCTGATGTAAATAAAAAGATCGTCTGCAAGTGTCGGCATATCGCATGGTAAATGTCGGTACAAATCTAAAGTGCACACCAAAAATTTCCAAAACGGGCCTATTTGCAGTCAAACCGTCCAGTTTCTTGCTAATCAGATTAATTTTTGTCCACCGTGCACAAATGAAATTTTACAAACCTGCAAATTTGAACATCGGTTCTCGGCTAACGCAAACAACCTCCAGTCATTTTTCACTTTATAGGCGGGAAATCGCGCCTCAAGCACAGCAACTGATGACAATTTACCCGCCTACTCTGTAACCAGGCTGCTTTGCGGCCCCCAGAATGTGACGTGTCACGATTCAAATTGACCTGAAACGCTAGAAACCGGGGTACTTTTACAAGCACATTGTATCTAAAATACCTGTTTTTCTTCTTGATTACCAGGGCTCAAAGTATCAGTTTACAAGCACATTGTATCTAAAATACCTGTTTTTCTTCTTGATTACCAGTGCTCAAAGTATCAGTTTACAAGCACATTGTATCTAAAATACCTGTTTTTCTTCTTGATTACCAGTGCTCAAAGTATCAGTTTACAAGCACATTGTATCTAAAATACCTGTTTTTCTTCTTGATTACCAGGGCTCAAAGTATCAGTTTCACATTATTAGGATATGTATCGTTGTGTTGTTGCTACTGTTGATGTTGTTCAATATTTAGAGTATTTTAAGCAATTCTGTGCCTGTGAATGGAAAAACTAAACAGCGACACAGAGAGGCCGTGTACACTTGCACATCACCTCGGGTTCAACCCGAGTTCAAACCGGGTTGGTGCGTTTACGGTTGGTCAGAACCGCATTTCATTTCGCGTCATCGTTGTGCTCGTTGCAAATAAATCCGACGTGACGTCACTGAATGGAATTTCAGCACAATAGATTTCATAGCGCTCACGCCCATTGTGCACATAGACAGTCAAACATTAAATATTTCCAAGGCTGCTCAACCAAGTTTATTGTAAGTTTGCAGAACAAACTACGCCAGCAGTCGTGAGACTGTGACAGACACCAAACACTTCTGGTAATTAAAAAAACGTGGTTGCCGAACTGACAAGGCAAGAACGCTGTTAAAGAATAATGATATGCAAGAAAGTTAATTCTTATTTTTTTTCCAAACTTTTCAGTGCTAATCAGGAGTGGATTACTTACCTCAAGGTGTGTGTGTGTGTGTGTGTGGAAGGGGAAGGGGGGGGGGGATCCAACGCTTTGTTTGGGATCTACAACTTGACACAAGAGGTCTCCAGGCGCAAGATCTTACCTTCAGTGGCCGAAAATCAAAGCATCCTCCATCTTCTCACCACGCGCCGAAATCTCGAACAGTGGTGGAAAAGCAGGGAGGTTGAAATGAAATGAAATGAAATGAAACTTTATTTCTCAACGGATGAAGAACACAGGACAACAATTGTAATACTAATAGTACCAAATTACACAAAGAAAAATTAGGAGAAACATGAAGAGACATTAAACAAAATTCATTCATTCATTCGGTCATACAAAAACAAACGAAAAACAGAAAGCACACGCAACGCGCGCACACTGACACATACTCTCGCTCGCGCGCACACACAGCCACGCGCTAATGATAACTTGACCTATATACGAAGCAAATCATTTGGATCATAGTGAAAATTCACGTCAGACAGCAAAAATTATTTGGATTATAATAGAAACTGGAATTATGTAATTAGGCGATTATTATTAGTATGGACAAACCATACGGCAGCATGCACTGATTATACAATAAGCACATGTTTGATACGGATACTTGTTGTAGATTATGTATCAGCAGACAAGTACTTGAGGAGGCATTCCTTGAAAGAGGAGAGGGAGCTAGCGTGTGTTATACATGTAGGCAGTGTGTTCCAGAAAGATGCGAATGAGAAAGATACACTAGTTTTAAATAGATCTTTCCTTGGGTGAGGTGTAATAAAGTTTCGCCTTGAAGTAGAATAACCTGAACTTGCCTTGGTAAAGAGCTTACAAAGATATTCTGGGTGAATCTCATTCCAGATTTTATACATAACCACACCCTTGTTTAAGAGGTGATGCTTGCTAAGAGGTAGCATTTTCAGTTTTTCACGTCTTTCGTCAGTTGTTAGGGCTGAATCAAGCAGGATATGTTTCGCTGCTCTCCGATGCAGGGAGTTAAGCCTCTTCAAGTGTATGTCACCGCTGCCATCCCATATCGTGGACGCATAATCGATGTGGGATTTGACATGTGCATTGTAAAATAACTTGCGGGCATCAACATCGATAAAGTACTTCAACTTTGAAAGCATACAAACATTTCTAGCAACAGTTTTATTTACAACATTTATGTGCGATTGCCACTTCATCTGGTCATCAACAATTACACCAAGTAATCGGTGTTCCGTGACCTGATTAACGATGTCATTATGGATAGTCAGGCTGAGTGTAAGTGGCTTGAGCTGGTGCTTCTGACGGGTTGCTATCGTCATGCATTCCGTTTTGGAAGGATTTAAAATCATTTCATTGTTTGCGCACCAAGTGGAAATTTCGCTCAAACCCTGCTTCAAACGGACATTTAAAGAATCAATACTCTTGTCCGTGGTGTGAATTGTGGCGTCATCAGCGAATAAATCACATGAAATTTTGTCGCTAGTCAAATATAGCGGCAGGTCATTTATAAAGAGGCAAAACAGAAGAGGCCCTAGGACTGAACCCTGGGGAACTCCCCGTGTTACTAATCCGCTTGAAGAGTATGATCCATTGACCATGACGCGCTGCTGTCTGTCGCTAAGATATGAGGCGAAAAGAGGAGTTGTGCCATGGTGGTAAAGAGATTTCTGGCTGTAGTTATTTGAGGAAGAAATGCATTTATTGCCAAACGAACTACCGAAGTACACATTTAGTTTGGAAAGTAGAAGTTTATGGTTAAATGAGGGAGGGGGCGGGAAGGGAGGGGATGGGGGGGGGGAGGGGGTGAGGGTCCGAAACGTCTGGGACAACTCCAGCCCTCCCCAGATCTGCTTCTGCTGAAAACATTAATCTCATGTCTAGATATCTCGAGATATCTCGAAACTTTGTGTGCCGTAAGGAATAGTACATCATAATAATTGATTTTATTTATATAAAAAAAAAAGAAATATGACTGGCTGAACATCCAACTGCAACTGCAAGGTGTTTCTTGGAGGGGGCGCCGTGGTGCATTCTGCTTTGTCAACATCACGTGGGAGAGTCAATCCCGGTTCAAAATGCCAGTGTAAACACACCAAACGGGTTTACCCCGCGTTGAACTATACTTGGTTTGTACCCTGGATGCAAGTGTAAACAGCCTCTGACTGAAAATATGCCAATGAGCCACGTGAAGCGCTAGAACCTTAAGAAATAACACAGCGGCGCACTTTTATCGATAATTTTTAAAACTGTGTTCGGTTGCACTATCTTTCATCACTGTATTGTAACCCTAAAAACAGGACAAAAGCGCACTTTTATCAATATTTATTTTAAAAGGGTTAGTTTTACTATCATCCATCATTCGTCTTGTCACACGGTATCAATTGAAGCGCGTTAAATCACTTCACGAACACCTTCATATTGACAAGGTAACAATTGATAACATGCATGTCAAAATGTTAATGATATTGCCAGAAATGTTTTCAAAAAGAAAACAAAGGAAAACATGGAAGTAGTAGATCTTGAAGGAACTTTTAAAATGTATGGTTTCTAACGCTTCAGTGTCAAACGAATATGATGATTATTAGAACACAACAATGATATCAAAATCTTTATTTTAAGTTTTACGTTTTATGGCTAATAAGAATTTGATCTAATTATTTGACATCAAAATAAGTTACTTTCATTCTCATATCCCTTTATCTGCACATCGCTGTCACGGGGAAACGTTAGAAACTTCTTCAAGTGGCTGAAGATTAATTTCAATAGTGTGCCCAAGCAACGTGACCCCAAGCTTTCTCCCGAAATTTCATGAACTTTGCTGGAGTTGTAATTTTGTACCACAATACCTCCTTTCTGTGACTAGTACCAAATAATGACGCATAAGTAAGTGTCTATTGATAATAGTAGTTATGACAAGTAGTGCAAGGGGGTTTAGAGATTCATATTGTGATGAATTTTCTTAACTCCTTAGATTATTCGAGACGTGCCGCCTACAGATACGCGGCGCTCGGCAGCGTACCCGCATACGGAACGTCTCGAATAAGTTAAATGCCGGTGTAAGGCGAATGATACCTAGCTGCAAGACTAAACCCACGTAAATCTCGCCAGTCGCGGGGACTCATGAGGATTTATGTCTCTAGTAAGTCCTATGCAGGGGCGGATCCAGGGGATGGAGGGGTGGTTCCCCCGCGACCACATTTTTAAAAATATGTTCCCACAAAGTCCCTTTTTTGGTGTGTTGGAAACCTTCTCGCCCCCCCCCCCCCCCCACACACACACACACCCACCCCACCCCCTCTCCCTCGCGCCCTCCCCCCCCCCCCCCCCCCGATATTTTGGCGAATGGTGAGAGTTTTAACACGCACGCGCCTTTTCTCCCGCCCCCCTGTTCGCTCTGTGTCCCTCATCCGCCCCTTCCCCCCCCCCCCCCCCCCCGGGAAGCAGAGCAGGGTCTAGCATCGGGGAGGCCTTTAGTATGACGGAAGGTCCCAAACAAAACGTTGAGGTAACTGATCCGCCCCTGCTATGTCTCATTACGTTTGTCAGTGCGCAGCCGTGACGCGTCATTCGTGATGACTGCCAGCCATGTGGATAAACTTCTATTGACTAATTAACGGTATGGACACTCGTGTTTTACCTTTTGCTTTATGGTGTTGTAGGAGTGGGTGTAACATCGCATGTCACTGCCACAATTTATATACTTTTGAAGATCTGAAGAGTAGCATATAATTGCATTCCCGACGTCTGAAAACCAAAGAACAACAGGAAATCAGCTTTGCGATGAGTCGACTAAATTAGTATGTATAGGAAGATCTTATCATCAGCTAACTTTGTGCCACGTTTGATTGAAAAATTAGCAAAAAGTTTTTAATATAACATTTTTATCAAAGATTGGCATATTACACACATTTGCTGTTCTCTTGTGACCCTTGACTTTTCCGAGGGTCATCCAAATTAGTATGCATAGATAGGTTTTACCATCAGGTATCTCTGTGGGAAGTTTGGGTTTAAAGTTGTGAATAGTATTTGAAGAACAAAAAACTAGATGGAATGAACCATAACTCACAAAGTTCCTTCTATATGAGTGTTGTCCTCGCTATCAAGGTCTCTACCTTTTTACTTTGACCTGATTCTGATGTTGAATCATCTCCTATTGAAAATGTCTCGCAGTTCTGCCAATGCGTCAGTGAGTTCTATAAGGGTCGCAGGACATACGAGTCATTGATTTTGACAAACGTCATTTGTCATGCCGTAAGGTTTCATTTTTTAAACTTTATTTTAAGTTTTACGTTCTAGCACTAATAAGAAGTTGATCTAATTATCTGACATCAAAATATGTTACTTTCATTCTCATATCCCTTTATCTGCACATCTCTGTGACGGGGAAACGTTAGAAACTTTTTCAAGTGGCTGAAGATTAATTTCAATATTGTGCCCAAGCAACGTGACCCCAAGCTTTCTCGCGAAATTTCATGAACTTTGCTGGAGTGTTAATTTTGTACCACAATACCTCCTTTCTGTGACTAGTACCAAATAATGACGCATATCTATCTATCTATATCCCGTAGTCTTGCCGACCGTCGGGACACCACTGATGACTTGGCAACTAGCTCCCTCCATTTCTCTCTGTTCTCTGCCATTCTTAGTGTATCACCCAGCCTCAGTCTTGTCCACTATGAGATATTGTCCTAACATCTTTTTCTCTGTCTTCCTCTCATTCGTCGTCCTTGCACAGTGCCTTGTAGGATTGTTTTGGCAAGCCCTGCTGAACGCGTGACATGCCCATACCACTTCAGTTTGCGTTTTTTTTTTTCACAAAGGCCAATAGGTCTTCATATAGCCCGATGGCTTGCCTGATTCAGCTTCCCACTTCCTCATTCGTGATGTGATCGCGGTATGAAATTCCAAGCAGCCTTCGAAAACATCTCATTTCAGTGGTTTGTATCCTCCTTTCAAGGTCTGTTGTGAAGGTCCATGACTCGCAGGCATACAAGAACACAGAGATGACTAAGGAGCGAATCAGTCTGATCTTGGAGCAGAGTGTGATGTTTCTGTCCTTCCATATGGTCTTCAGTCTTGTCAGTGCTGCTGTTGTCTGTGCAATCCTGGACAGTATTTCTGACTTTGATCCCTCATATGTCAAAATGGCTCCTAAGTATTTGAATTTATTGTTTCTAGTTTTGGCCTCCAACCATGACGTCAGTGTCAATACCATTGTTGTTATTTGTCATCAGTTTGGTCTTCTCTGCACTGATTTCCATCCCATACGCAATGGCTGCGCTGTCCAGTTTTTCCACGAGCTGAGCTAGCTCCTTTTCTGTTCCTGCAAGGCCATCAATGTCGTCCGCAAAGCGCAAGTTTGTGATTGTTCTGCCTCCAATACTGACAGTTCCTTCATGAGCTTTCAGAGCGTCTGTCATGATTCTTTCCAGGAAGATGTTGAAAAGAGTAGGTGAAAGCAAGAAGCTTTGTTTGACTCCGACTGTATTCCTAAACCAGTTCCCTATTTTGCCGTTGAAGCAGACTGCACTAGTGGCCTTGTTGTAAAGGTTTGCTATGACTTTGATCAGGTTGGCATTGATGTTGTATAGCTTCATTATGGACCAAAGAGATGCAAGCCAGACCCTGTCAAACGCTTTCTTAAAATCCACAAAGAAATGATAGAGGTCTTGCTGGTGCTGGAGGTACCTCTCACATAGAACTTTCAGGTTGAAGATCTGCTCAGTTGTGCTGCGCCCTGATCTGAAGCCTGCCTGTTCCTCAGCTATGATTTCCTCTGCCTGTGGCTTCAGCCTGTTCAGTAGGATCTTTAACATGACTTTGCTTGTGTGGCATATAAGACTGATCGTGCGATAATTCTGTCATTGATGTAGGTTGCCTTTTTTTAAACAGCTGAATCTTTGTTCTATATGACAAGCGTCAAGAAATAGAGAAAAAGAAATCAGAGGTAGAAATAGCTATACCATACAGGGCAATTAACGTGGATTTAAAGAAAAGCATGAAAAAGGCAAAGAATAAGTGGATTGAAGATCAGTGTAAACACGTAGTAGAAAATCTGAACAAACATAATAGCAAAAAAAGCATACCAGCTGGTGAAAGACCTGACCAGTGTAAAACAAGGACGCTCCTCTATCATTCAAGTTAGTGAAGGGAACTGTCTTACGGAAGACCAAGACATATTGAAGAGATGGACGGAGTACTGCTCAGATTTGTACAACCACCGAGCTACAGGGGAACCAGGCATACTTGTCAGCCCACCCGTGACCAATAATGGCAACTATCCCATTCTCCGTAGACGTAGAGGCTGAAGTAAAGTCGCTGAAAAAGGGGAAGGCAGCAGGAGCAGGCAACATCCCTGCAGAACTAGTCCAAGAAGGGGGAGAAGACATGATAAGCGCCTTACTAACAATCTGCAATAAGATCTAGCAGTCAGGGGATTGGTCCACACCATGGACCCAATCACTTATAATAACTCTCCCCAAATGACGCATAAGTAAGTGACTATTGATAATAGTAGTTATGACAAGTAGTGCAAGGGGGTTTAGAGATTCATATTGTGATGAATTTTCTTACCTCCTTAGATTATTTGAGACGTGCCGCCTACAGATACGCGGCGCTCGGCAGCGTACCCGTATACGGAAACGTCTCGAATGAGTTAAATGCTGGTGTAAGGGGAATGATACCTAGCTGCAAGACTAAACCCACGTGAGCCTCGCCAGTTGCAAAGACTCATGAGGATTTATTCTCTAGTAAGTCTTATGCAGGGGTAGATCCGGGCGGGGGGGGGGGGGGGGGGGTGCCACTAAGACCACTTTTTATTTTAATGCTATAAGAAAGCCCCAAAGTAATGTTAAATATTACGTGATGTGAGTTTCACGTTCGCCTCATAGGCTTGAGAAAATGGTGACAGTGCTTTTCCTACTCACTTGGTAGTTTTTTTCTAAATTATAAGCACTGGCAGTCAACCCTTTCGGTCTAGTTTTTTACTTCAATTTCGACTGCAACCCCTTCCCCCTTTTTAGTAGGTTCTCTCTTAGGGTGCATGGAAATTTAGCTCTAGGTGGAGGCATGGAATGTATGCCCCTGCAGAAACCACAGTAAAATGTGGTCTTCTTTGCAGGTAAGCAGAAATTCCTTCTCTTCCTCCAGTATTGCCGATGGTGTGCTGACGAGGTCGCCAAGACCGAAACAGCTGTCCACACCGGCTCAATATCTGGACCCCCACTTGGGGGACCTAGATTTACATTTAAATGCACCTAGGGGCTGCAACAGTGGATATGTGATACGCCCCCTTTCGGGGGGGCTTCCATATGCAATGCTTTCAGTCTCTTACTTAGCGGCCCCCTCTTTCCTATCTTTTTTGTTTGTGTGCTTGGACCAAAGTAGATCTATGATCATTGGTCTATCGTGCACACTTCTCTCCCTTGACAGTGCTTTTCCTACTCACTTGGTAGTTTTTTCTAAATTATAAGCACTGGCAGTCAACCCTTTCGGTCTAGTTTTTTACTACAATTTCGACTGCAACCCCTTCCCCCTTGTTAGTAGGTTCTCTCTTAGGGTGCATGGAAATTTAGCTCTAGGTGGAGGCATGGAATGTATGCCCCTGCAGAAACCACAGTAAAATGTGGTCTTCTTTGCAGGTAAGCAGAAATTTCTTCTCTTCCTCCAGTATTGCCGATGGTGTGCTGACGAGGTCGCCAAGACCGAAACAGCTGTCCACACCGGCTCAATATCTGGACCCCCACTTGGGGGACCTAGATTTACATTTCCATGCACCTAGGGGCTGGAACAGTGGATATGTGATACGCCCCCTTTCGGGGGGGGGGGGGCTTCCATATGCATTGCTTTCAGTCTCTTACTTAGCGGTCCCCTCTTTCCTATCTTTTTTTGTGTGTGCTTGGACCAAAGTAGATCTATGATCATTGGTCTATCATGTACACTTCTCTCCCTTGACAGTGCTTTTCCTACTCACTTGGTAGTTTTTTTCTAAATTATAAGCACTGGCAGTCAACCCTTTCGGTCTAGTTTTTTACTACAATTTCGACTGCAACCCCTTCCCCCTTTTTAGTAGGTTCTCTCTTAGGGTGCATGGAAATTTAGCTCTAGGTGGAGGCATGGAATGTATGCCCCTGCAGAAACCACAGTAAAATGTGGTCTTCTTTGCAGGTAAGCAGAAATTCCTTCTCTTCCTCCAATATTGCCGATGGTGTGCTGACGAGGTCGCCAAGACCGAAACAGCTGTCCACACCGGCTCAATATCTGGACCCCCACTTGGGGGACCTAGATTTACATTTCCATGCACCTAGGGGCTGCAACAGTGGATATGTGATACGCCCCCTTTCGGGGGGGGGGGGGGGGGCTTCCATATGCATTGCTTTCAGTCTCTTACTTAGCGGCCCCCTCTTTCCTATCATTTTTTTTTTTGTGTGCTTGGACCAAAGTAGATCTATGATCATTGGTCTATCATGCACACTTCTCTCCCTTGACAGTGCTTTTCCTACTCACTTGGTAGTTTTTTCTAAATTATAAGCACTGGCAGTCAACCCTTTCGGTCTAGTTTCTTACTACAATTTCGACTGCAACCCCTTCCCCCTTTTTAGTAGGTTCTCTCTTAGGGTGCATGGAAATTTAGCTCTAGGTGGAGGCATGGAATGTATGCCCCTGCAGAAACCACAGTAAAATGTGGTCTTCTTTGCAGGTAAGCAGAAATTCCTTCTCTTCCTCCAGTATTGCCGATGGTGTGCTGACGAGGTCGCCAAGACCGAAACAGCTGTCCACACCGGCTCAATATCTGGACCCCCACTTGGGGGACCTAGATTTACATTTCCATGCACCTATGGGCTGGAACAGTGGATATGTGATACGCCCCCTTTCTGGGGGGGGGGGGGGGGCTTCCATATGCATTGCTTTCAGTCTCTTACTTAGCGGCCCCCTCTTTCCTATCTTTTTTTTGTGTGCTTGGACCAAAGTAGATCTATGATCATTGGTCTATCATGCACACTTCTCTCCCTTGACAGTGCTTTTCCTACTCACTTGGTAGTTTTTTTTTTTTAGAAAATGGTGACATAACTAGAACTTCACGGTACAATTTCAGCCTTGCTATATTTTGTGTGAAAGCAGGTTGACTTTACATGATATACTAAGTACACGGGTCACCTGCATGCTCTTCTGAAAACGCGTCAATGTGTTTGTGCGTGCGTGCGCGCGCGCGCGCTCCAAACATCTCTAAATGGCATAGATCCTCATGCACCTGAAGGACGCATGAGAATCTATTTCTCCTGGAGATGCGTGCTTGTTTGTCTGCGTGTGTCCGTGTGTGCGTGCGTGTGTGTGTATGTGTGTGTATGTGTGTGTGTGTGTGTGTGTGAGAGAGAGAGAGAGAGAGAGAGAGAGAGAGAGAGAGAGAGAGAGAGAGAGAGAGAGAGAGAGAGAGAGAGAGAGAGAGAGAGAGAGAGAGAGAGAGAAATGAAATGAAATGAAATGAAACTTTATTTTCCGAGGATAAATGATTAGGCCATAGACCTGTTTTCAATCATGTCCTTCCTCAAACATATATCATTAATTACACACACACACACACACACACACACACACACACACACACACACACACACACACACACACACACACACACACACATACACACACACACACATCGGAGTAAAAGTTAATATGTACAGGAATAAACACACACACACACACACACACACACACACACACACACACACACACACACATCCGGGTAAAAAGTTATTATGTGTATGAATGAAAATGAAATGATAATTCTAATCAAAAACAAAAATGCGACACACACACGAACGCAAGGGTTCGAAGCGCAGACTGGTATACCAATGCACACCCGCCAGACATGACACATGTAACATGTAGCTGAAATAGTATTTGATCTACTTCTAAGACATTTCAGCAGTTGCGTCCTGAACATTTTGACTGAAGAGGCTGCTCTAATATCTGGGGGAATCGTGTTCCAAATCTTAGCTCCTGAATAAGACAAGGATGTCTTATAAATATCTAGACGTGGTATGGGCACTACCAGATTGTTTCTTGGTGCTCGACTAGACCTGTGAGTGAAATGAAATATATTAGTGAGATAGGTTGGCGATTCCGAGCGCGTAATTTTGTACACGAGTATCAGCTTGTTGTAACTAAATTGGGTGCTCAAGTGGCAGGATATCTAGCAGCTTGAATTTTTCGCCAGAACTTATGACTTCTGTAGATCTGTCAACAATTAGTTTTATGGCCCTTCTGTGGAGCGAGTTCAGCCTTTATACGTTTACGTCACTACTGCCGTCCCAAACAGTGGAGATGTAATCTAAATGTGGCTGTATATGGGCACAATAGAAGAGCTTCTTTGTTGGTTCATCAGTGAAATATCTCAAATTTAATAAAAGGAATAAATTTGTAGATACTGTTTTACATACTTTAGTTATGTGACTTTGCCAGCACAACTTGTCGTCTATGATGATACCAAGCACGCGCTGTTCTCTGACTTGTTCAACAGTCTGGCCATTAAACGAGAGCATAAGGCGAAATGGATTCAGCTGATGTTTCTGCCTGGTTGTAATTAACATATTTATTTTTTTCAGGGTTCGGTATCATGGAATTGTTTTTTTACACCATTCAGATACATCGTTCAAGCTTTTCTGTAGTGACTGAGTCATACAGGTTACATTTGATGATGAAAGGTCAAGTGTTCCATCGTCAGCAAGAGGCTGCAGTGGCACTGGGGTCAGATATATGTAAAGGAAGATCATTGATTAAAATAGAAAACAATAATGGGCCAAGAATTGACCCTTGTGGTACCCAGTGCTGTATCACCCCTTCTATTGAGTTTGTTCCATTTACATACACGTATTGTGTACGCCCATGCAGATATGATGTAAAACACGCAAGGGTGCTAACACTTAACCTATAAACAGCAAGTTTTAAAATAAGTTTATCATGATTAATTAGGTCGAACGCTTTTGACAGGTCCAACAATACAGCATCATTCATTTGTCCGCTATTTATGGCGTCCAGCCATCTGTCAACTAAGTGTATTAGTGCTGTATGACATGAGTGTTTCCGACAAAAGCCAGACTGTAGTGGATGAAAGAGCTTGTTTTTTTCTAGGAACTGATGTATGTGCATATAATAATAATAATAATAATAATTACGGTATTTATAATGCACTTATCTTATAATAATTATAACTCTAAGCGCACACTCACACAATGACTCACGTACCACAAACAGTGAAATACATTACGACGGTCAGCTTGGGGTGGGGAGTGTGGTGATATAGTGCTAAAACTGTTGAAAGAGGTGAGTTTTGAGGGCGGACTGGAAGGAGGAGAGAGAGTGTTTCTGAATATGAATATATTTTTCAAGCGGTTTGGATAGAGTTGACAACAGGGAAATAGGTCTGAACATGTTAGAATCCGTGAGATCTTTTGTTTTAAGCAGGGGTATTACCTTAGCTTTCTTTAATATAGACGGAAATTTCCCTTCCTGAATACAAAGGTTATATATGAATGTTAGTGACTCAGGGATATATGGTATGGCCATCTTTAAGACAACACTACTAATACCATCATGGCCAGACGTACCTTTAGTTTTTAATGATGAAATGTTTTTCCCCACGTCATGAACTGTTAAGAGCGGAACAGTGAATGAGGTGTCAGGACTGAACCTTTCTGTGCAGAACACCTTTAACTTGTTTGACACAACAGGTGAATGATCGGTGGACGTATTCTTTAGTAATTTACTAGCAATGGGGAGAAAATGCTGATTGAATACATCAGGCGATATTTGTGTACATTGTGCGGTATTTTTAGACCTCGAAAAAGCCCTGTCCCTGACTCCGGCACCAATACAGCCAGTACAGTCAGCCTTGGTCCTTTCGGTAAACACACATGAATCGAAGAGAACTGCATTGGTAATGGGCCTTACTGGATTAGGGGTATTACTTGTTTACCTGTTTCATTAAATACCAGTTATTAACCCTTTTACTGTAACCAGAAAGACCCACGCATGCTCTGCCATAAACCCTACTACTTTCGGTGCAGTACTGATAAGCCAACTGACAACTGTGCCTATTATGCCAGGCAATGCATCCATTGCTTTCCCAACCAATTTCTTAAGCAAGTCTGATATATGAGACAACTGTTTCTTTACCCATGACTGTAAATCGTTTGGGTCTGTTGGGGCTGGAGGTGCTGGTAGAGGAGGGCTACCACCAACTCCAGGTCCACCAGAAACAGCCATCACAACAGTACTGATAATAAATCCAAGAGCAGTAATTTAACTTGCAATAGTGATACCATGTTGTCTGAAATGTGTTTTAAGTCTTTCAGCCAATGATGTGTCTTCGTGAAATATTTTCTAAATAGTTGATCTAATCTTGTTGACCTGTGTTTTCAGTTTTTCTCTTCTAATACTGATTGTTTCTAACCTTCCTGATCTTTCTGTCTGCAAATTATTTAATCTGTGTTGAATTCTTTCTTTCATTTCTGTGTCAAGATTCCCATTGTCTGTGGTAGCCAGTTTCTCTTTTTCAAGTTCTATGTTTTTATCAAGCTCAGCCAGTTTGGCTACATTGTTTTCCATCTCACCTCTGATTGACTGCAGTGATTTATTTAACCCCTTTAAATCGTGCATGGGTAAAGGAGGGTCTTCTATTGTTTCATTACTTCATCAGTAAATGAGGTTTCTTGTTCTACATTGTTTGATATTTCTGGCGGTCTTTTTACTTCCATCATTTCAATTTGTTGTCCTGTTGGCAAAGTTGTTTGCGTGTCGTGAAGGGCATTAACAAGTTGAGGCGCAAGCGTTGGTAACTTCTTACTACTACCAACACTGAGGTAACGCTGCAGTGCTGCCTCACCACCAACATCAGTTATTAACGAACTTATAGCTGTAAACTTAGCAGGATTGTTTTTATGTGTTAGGTTTATTTGACCTCTGTCGGTGTTTATAAATAAGTGTCCTTTATTATATTCAAACTGATTAGGATCGATCACATCTGGGCGATCACCAACACTGTCATAAAATGAGTTCACTTTGCTTTGTAAAATTTCCTGTTGCAAACTAAAAGTATTTCCCATTCCAGTCATATCTGCCATATCTGTGATACTAGTATCAGAGGCATCTATGACATCCATTTCAAAATCTTCATGATTAAATCCTGCCACTGCCATTGTTTTTATTAATTTAATATTTTTTATTTTTGCATAATAAAATGACATTATTTTATGGATCAAAGTTAGACCCATATAGAAAACTATGTGAGCCACTCAGTGTTAAGTGCATTAGGCAATCAATTGTCATCACAAATAATCCTAGTACTATAGACCAGAACCAAACACTTACAGTCAAGTTTCCAAACCTACGTCCCAGTGACATTATTGTTACTGGCACTGCACGCCTACCATTTAATATTGAACTATCATCAGACGCAGACATAAACAGAACACTAGTTAACAACCTTGGCAGAGCAATTGTTAGAACTATTAAAGTTAAACTTGAAGGACAGGAAGTGTTTAGTCTTGATGCCGCTGATGTGTTCTACTGTTGCAAAGATCTTTGGCTTACACGAAAAGAACGAGAAGATCGTATTTATCAAGGCATACAGTATGATAAAATTATAAAAATTAGAATCGATGCTGGAGATAAAGTAACTACTGCAACTAAGGACGTTATAATGGCAGAAACATATGGAACCAGATTTTACATTCCACTTGAGTTTGAAATCCTGACAGCGCATTTACAGTATTACCAAGGAGCACTAATTGACCGTCTGAGTTTTGAACTAACCTTCAATGACTACTCTAAAGTTATAAAATCATCTTATCTCAATGCGACATGTAAGATCTCTAACATTTCTTTGGAATATGAAATTGTCACACATACTGAACTAGCCAGACTCATTCAAAATCAGTACCAGTCAAGACTGATGATTTATTATGACCGGGTGATTAGGCATAGTTTAATGCATAAGACAAAAGTGATCCAATGTGGAAGATAAACTTGAACACACCTGCTAGGTCACTGAAAGACATTCTTATGTGTTTGTTGAACCAGTGAGCCCATACAAATGGGATTCAGACAAATTCTATAATCCAAAAATTACACATTTGTCTTGTACAATCATGTGTAAGCTTCAGGAATGCTCAGCAGTACGATGAGATCACAAAGTATTTTGCAGGTGGAAGACTCAGAGAAAAACCAGCAAACATAACTTGCAAAGATTTACATCTGTATGACATTAGGATCGGACAATACCTTACAAATAAGTATGCACTTTGGTTAGACCTGCATTTCCTATGAGCCAGGGCATAGACTAACGGCACTCCCTAGGACTACATGTAAAGTATGTCTCATTAACGTGAATGATGTCAAGTAACGACTATTGTTTGCTGAATGGCCTGTCCTCACTGTTACCCATGTTTGGTGTATGCTATTATGTTGTTACCTTGGTACTCTAGGTAACATGAATAGCACATTTTTCATCTACATAAACTTGTTTGAGCTGGTTAGGGCGCCGGGTAGAATAAAGAGTCCATGCAATATGGTCATTAATTCGATTTCTCAGAAACCAGTCACAACTCTTACATCGATGCATGTTGTCTGTACACTGACTTAAACAAGACAGGGTCACGGCACATTTATACTGACTTATAAATCATGTTTTTTTTTTTTCTCTGTGTGAGGTGGCTAATGAGACATGTATGCAAGTCTCGCAGCCTACTCACAAAGAGACTTAAAGAGAACAGTATGCCTGTGCTGAAAAGATGATACCTGTCTTGTTTAAGTCAGTGTACAATCAACAGGAAAAAGCTGTCGTCTTCTTTACCTACTTGTGAGCCAGTGCCCTGTTTGCACCGACTGTCTCATCATGATTTCTGAGAAAAGAAAAGTAGTGCCTACACACGCAAAAAGATTTGCATTAAGCTGGCCTTATAGTCAAGCCATGATGGTCACCTTTGTGAAAATGGTGTGTTTGTGTAGCAATTTAGGTACTTAATGTTTTGTTTATGTGTGTATATGATAATATGTATGTGTGTGTGTGCTAATGTTTGTCACTGTGTGTGTGTGTGCGTGTGTGTGTGTGTGTGTGTGTGTGTGTGTGTGTGTGTGTGTGTGTGTGTGTGTGTGTGTGTGTGCATGTGTGTGTGCATTCATGTGCATTCCCAGTAACTGAAAATGTTGTGAAACGGGGCTCATGTAAATCGAGCCCTGTGCTCTATGTACTCAGTACAAAGTAGTCAAATACCATCAATCTAACTTACAGTAGGGGACCAGACTCAAAAGGCATAAGATGAAAAGGCGTTATCTCTGTCGTTTTAAATCAGTGACACAGTAAACAGAATAGCTTTTGTCATTATGCAGAGAAAAGCCCAAACCATGCAGGGCTGTTCAAAACTGTCCTTTGTATTTAAGTCATGACGACCCTGTCTACACTACATTTCTAAAGATCTTGAATTGGGACAGGACATGGTATTGTATGTCTAGTTTTTGAGAAATTGTATATGAATGTGAAATCATGTTCTTCAGAAATCGATTCTGACATGAAGTTGAAATGCCTTTAGCTTATTTTTACTGAGCGTACTATATGGATCTGGTTTGTTTTGAGAGAAACGGCCATGTGGGCGTTAATGACTTTAATTAGTTAATTAATTAGGGTCAACTTAAGACAATGACCATTGTCCAAGAAATCTCTTTTCTATTATCTCTTGTGAGACACTGTTGTTTCTGGAGCCAGTTAATTGCCTGGGCAGTGCGCAGGCCAGAAACAGATACAATTTGTACCTTTTCCTCAGGAGAGGTTGCCATCTTCCCTGCGTTGAAGTAGCGCACAAAAGAGTCCCCAATGACCAGGGTGCTGGTGTCGGCGTGAACTTGGTGCAGAAGCACTTGTTCCCCTAGAGACAGTCTGTTGTTTCGCTGTTGCTGGCTGCGGACTTGATCCGCTCGGGTGTTCACCCCAGGCAGGCCGCCGGTAATCTTCACTGGAATGTGCTGGCACTTATCCTCAGATAAACCAATAGACTGCTCCCGTGTCGGCGTGCGGTTGTCTTGCATCACGGGCGGAGGGGCGGGACAATGGGGAATAGCAGCCGTGTTGCCCATTTCCTGTTGTGGTGAAGTGGTGTTATCAACAACAGCAGATGGAGATACTTGGGACGTGTAACTGTTGTTAGCATCAGAGCGAGTGGAAAAAATCGCCGCATTTTTTTTTTATATATGTTTTTGTATGTCTTTCAGGCGCTGGCTGTGACTCTGTTTAGCAGAGGATAAATGATTTACCGTGCTGCCTGTGGTGTGTACAGCCCCTTCCATACTAGTTATCCTCTCTTCCAAATATGCCAATTTTTCTCCCATGAACCGCTCTGAGGCCTGAACGTCATTGGATCTCTTCACTGCCTCATCGCGGACCTGATTGTCTATCTGATCGATCTTCGATGAAGCTGCGGACAGGCCTTTAAACACGGTGTTTACGTCGGTCCGAAGGCTCGTGCTGAGATCATGAGCAGTGCGTAGTCGGGCTTGGAGCAACGACGAAGCACGTAGTGCTGGAAAAACTACCAGCTGTCGTAGAGAGAGGACAATGTTGAGTGAGTCTACGGCAGTGGCCGATCGAGTAGCTTGAGTTGCGTCAGTAGTAATGACCTCAGCAGGACAGACAGCCGGGTGTTCCAAGTCCTCAGTTGCACCAGGACACGCGTTGGGTGAGGAGGTAGCAAGTAGAACCTCGGAACAGGAGCTGCCACGACTGGTGATAGGTTGGGGAGGAAGAAGGATGCGGGGCACGTCAGATCCGCTGAGGCAGAAGACGTGGCAATCAGTGGTTGCCTGAGGGAGGGGATAGTGGAGGGAGAGACGACTTGTGGCACATAAAGGTGGTCTGGTGGGAGGGACGCTGGCTGGTAGTCCTCTTTACCCGCATCCTGTTCGGCTGGTTGCTGTACGAGAAGGGAAACTTCTTTGTCGGCTGAGGGAGTGAACATGGTGGGGGTGACGGAGGTGTCGGCCAGAGAAACAGCAAACAGTATGCCCCGCGAGGAGCCAGGATGAGTGGCGGGAGAGGTGGTGGTGGAGGTACTGGGTGTTGGTCCGTTGGAAGATGGAGGCCGGTTTATGGCAACAGGGACATTTTCTGAGGGGTCAGCTGTACCATCCATTAATTGATGTACAAAGTCGCAAAGGGCCCGGTACTCAGATCTCACCCACAGACCCTTTATCTTTTCCTGGATCATGCATGTGCCGCCGGTCGTCCTTTTCCGGAAATGTACTGTGATGACGATTGTTTGTTGTCATCTGTTTGTACTGGTCCTTCGTAGATTTTGACAATTGTCTTGGCCAGGTGGCCAGGAACAGGGGTGTAAGGGGAGAGGTAGCCGTCAATTGTAATAACGTCATTCTGAAAATCAGTCTTCATATGATACTTTGTATGCTTTGGAACTGTGGTTGGGAAAAAGCTGCATATACCTGACATACAGGGCATTTCTCCACGTTTTAAGTGTACTGAGAGCATTAGGACCTTTGCTTTCAAACCTTGTTTGCAGTTTGTCAAAAGTGTCTTTAAGTACTGGGTCCCGCTGGATGGTAGGTGTGGTGGGAGGATGGTGTACAACAGATCGAGTCCATGGGACGATTCTTAATGAGCTTGAGGTCAAAAGGTCGCGTGCGCGAAGACGAGGCTATCTGGGGCTGGACGCGCGACAGCAACATGGCGAGTGAAAGCGCAGAACGTCGAGGCCTTAGAATTGTGCCGTATTTTGAGCATTAGCAAATATCTGACCACATAATAAAAATCAGTCCCCTGTAAACCAATCACAGCCGTTTGCATTGAAGCTTGATTGAATTGTGTTCGACGAAACTTGTCAGCAGATCATTCAGAAGATTGTGGTTTTATGATTTCTTCTACACATGAGAGCTATAATGAGTGTTTTGTCAAAGCTTACGCGGAACTTGTAACATACTGAGAGCACACTATCTTTCTTCTTAAAGATTTGACCACACATTAGCATTGTTGGAGGGGTCAACTCGGTTATATTTTGTGAATTTAGCCAGCGAAAAACAACACAGTTTGAATTCAATGATCGCGGGTTTTGGACCTACTTGTGATGAACCTCTATGCTTGTGCATAGTGCTCACACAGTAGGATTAGTACGGTACGGTTTTTGTTAACAGTTTGTTTGTGCCGATAGTCCGTGGGGCCTGCTGCCCACGTGGAATCTTTAAGACATGGTTAGCACGGGATTTTAGTGAGTTCTGTTTAGTGAGTTCTAGGCAAAAGCTGTGTCTGTCAGAGGTCTAGTTTCGTCAGTACGGGCTTTTTTGTCAGAGGAATCAGATGTGTTTGAGATACATAGCCCGTATTCCAAGACTCTGAAGCCTATAATTCAGGTATGTTTCTATATATGTAGTATTGATAGTTGCTTACTTCAATGACAGTGTCCGTTGGTAAGAGTAATTTGGTTGTATAGTGTTGACCGGTTTGGCTTAGTTATGTTGGTTTAGAATTCAGTGAAGTAACCGGTGTTTGTTGTATACAGTTGTTACCGAGATAGATAACTAAGGGAATGCGAGGTGTGAATGTCTAAGTCGCTATGAAGGTAGTACGTGGTTGGTTATGCATAGTCTTTCCAGTGTATAGAGTAGTGTATAGCAAGAGTGTTGGGTTATAGTCTGTTTCAAGATAGTGACAGAGATATGGGGGTGTTACGGAAGTAGATAGTTTATGAAGCACGTGTGTGTGTGTGTGTGTGAATGAACGTGTGAGTTATTTGTATCAGCCAGGTTACGTGACGTTTCTCATTGATCCAATATGTTGTGTGCTTAGCAAGTGTTACGTTTTGGATCTTTCTTGTTGTGTTTAGAGTGCTTGTAAAGAGTGGAACGACGGACGCCGAGACGTCAGTCACAGGTGGGACCTAACGTGAGGTCATCCCTCCAGCTCTTCACTCAGAGTGAGTCTGACCGGGACCAAGATACCCGGATCACAGCGAGAACTGCGCTACGGTACGAGTACGAGGACGTCCGTGCTAAAGAGACAGGACGACAGGAAGAAGCGTACAACGAAGGACTTGCACGCCTAGACGTGAGAAGGACCAACGTAACCAGGCAATAACATCAAACAGGTTGGCCAGTCAGAAACTGATACCTAGCCTGGCAAGGAGATAGTGTGTGATGTGTATGTGATGTGGATGCTGGTTGTGGGGAAAGGAGTGATGTATATAGCTTGATAGTTTGTGAAGCATTCTTTTATTGTTTACTCGTGTATAACAGTTACTTAAGAAAGGGAGCCCCTTGTGTTGAGTTTTACCGCATGAATGCGCCCGTCTGAGTCAGTGGCGGTGTATGCGTCTGCTGCGTGAGTCTGTACGTACGACTGTGGGCGAGTCTGCGTGCGTTACACTACTAGTAGTGTTGGTTGTCCCATGCTGCCCCCTCCCCCTCCCCCTCAATGTTTCCAGTTTGGTGAATTTAAGCATGTGCGGGTGTGCGTCAGGTAGATATATAAGCCAGCGGGCTAACACTATCTACAAGTCTTTGTCCTCTCTTGGTAGCAATTTCAAAAGTGTTTTTCAAAGGAATCATTTCAATCAAATCGCTGCTGACAGCTAAAGGGTTAAAATTGTCGAAGTCAGAAGACTGCAGCAGAAAAAAATGTATGACATTCATCACTCTGTGTGTGTGTGTGTGTGTGTGTGTGTGTGTGTGTGTGTGTGTGTGTGTGTGTGTGTGTGTAAGTGTGTGTGTGTGTGTGAGTGATGGTGTGTGTGTGTGAGTGTGTGTATGTGTGTGTGTGTGTGTGTGTGTGTCTGTGTGTGTGTGTGTGAGTGAGTGTGACAGCACTACTTAATCATCTAAAGGGATCAACTATGACATTTGAAGGGTAGTGCCATGATATTTTCATGTGTCAAGCTGATCAGACAATGCTCTTAAGCTATCACAGCTGATCCCCTGTTTTCTTGGAATCAAAGATTGTAAGCCAAACTTTAATACATTGACATTATAGCAAAACACGCACACATACACACGTGAGAACGGGCACCTAACTTAAATTTTACAACAAAAATAAATGTTAACACAGCAGAACCTGTTATGGCAATCCCCATTTTTGCTAGAAGAAAGTGGCCTTAAACATCTCATGCTCTCTCAAGAGAGGTCTTGTAGGGCAAACAATGTCACCCGGGCTGCAGCACCCTAAATGTTGGTCTTTAAAGAAAGGTGATCTGCTGTAAGAATGGTCGTTCAAAACAGTTTCTGCTGTAGACCATAAAGTCTATACATGCAAGTTTCTTTCACACCCAACACACTGCACATGCACCCACACACGAGCAGACGAATTTGGATTGATCAACCACTCCTTCCTCCGTTGAGTTTCAGTTGCTTTTGGAAAGTATGAAATAAAAGTTTCGCGTTTTCATTATTCTGTGCTCTATTTGATTTGCAAATAGGAACAACGCAATGGTGTTTCGATCTGCGCTTCGACTGCTCCTTCTCTATCGCCATGAAAGTACTGTTTGTCCCTCCCACATGTTCCCCATATAGCCTCGCTCTCAATGCGACCTTCACCTCATAAATATTCGTTGAGAATGGTCCATGGTGCTGGGTTACTGGCAGAGAGGGAAGAGGGAAAAAGGAGGTGGGGGGGTGGGATGTTCTACAGGGCGAGATGGAAGGGCGGGCATGTAAAGAGGAGGGAAGAAGACAGAGTGGGGGGGGGGGGGTCAGTGGAGAAGAGTGTGGTGAAGCGAAGAAAGGGAGGTAGGGGTGAAGTGGGGGAGTGGGGCTTAGTGTGAGACAAAGTTGAAAGTCGCGGCGTATGAGGATGAGGGAGAGGGGGCGGGGGTGGGGGTGGGTGGGGGGGTGTAATCGACAGGAAGTGAACAGACGGTAGTCCCGAGGGAGGGGGAGGGGAGAGGGGGTGGGTGGGTGTGAGGCAATAGCGGGGCTCTTGCAGACATGGGGCGAGGTGGGGATGGGTGTTTTCGCAAGTCAAGAGTGGGGTACTAGCTGGCATGGATTGATGACGTAAAATGGGGGCCTGCCAAGCTGATGACCCAAGGCAGATAAGGCTGGAACTGATTACACGGGCGGTCAGGCATGACAACCCGACGGATAGACTGCAGTGTAAACACAGCTGGCACTAGTTTCGTGGCAAAGAAAACGGTCTTAGTATGGTGACCAGTGTGGCTAGTCTATGGAACATGCAGCGTACAGACCGAAGGAACGTAAAAACATGTTGGTTTTGTTTTGTTTTTGGTTTGTTTGTCTTTTACTCACTATAAACACCGTCAAGTCCACCCTCAGTCGCAGTACGCGTTTGAAGTCCAAGAAAAGGAAATTAGTTGCAGTAAACAGCACGTTAGAGCCCGGTATAATAAACCACAATGGAGGATGTGACTGAAATAGTTCCCAAAATACCACGCACAACAAAACACCACACGGTTAAATCACCACTGAATATGAAATCACAAAATATCCACATATGCAGGAGATCACAAAGTAATGTGCGCAATTAGAAAACAAAACGTCCGAGTGGTGTAGAATAGTAGAACACAATGCAATTCATCAAACTGATATCTCGTCCGCTTGACCGTACAGCAGACAGAACGGTAAAGTAGACCGCTTCCTCCGTCGGTCAGACTGAAGAGAGAGAGAGAGAGAGAGAGAGAGAGAGAGAGAGAGAGAGAGAGAGAGAGAGAGAGAGAGAGAGAGAGAGAGAGAGAGAGAGAGGAGGGAGGGAGGGAGGGAGGGAGGGAGGGAGAGAGAGAGAGAGAGAGAGAGAGAGAGAGAGAGAGAGAGAGAGAGAGAGAGAGAGACTTAAGTCATATTTGGTGTATTATGTCAGTGTGTGCGTGGTGACTGATTTGACTCTTTTACGTCACCGCCACTGTCTGATTTTCTCTAGAAGTGAAGGGTTTTTTTTTGTGTTTTATTCTTTTCTCAAAAAACGTTGAAAGGGTACAAAGCTGGCTAAAAAACTCGTCCAATATTTTTCTCCAAACTAGCTGTATGCAAAAGTTCAAGTATATTAAAAAACAATTACGGACTCTAAGCTGGGCCAACCGACTTCCTATAAACGGTTGTTTATGTCTTCAATGAAACATTCAATTAATATGCTCGGAAGCTCTCTTAGCCACCCACTTAAGAAAGTATTTCGGCAAGTCAGTTTCAAGCTTGTGTGTACAGAAATATCGGAGATTCTCTTATTTACATACATACGCACACACAAATATACGCACATGCGCACATACGGCGCTTTGCGCCAAATATACGTTCTACAGCGAGGTTAGCGTTACTAGACATAATGAAATTTTTATCTTGTTACTTTAATTGTTAGAGGTTCAGTCTGCCCGCCTTTGACATCATTAAATTCGCCCCACCGCCACCGACCCGTCCAAAAAATGCCCCTTTTATAAATAGAAGGGACTTAAAAACATTCTTTGTTAAAATATGGCTATTTTGGAAATGTTTCCTGAGCTCTTGCGGCCCTTGACTTTTCCTAGAGGTCATCCAAACTAGTACGCATATAGGTCTTACCATCCAAGGGTTCATCCAAACTAGTACGCATATATAGGTCTTACCATCCAAGGGCTCATCCAAACTAGTACGCATATATATAGGTCTTACCATCCTAGGGCTCATCCAAACTAGTACGCATATATAGGTCTTACCATCCTAGGGCAGGGCTCATCCAAACTAGTACGGATATATAGGTCTTACCATCCAAGTGCTCATCAAAACTAGTACGCATATATAGGTCTTACCATCACGTATCTCTGTCGCGTTTGGGTTTGAAGTCATGAATAGAATTTGACAAAAAAAAATCAACTATTGTCAAAATATGACTATTTTGGACCTACTGCCAAAATTCTTGTGACCCTTGACTTTTCTGAAGGATCAACCAACTTAGTATATATAGAAAGGTCTAACCATCAGGTATCTTTGTACCAAGTTTTTGTTTAAAGTTGTGAATAGTATTTGAGAAAAAAAAAAAACATGTCCAAATATAGATATTTTTAAATATATTTCCTGATCCCCTTTGACCTTGAACTTTGAAAGAGGTCACTCAAATTGGTACGTTTAGAAAGATCTTGCCACAACGTATCCTTGGGCCACGTTTGATGATTGTGGCTTTAATAGTCTCCGAGAAAATGCCAACGTTAAAGTTTACGATGGGCGACGGTGGGACGATCACTGGCCAAGAAAATAGAATTTATGTTCTAATTAACATTCAGTCTAAACAAGGGAATTGCAGAACTACAACTAAGGTGTCAAACACTAGCAGTTACTCAAATTAAAGCTTAAAGAGGTGGGTTTTCAACGACCTCTTTCAGTAAGAGACAGACTCATTGTTTCTGACCTCAATAAGAAGTGTATTCCATAACAAAGGGGCTTGATAAACAAAAGTGCGCTTACCAAATGTTTTAGTTTTGACAGAAGGCACACACAACTTCCGTTTATCAGAAGAGGAGCGGAGCTCACAAGAGGGTGTATACACGTGCAGCAAAGAGGACAAGTATTCTGGGCTGGTGCCTAAAAGACAGTTCAAACAGATTGATATAACTTTGTATTGAATTCGAGATTACACAGGTAGCCAGTGAAGGGACTTCAAGATGGGTGTGACATGCTCAGTCTTACGGACTCTCACAACAAGCCGGGCTGTATTGTTCTGAATCTTTTGGAGGCGATCAATGAGATACTGAAGGAAGCCACAAAACAAAGAGTTACATAAATCTAGCTTTGACAGCACAACTACACAAATTAGTTTTTTAATGGCTTACACGCTGAGCATGTGACGAACTGAACTAATACGACGAAGTTCCAGATAGGCTGATCTACACACTGCACTGACATGCTGTGACATAGATAACCCGCTGTCAAGTGTAACACCCAGGTTTTTCACACTTGCAGAGAAGCCAATGAATGTTCAGTCTACAGACAATGATGACAGCAAAGGCAGGAACGAAGATAATCTTGGATTAGCTACCAACATTGCTAAAGTTTTGCCATCATTTAACATGGGTTTGCTGGTGGTCATCCATGATTTGACATGGTCAATCCACTGGCTTATGCTTTGGACGGCATTCGCAGCTCGCTCGACAGTATCACTTTTGTACATCTGCTTATCATCTGCAAATGCATGATGGGAAATAGAGCGACTACTAATTAGGTCGGACATGGGCTGAACATACAGTAAAAACATTACAGGTTCTAGGACCGAGCCCTGGGGTACACCAAACCAAAGAGGTGATGGCTCAGAACGACAGCCATAAACAGAAACAATCTGGGATCGTTCAGTTAGGTATGAACTAAACCATGCCAAGACTGTGCCTTCAATGCCAAATACAGATTGAAGACGGCACAGCGAAATTTCATAGTCAATAGTGTCGAACGCACTATAACAGGTACAGCAAAATCCGCAATGGCCAGGCTGGACAGGATATGGCGAAGTAACTCCATCAGCTTCACCATCAAGTACAGGCTTTACCAGTCCCTCGTAGTGTCTATTCTACTCTACGGCTGTGAGACTTGGACACTGCTTGCAGACTCAGAAAAGAAAATCCAGGCCTTTGAGAACAAGTGCCTGAGGAAGTTGCTCCGCATCTCGTACCGCGAGCACAAGACCAACGAATATGTACGGAGCATCGTCACTTCCCTGGTGGGCCCACATGAACCCCTTCTGGCAACCGTGAAACGGCGCAAGCTTGCTTGGTTTGGCCACGTGACCCGACACAACACCTTGTCCAAGACTATCCTCCAAGGCACTCTCGAAGGAAGTCGTCGGCGAGGTCGTCAGAGAAAGAGTTGGGTCGCAAACATAAAAGAATGGACCGAACTCGAGATGCCAGACTTGCTTGCCACCGCCCAAAATAGAACTCAGTGGAGAGCACTGTCTGTTGCTGCTGCCTTTCAGTCCCCCCAACGCCCAGTTCGGGCAAGGGACTGATGATGATGATGATGAGTGTCGAACGCACTGTATAGGTCCAGCAAAGCAAGGAGTGTGATCTTACGCTTGTCCACAGCACAAAGCAGGTCATTGAACATTTTCAGCAAAGCTGTTTCAGTGCCATGACGGGGACGATATGCAGACTGGAGTACACTGAACAGACTATTAGAGGTGACATGCTTTAAATTTTGGGCAAGAAGTATTTTCTCAAAATCTTTGATAGGAATATAAGATTGGAAAGTTTTTCAGTACATTTGGGTCTAAAGATGGTTTCTACAAGAGGGGTTTCACAAGTGCAGTCAATACCAGTGGAGAGAGAGAGAGAGAGAGAGAGAGAGAGAGAGAGAGAGAGAGAGAGAGAGAGAGAGAGAGAGAGAGAGAGAGAGAGAGAGAGAGAAAGAGAGAGAAAGAGAGAGAGAGAGAGAAAGTTGTTGATGACTTGTGTAATGGCAGGCAATACTTCATCCAGGCACTTATACAAGGGAGAGGGGATGGGGTTTAACTCACAAGTTTTGGGGTCAGTGCTTGTAATCACTTTTCTGACCTCATCCTCTAGCACAGGTTCAAAGGCTGAGAGAGGTTCACCACTGAAGCGTTTTTCGGTGAACAAAACTGAAGTGGCATGAGATCCAGAGTATCAGGAATTTCGCGGACCTTATCAACGAAGTAATCTGCAAAACGCTGAGGCAGCTGGCACGGGGGAAATGTAGTGGGAAGAGGTGATGGAGTCTTCTTCACCATAAGCTTATTGGTCACATTATACAACTCTTTGCTTGTTGTGCACTCACTGATCTTCCTTGTGTAAAACGAATATTTTGTTCCATGAACAATCTCATTCACATGCTTTTTAGAACATGTATATATGTGCTTGTCACTTGCTGCGGACCGTGACACCTGGCGCTCCACCATTTACAAGGTATCTCTCTCCTTTAAGGACTTTCGCAGAGCTGGCCTTAACGACAAGCGGCTCAGGAGAAAAAAAAAAGAGATGCCGCAACTCAGAACCCTGGCCAGACTCCCTCTGCAGCCACTCCGGTCGAACCTGCCTGTCCCGGGCGGATTGGCCTCCGCAGTCACGAGCATGCCTGCAGACGTCGTGGAAAACCCCTATAGAATCTTCGTTCGCGAAGTCAAGCCAAGAGATATCTGCCTGTGAACAGTCAACCTAGTTGAGCGCCACATTCTCTCTGCTTTGTACCGCCTTTTCTTAGCCGAACGCAGCTCTTTGCTCACAAGCCTATACCAGCGGCTGATTCTATGAGCTGACTTTTTACGCTTTGAAGACGGTGCATGATTGTCTAAGACAGTGCGTAAACATGAATCAAACTCCTCGGCACTAGGACTAGGATGGTGTGACAGTGACTGAACAAGGTTAGCCTTGAAAGCTAGTCTGTCAATGGCACAAACATTGCGCACTATGGTAAGCATAGGCACTGGAGGTGGGACCATGACTCTCAAATGACTAATCACACAGTAATGGTATGAACATATTGCATCAGAAACCTGTGCTGAGCGCACGATATCATCGTCACAACTGTGAAGGATCCAGTCAATAGTATGCTTATGTCTATGAGTTGGTTTGTCGACAACTTGTGAGAGACTGAACATGTGTAAAATGTCCACGAGTGCAGAGGTGGCGTGGTGCTTTTGATTGTCAAAGTGGATGTTAAAGTCAGCAACGACTATCAGACTGCCAGCAAGAGAATTACAGTGATCGAAAATATCATGAAGCTGATCGACAAACAACCAGTTAATTTGTTATTGCGGTTTGGCGGGGGTCTGTAGAGGCACAGAAAATGAACAGTTTTATGAGGTAAAGCTAGCGTAAACTGTACAAGCTCAAAAGACTCATGGGAGAAACTGAAAGACGTTGAGAATGATGCAAAAGGCAGCAGTGGTTCATGGAGGACGACAGCACTACCACCCTCACGAGAAGCGCGGGGGAAGGATTTTACAGAGAATCCAGATAGGGCAAGATCAACACATTTGGCCTCATCGCCTGAGGCACGAAGCCAGGTCTCTGTTAACAACATAATGGCAGAATGAAGGTCGGTGACAAACTCGCACACTTCAGGCGCTTCTTGGCACAACTAATTGAGCGCACGTTAACCTTTTGCCACCGTAGTCTGCCAACTTGATTTTTCCCTGCTACCGTAGTAATTTTGACAAATTTCATTGGCCTTGTCTGTTGTAAAAATCTTATCATACCCCAACATATTTGGTATCAGTGGAAAAAGCAATTCAAGGTGAACTCGTAGACACTATGCTGAAGAAAATATTTTGTAATGTTAAGATTTTACAGGTGTATAAAGAAGATGGGGTAAGAAGCCAAAAATCAAAAACAGTTTCACACTGGGTTCCACTGAAACTGAACATGCTGTTAGTGTATTAGTTAGCCAGAGTGTGAAAATTACACTCACCTAGCATTCCAGAGACATATTCTAATGTGTCACCAGTAAATAATCCAGAAAGAAAGGCACAACAGAAAAGTTTCTTCACACATAAAAGTTTTTACACCAAAATCCGCCATTTTTTTTTTTTTTTTGCACATGGGGACGTTTTGCATTAGAGCTTCTAATTCGTTGGTTTCAGCCCATACAAACAAGAAAAGTCACTCTACAAGTAAAGAAATGAGTGCTTGACATATTATAGTAGATTGCTTCCCTTAGACCATACTGCCGGTATTGGCAATAGGGAAACTAGGCCAGCGCACATATGTGTGCGTCCTGTCGGCAACGGAGCTTTGCTTGGGGCACACATATGTGTGTTCCGTCGTCAAAAGGTTAAACAGTGCCAAGCACAGCTGACGTGGTACTTATGTAGTGTCTTGAAGATGAACCTAAATAAGGTTAGATACATTACCTGTCTGATGAGTATGGCTTGTGATTCTCTTAGAGCTAATGTAGACTGAGACGGGTTGGAAGGCCGTTTGTGTCAGACTGAATGTCCCAAACAAAAAGTTGGAACCCCCACCCCGCCCCCTCGAAGTAACTGATCCACCCCTGGATATGATGTATCGGGGACATATCAAGAAATAATTATAGAAACAATATAGAACGCCAGCCCAAAGTTGTCCCTATTTTCAATCTTATTGTTCTAATCCATCTCTTTCTATTCTCACCCACCCTCTGATCCACACACACTGGCATACAGAAATAAAGACGAACACACGGCGATTCCCGCCATTCGTAAGCTCTGTGGTCTGGCGTAGCGATAGCTATTCTGAAGAAGAAGAATAGCATGAGCAGCGAAGTGATGTCACTTCAAGCTTCACTCGAAAACATCACTCATCGCAGTTCTAATATATTACGTATTCGAGGATCAAACTTGGCAAATTTCTTGCTGATTCTCACACATAGGGCGTACAGGTCACAATTTGATCTAATCCTATCCCAGAGCCGGGACGAACAGCAGGCTTATGCAAACACTAAGAAAAGAAGTACCCAACGGAGAAAGAAACACGCTTAGAAAAAACGTTCTCACATTCCTTCTGCATATGAAGATAAGTAGCGGCTAATGTCTCTGTTTGTTTGTCTATTTTGACAAAGGGTATTTACCCGAAATATTACTAAATTGTGTTGTACCGTTTTTTCTAAGCGTGTTTCTTTCTCCGTTGGGTACTTCTTTGCATTTCACACGCTTGGCAGTCACCTTTTTGGTCTGGATTGATTATGCAAACACTGTTTATGAAAAAGTCTGCGGGCATCAATGAGAAGTGTTTTTTTTTTTTTTTTCGTACAAAAAATGTTTCGTTTGTGCTTGTGTTATTCTTTTTAGGGCATGTGTGTGTCGATCATAGGAAAGACCCGATGATTAGCTGAGCTATTTTTTGTTAAATTAAAATCACGAATCTTTTTCGTATAATTCGTTTTCTTTTGCATGGAGAACTGCAATCAATTTTAGGGTGTGTGACTAGAATGTTGCACATTTTGCAAAATTGTTGCAAAGTCCGACCTAGATTGCTGAAAGGTTCTAAAAAAGGTGCGGTCGTTCTAGTGTCCACAAACATGAGTTTAACGTTTTGTAGCGCAGATGTTGGTTACATTTCGTAACAGTTACCAAATGCGCCTAGATTTAAGTGGATGATTATATAGAAATCTTATAGAGTGTTCTTTTTAATGAATATTAATGATTTTGGCTACGTTTTCTTTTCTGATTGGTTGTGTTGTGTAATTTGCGGGATTGTTATGGAAGTCCGTGATAGTATAAAGGGGAGTATTAGGAAATATGTGCATGCCCGGTATAAGGGACGGTGTATCAAAGTGTGGATGCAATGTGAGAGATAGTGTATCAAAGTGTGGATGCATTGTGAGAGATAGTGCATCAAAGTGTGGATGCATTGTGAGAGATAGTGCATCAAAGTGTGGATGCATTGTGAGAGATAGTGTATCAAAGTGTGGATGCATTGTGAGAGATAGTGCATCAAAGTGTGGACGCATTGTGAGAGATAGTGCATCAAAGTGTGGATGCATTGTGAGAGATAGTGCATCAAAGTGTGGATGCATTGTGAGAGATAGTGTATCAAAGTGTGGATGCATTGTGGGAGATACTGCATCAAAGTGTGGATGCATTGTGAGAGATAGTGCATCAAAGTGTGGATGCATTGTGAGAGGTAGTGCGTCAAAGTGTGGATGCATTGTGAGAGATAGTACATCAAAGTGTGGATGCATTGTGAGAGATAGTACATCAAAGTGTGGATGCATTGTGAGAGATAGTACATCACAGTGTGGATGCATTGTGAGAGATAGTGCATCAAAGTGAGGATGCATTGTGAGAGATAGTGAATCAAAGTGTGGATGCATTGTGAGAGATAGTACATCAAAGTGTGGATGCATTGTGAGAGATAGTGTATCAAAGTGTGGATGCATTGTGAGAGATAGTACATCAAAGTGTGGATGCATTGTGAGAGATAGTGCATCAAAGTGTGGATGCATTGTGAGAGATAGTGCATCAAAGTGTGGATGCATTGTGAGAGATAGTGCATCAAAGAGTGGATGCATTGTGAGAGATAGTACATCAAAGTGTGGATGCATTGTGAGAGATAGTACATCAAAGTGTGGATGCATTGTGCTAAGATTGCATCGTGAGAATAAAGTACTGTTGGAACTGTTTTTTCAGTGTGGTCTATATCCTTGGGCCACGTGTTGCAACTGAGTGAGATTTTTTCTACAAGAACCCTACATGAGTGTGTCTGGTGTCATTGCATCATACTAAGACGACAAGCACAAAACAAGAAAAATTAAAATTATGTTAGCTGTTTTAAAAAAAATTCCGAAAAAGTGGTGTAAATAATTATCTGATTTTCACACCTAGGGATTACAGATCACAATTGACCTAATCGTACCCGACAGCCTAGACTAACTGTAGGCTTATGTAAACACTGTTTATGAAAAATCGTTATTAATGAGAAGATCGTTTTTGGTATTCGTTTTAATCATTCATTTTTGTCAACAGTAATCGCAAATAATTCGTCAAATTAATTTCAAAAACTTGAAACTTTTTTCCAAACATATTTAATTAAATCTCAAAACGTTCTAGAGGTACAATGCTGGTTAACAATCCCCTTCAATATCTTCATTTTATCCAGCTACATGCAAAATGTCTAGTAAAATAAGAACAAAAACGGCAAAGCACTTATGGCACAACTGTATGACCGATCTACGTGTGTGACCTTTGTGACAATAAGTTAAGGGGTGGCTTCTGCACCCAGCAAAAAGTGTTTTCTCAAAATTTTATCAGTTTTCACACATTTGTCAAACTCCGTGACCCTAGACCTTTGCGATGAGTCGACTAACTTAGTATACATAGAAAGGTCTTATCATCATCAGATACCTTTGTGATAAATTTGATAGACAAGTTTGCAAAATTGTTGATAATAACTACAATTCCATCAAATATTTGCAATTTACGTTTGCTGATCTCTTGTCACCCTTGACCTTTCCGAGGGCTCATCCAAATTAGTATGCGTAGATAGGTCTTACAATCAGGTATCTCTGTACCAAGTTTTGGTATGAAGTTGTGAATAGTACTTGAGAAAAATATCTTTTGTCAAAATATGGCTATATTTTAGCTATTTCCTGTGCTCTTGTGACCCTTTACCTTTCTGGGGTATGAACCAAATTAGTATGCGTAGAAAGTTCTTATCACCAGGTATCTTTGTACCACGTTTTGGGTATGATGTTGTAAATAATATTTGAGAAATAAATAAATTGTGTCAAAATATAGCTATTATTTGCCTATTTTCATATCCCCTGTAATCTTGACCTTTTGAGATAAGTATATTTAAAAAGCTCTTGCCTCAAAATATCCTGGGGCCAAGTTTGAAGTCCGTGGCTTGTATGGTCTCCGAGAAAAATGTCAACGTAAAGAGTGCCACGGACGACGGACGACGGCGGAGGACAGACAACAAACGACAGACATGAAGGTGCACTACCAAATGTGGTGTATGTATATGTATGTATATGTATGCATGTTTCTCCTGCCTACTTCCTATGTTCCGGAGAAAGACATGGGTTATATACGAGACCTGATGCATCTTTTTGAGGATGTAGATGATCGTCTTGTTTTATACCTGCGTATTTCTCTGTGGGTTGGCGATTGGGTGCCTGATAGGCGGAGGAATGGGATCTAACTGTTTGTCTGTCTAGCGCTGAGTAATTCCCCTTGGTATGTGTACAATTCTGCCAGCGCTAGCCTCACCTATCTGGTGTGTGAGTATTCTATAACTCGAGGCAAAACTTGTATCGTTACATTGTTGTGTATTGTTTTGTGCATCTACTGTTGGAATTCAGGGTATTTACCCGACCACATTTGGTAGTGCACCTTCATGTTTGTGTATGTATGTTTCTCCTGCCTACTTCCTAAGTTCTGGAGAAAGACATGGGTTATATACGAGACCTGATGCATCCTTTTTAAGGATGTAGATGATCGTCTTGTTCTATACCTGCGTATTTCTCTGTGGGCTGACGATTGGATGCCTTATAGGCGGGGACAGATGTTCATACTGTTTGTTTGTCTGTCCAGCGCTGAGTAATTCCCTTTGGTATGTGTAGAGTTATGGTGTGTTGCGAAGTAGTTCTGGTTATGAAGCACTTGTGTGCGAATGAACGTGTGAGAATTACTTGTATCAGCCAGGTTACCTAATGTACCTCATATAATCCAATAATTATGTGTGTTTAGCAAGTGTTATGATATTAGGACTTTTTTTTATACAGAGTTCTTGTATGGAGCGGAGCGACCGAAGCCGAGTCGTCGGTCAACAGATGCTACCGCCGAGGGACCTATTGCGAGGTCATTTCATCACTCAGGGAGTAAGCGACCGGAGCTGAGACACCCGGGTCATCAGGGACTGCTCTACGGAGCGAGTCAGGAGGACGCCCACATTACGAGAAACGGGACGACTCGGAAGCGTGTGACGCGAGAACTACACGCCCAGACGTAAAAGGATAGAACGTTGCTGAACAATAACACCAGTGAAACAGGTTGGATTGCTTTTACATTGTGTCTGTGAATGCGGTGTTGATGTATTAGACTGGAGAAGTGTATAGTGTAAGAGTATTCTTTTGAGTGTTTGTGTCTACTTTTATAAAACCCCACAGGAGAAGGAGAGCTAGTGTTTGTGTTATACCGCGTGAATGCGCCCGACTGAGTCAGTGGCGGTGTATGCGTCTGTTGTGCGAGAGTCTGTACTTGCGACTGGGGCAAGTCTGCGTGCGTTACACACCATTATTACACCATTATCTTTGTTTCTCTGACCTATTATCACATCCGAATATTGCGCATCCAGGCACACTTTCGCCGAGTTCTAACTTGGTTGTTACTAGTGTTCACTATGTCTACTGCACAAAATGGCCGACTGCAGACGACGCGCGTAACGACGCTGGCTGTGTGACGTCACTTGCATTCAATCAATTATCCCACCAAATACTTTCTTTCGTCTGTTCAACTGAAAGTAGGCCCACATGAAACTTTCTTGGGAACCCAGGAACAAACGTTTGTGGTAGGCGATAGTACTGAGTTGACGTCATAACTATTCTATACGACCGTAGGCCATCTGCATAATTATAACCAATCAGAGACAAGATGGCGGACGAACAGGCAAAGGAACAAAGAAAGTATACAATACAATACAATACAATACAATACAACTTTATTGTCTGTTCGAGTAAAAGTGCGACAGAAATTTACCTTTTTGGCTCATCAGAAAATAACTTTATAAGACATTAACAAACGCTACAAGAACAGTCCATGAAAAATTATAATTACAGCAATCTGTCACAAGCAATCTGTCACAAGATGGAAGGCAATGTTAAGGTTGTAGGACACACCTGTTTCGCGCATCTTTTCTGCGCATTTAGATACCGCTATCTTGCGTCTGCCGTGACCTGAGACTAGAGGTCACCGAAAAAAACCGCCGTACGGCAAGTCGTATTGCAAACAAGCTCAATTTATCGATAATTGACAAAAGATATATACTGTCTGAAATAGGTGTGTACGCTGACTGTTTCTATGCGTAAAATGTTTTGTTTCCTCAGAAATAAGATACTTTTGCATAAGTTGCGACAAGTCATCGAGCGTAAGGCATAACCTGCGTAATAGCGCCAAGCAACACGCAATTTCGGGAATCTGAAATTTAAAAAAAAAAAGAACGGGCCAACCAAAGACGGGAAGCAGTCTACGTGGCAGCCAGGAAAACAACAAAATCTCTTCAGACACGAAAAGGTAAACTAAATTAGAAAAAAGGGTGGTGGTGTTTGCTAAGCGATTAGAACACGAGGTACTAGCAGAAGCAAACTGTCGTAATATAAGTGGCATATCTCACTGGTTCAGCGTCCAACCCTTTTATGCACCGCCGTGAGATATCACCTGCACGGCGTAAAACCCTCATAGCTAACTGTCCGTGTATGCATGGAAATTTAAGTCCCCACAGTACTAGTGCCGTCGTCACTGCCTACCGGCAATGAAGAAGACTACATTTTATTGTGGGTTGAGAAGGGGGGGGGGGGGAGGGGGCATTCCGGCCATGTCAGTCACCACCTAGAAGTAGAACATTTCCATACATTTTCGGAGAGCCTTTACTAATAAGTGGAGGGTATGTAGTCGACATTGTAGTTATATTAAACCAGTGCCAGTGCTTATTATCTAGGAAAACGTACTGTGTGTAGAAAAAGTCCTGCTAAGGGAGAATTTGGCATTATGAACCTCTAACTCAGTAACTGCTTCCAGTACTTAGTAACTTAATTTGCTCATCCATTCCCTTGCTGTCTTATAAAGGCTATATTACAGATTAGGATATAAGTCCAGCATTTTTTTTTGTTTTGTTCAAGGATGGTGCCAGAATAGCTTGGCGGATGAGACGCCGATCGATTTTGGCACCACTCTTAAACTATCATAGTCACATTTATGTCAAGCAGTGGGTGTATCAGGAGTAAAAGGGTTACCTAGTACTTTATAGGTATGTATGTATGTTAAATTAAACCTACGCTACTTTGACTGAAACCCTAATATTTGTTGACTACCATTTTGGATGACCTTGGAATGTGTGATATATGCTTATTTATTTTTTCATTGTATGATTGCGGTTTGTATCAAAGTTTTTGCAATTTCCCTATCAAATTTGGCACAAGGGTAGCTGATGATGAAATCTTCCTCATCCTATAGATACTAATTTGGTTGACTCCTTACACAGGTCAAGAGTCACAGAAGGTTGACAAACTTTAGAAAAATGCATAATTGTAATTTGTAGAGAAAATACAAATGTCACTAGTACAAAAGCAAGAGATAGATAAGTAGACAGGTGATGGACACCCCTCCCCCAATCTATAGATTTATTTGATCCTCTCCGTATTTAGACAAACCCACTCGACCAATTACCACCAATACCTTTATTACCTAGCCATTTTAGTTCCACTCCAGAAATCATTCAAGCAACGATTTTTTTATCAACTGCCAACCCGCGAGTATTAAGGCAGATACCCCACCCAACCTAAATTATTAATGCTGTCATTTACTACTATCAGCCGTTTTCGGGAAATGACTACTTGCGCCATTGTGGGAATTCCCGTTAGGCATAATTTCCACAACACCCAACCCAAAAGTAAGTGACGTCAATGTTGCCAATAACAACGCTACGTGTCAACTCGTGACCCTAGTCTCGTGATCAAGTATTGCGTCGTTGAGACATTTCAAGGATTTCTGTTGCTGTGAGAAGATGTGTTATTTGTGGTAGCCATCGGAAATATTACAAATTCCGGACTTCGATATTCAGAGCAGTGATACATCTTGTAGAATATTACTATTGTGCGTTATGTTGAAACAACAAAAAGGTTAGTGAGCCGAGACTAAAGAAAACTTACTGTTAAATTGCCGAGTGTTGAGTACAACCGGGTTCAGTATTGCGTTTTACTTTAAACACGGCTGTGAGTGAAAAACCGCGGTTTTAGTTTATTGGTTGTACCATACGCAAAAGCATGCGGGTCTCTATGTAATAGGACATTTATTCTCGTCAGGTTGTTTAATTTATCTAGGCAGTGTCACGTTTACAGACCTATGTCGATTTCTATCAATTTAGGTGTGCAGTCACACACGGGGACCGCTAACGGCGCAGTAAGCATGTGTTGAGGGGCAAAACAGAAGATTGAGCCTACTAAAACAGAGTCATTTGCTATTACTTCCGTCTCGTAAACAACTAAGAAATGAGAGTAGAACACAGAGTTAAATGACTCTTAACATAAAGTCTTAAATATTCTGTTTACCACCTTGCCGTTAACGCCGTCAGCGCGGACTGCAGACAGTGTCATTCAGTTGAGTACAGCGAGGACAGAGACAGAACACAGAGTTAAATGACTCTTAACATAAAGTCTTCAAAATTCTGTTTACCACCTTGCCGTTAACGCCGTCAGCGCGGACTGCAGACAGTGTCATTCAGTTGAGGACAGAGACAGAACACAGAGTTAAATGACTCTTAACATAAAGTCTTCAATATTCTAATGACACCCTTGCCGTTAACGCCGTCAGCGCGGTTTTAAAATAGATTGTACGTAGCAACCACCGCTGGTGGTAAATAGCGCGGCGTGGGCTCAGCGGCCTGTAGCTCTGTAGCAAGCAAAAACATAGACAGAACACAGAGTTAAATGACTCTTAATACAAAGTATTTAATCTTCTAATGACACCCTTGCCGCTAACACTGTCAGCGCGGTTTTAAAATAGATTTTACGTAGCAAACATCGCTGGCGCGCGGCGTGCAGACAGTTTCATTTGAGTACAGCGTGCAGACAAATACGTCACTAGCTGCAATGCGGAAGTTGATTTAGCGGCCTGTAGCTCTGTAGCAAGCAAAAACAGAGACAGAACATAGAGTTAAATGACTCTTAATACAAAGTCTTCAGTCTTCTATCATAACACCCTTGCCGCTAACGCTGTCAGCGCGGTTTTTAACGTAAACACTGACATAGGGACTTAGTAACGTGACTAAGTACACAGTCGCCGCGTCTATATCGTGTCATACAACTGAAATGCGGTGAAGTTTTCTGCGGACTGGAGTCTACATGCTGAATAAAGATTTTGTGTCTGTCTGTCTGTCTGTGTGTGAGTGCTTGTGTGTGTTTGTAGGTATGTGTGAGTGTGTATGCGTGTGTCTGTCAGTGTATGAGTGTGTTTGTCAGTGTGTGAGTGCATGTATGTATGCGTGCGAGTGTTTGTGTGTGAGTGTTTGTCATTGTGTGAGTGCATGTATGTATGCGTGTGCATGCGTGTATGTATGTGTGCGAGTGTTTGTGCGTCTGTGCGTGTATTTATGCATGTGTATATATAGTTAGTGTTAGAGATATGATAATTTCAAGAACATTTATACCATTGACTCTACGTCAATACCCCAAAACACAGTTATTTAATAATAAACACACACACACACAAAACATTCTTATATACACTTGATACAAATTTAAGTTACCTACAGACACTTGTTAACAAATTTCCAAAGTCACCTACAACCGCTAACTAACTTTACAGGTAACTTTGAAGTTAGTTGGTGCAAGTTCTGATAAGTGACTTAAAACAAGTTCTTACAAGAACCTAATCATAAGATCTTGTAAGTTATTGAACCAAGTCACAACTTACTTGGACAGAATTTCCAAGTTACAAGGACAACAAGAAAACTTTTTTTTTCTCAGTAGTACTCTGGTGGTGGGGCTGATGGCATCAAATGAGCAGGCATGACATCTCTTTGTGAAGAGTATTTCAGAATTAATGAATGATTACCAAAACTGATCTTTACTTGCCTAACAGTCCGTAAACTTTTTTCATAGTTTCTTCTACGCCTATTTTCTTTCCTTCCTCTAAAAAAGATTGCTTTAGCTCTTCAACATTCGCGGGTTGACTACGCATCTTATTCTGTATTTCAGACTTCTGTTGCTTGTAATTTGCTAAATCATCCTGGACTCTCTTAAATTCGTTATCGTCAATTTCATTATTTTCCAAAGCCTTACTAATAATAAGTTTCATACTCGTCAGCTTAGCTGCTGCGAGCGTACTTAATGCTTCATGCTTCTGCAACTTCATATAAAATCTTTTGTTAATAGCTTCCATACCAAAGCATGCTAGACTTGTGACAAGACCAATACCTTCAACAGCAATTCCTATAACACTTCCCACCCCCGTTGCAAACAGAGTTATACCTCCTACAGATAATCCGGCCGAAACCACCCCCATGGCCATTGATGTGTTGTGTACAGAATTGAAAACCGTATTGTAACGGCGTTTACACCTCGAGTATTTTGCTTGTTCTTCTTCCAAATACTTCAACGCTTCTGTAATATTCATTAAACGGAATGAATCTGCCTTTAATGTTTTATCACGCTCAATAGGCTCAAGCTGCTCAGGTGGTATTTGTGGATACAAGTTCACCATTTTTTATTTACAAATATTTTTTTAATCAGCAATTACATTTTGCAACTCTTCAAAAGTATACAATTTGCTGGCATAATAAAATGCAACAAGATCAATGTGTTCAAGGTTTATGTAAGTTAGACGAACAAAAGTTGTTTTGTCAACCACCACCTTGACAGTGGGAATACTGCTTGAAACATTAATAACATCATTATTTTTTGTAATGGCAATAAAGACCTTTGATGATTCTGTTACTGTTTCATTCCATGTAAGTTTAATTCCTTGTGCAATTTGAGCCTCTTTAGCAGTAGCAACAGATTTCATGATAATTTCAAATACTATTGTCGCTTCTCTAGCCACGACTAAGCTTGCTGGCATAAACACAACAGAAGTATCTGATCTACCCTTTCTAGTTGTAAGAAGATATCTCCGTCTCTCATAATTTTCAACTTTCAGTTTTTCTCTGCTATTGTTGTCTGGGGCAAAACTTGGAACAAGACTTACAATAAGCGGCCCAGAATTAACAACTTTCCTAAACACTAAGGCGCCTTCATCATCAGTGTATACATAAGGACTAATAAATTCAATCTTTATGTCCCAGTCAATTGTTGGAGGTGGTGCCGGTACAGGTGAAACAACCCACTTATTTCCCACATGTATTAAGTTGTAAGGCGCATTACTTACAGGTGGAGTAGGTACAGTAACATCACGCAGCTGACCAAGTTTAGGAATCTGTTTTTCACCATCTTTCATGTCAACAATTACTTTCCTCTTGTACATGCCATTTGAATCAAGTTCAAAACCATATATTTCTCCAATTTCCCCTTCCTTCTCAAAATCCTGTACGTCTGCCAAATCTTTCAACTCTGTTACTGGACATGCAACTGGTATGATTCTAGGCTTTGGACCAAGACCACTCATTTTTTTATAAACAAAAATAAAATTATTTAATTTCTAACACAACACTAAAATCATGCATAAGAACTGGTTTACCATTCTGATTAGTTACAGATAAGCACAATGATTCAAAGAAACTAGAACCTAATTTTTTAAACTGAGAATTAGGAAATCTAGCAACCACACTTTCACAATATGGGGCAGTTCCAGTCGGCAAGCATCTTAACAAAGTTGAAGGCTTTCCATTGTGTACATTTTCAGTAGTGTTCAGTTCTTTCAAATGAACATTTAGCACTGTGTGTACTGACAAATGAACAGGATATCTGCCAGTTATTCTTGGTTTTTTTGGTGATAGTAGACTACCAACTGATTGTGACCAATCTTCATCTAGATGTGTTATTGTTTTAAAAAATCCAAGTAATAATAAAAGACTAATTGATAAAGAAAACTGACCACTTTTGGGAAAATCAATTGTAACAAGTAAATTAGCTGGGTTTAAAGTTGCTTTAATTTTAAATTCATTTTGAAGCCATTCAGCTAAAGTACAAAAGTCATAATACCCAGCTCGTAAAGTATCACCCTTCTCAATACCATCAAGAGTTCCACTTACAGAATAATTTTCATCATCCGTTACATTAAACCACTTTACTGTATAAAACATTTCATGGATAGCTACAGCCTTGCTACCATCACGATTATCAATCCCATTAGTTAACCACACTGGTTTGCTCGTGTCAAGATTTGTTAAGGTTATAAACATTTTTATTATCTCATAAAAAAAGGATGGAATTTAAATCACCAACCATTAACACTACAAACGCATTTCAATTTAATGTAGATGCTAAATATAATGTCGCCCCTACTTATGAACAGAAAATAATTCAACTAAATCAACTCGACATAGCTGTAAGCGAACAAGATTTATTTCAAGTCAAAGTACCCAACCCTTTTGATCATTACCTAAACCCTCCAATAACAGACGATGCTACTGCAAGAAAGTGGTCTTCAAGTCCACTACAGATGTTTCAAAACCAACTCAACTTTGCTATACTGTGTAGTACTACAGGCTGTGGTGTTTCATTCACAGACCATTTGAATCACTCAAACAAACTGATTAGGTCTGTGTATCGTTTTCACATGTATTACCAGCTTAGAAGAATACTATCAGAACTGCATACACCATTACCAACTGAATCCAGTTTTAATCAGTTTAATAATCCCATGGATATGAAAGCATTTGAACGCATCTGTAATGAGTTTAACATCAGTACAAAGTATGACTTTACACAAAAACTTGATGATCACAAAGGCATGGGTACATTGTATTATGCTATGAGTCACAGACAATACCCTCAAGATTACTGGCCTCCCTACACTTCATTCTCATCAAAATCACAAGTCTGGTTAGGCTCAATTGAGCAGAAGCAGACTAATGCCTGGACCACATTTGTCTTGGACAGGAGTGACGGATTTACTCAAGCGGCAGTCGAGCGCGTAAATGAGTCTATCAGAACATATGTCTGGTGTATACTAGGTGCACAATCATTAACAAAATCTAATATTCTGAATGGAAGTGGAAAGTTTGATTCACAAAAACAGTTTCTCGCTAATCTAGAAGATTCAGTAAATTCAGTAGTTGATCTCCCATCAAGCATACAACGCTACCAAGACGTTCTCAGATATGCTAGATCAAAAGTTGACTTTGTAGTTGGTATTGGGTTATACATGTTGCCATCAGACCTTCAACTCCAAATGGGTACAATAACAAATTATAATAATGAAATAGTTGTTGCAGGTGTTGGTCAGAAACTCGGTCTCAATCAATCTGTAAACTTGGGGGTCACAACCACACATGTACAGACATTAAAACCATTAATGACACCAGCACCAGTAACGTCATCACCCGTACAGACAATAACAACCCCGGTCCCAACACCAACACCAACACCAATCCTTGACACCCATGAGTCAGAGAGAACAGCATTGGTAATAGGTCTCACTGGATTAGGGGTATTACTTCTTTACCTGTTTCATTAAATAACCCACTATTAACCCTCCTACTGTCACCAAAAAGACCCACACATGTTCTGCCATAAACCCTACTGCCTTTGCCGCTGTACTAATCAGCCAACTTACAACACTACCTATAATACCTGGCAAAGCACCTGCTGCTTTTACAGCTAATTTTTTAAGCAAGTCTGATAAATGAGACAACTGTTTTTTTACCCACGACTGTAAATCTTTTGGGTCCGATGGAGTTGGAGGGGCAGGTGGAGCTGGACTACTACCTGGTCCTCCCGTTACAGCCAACACAATAGTACTAATAATAAATCCCAGAGCTGTAATTAAACTTGCAATTGTGATACCCTGTTCTCTAAAAAGTGTTTTTAATCTCTCAGACAGAGTAGTGTCTTCATTAAGTATTTTTTGAATAGTTTCTCTAATTCTGTTGACCTGTGTTTTCAGTTTTTGTCTACCATTATCAACTAATTCTAACCTAGCATCTCTTTCTATATACAAATCTTTTAATCTACGCTGTATTCTTTCTTTTATTTCAATGTCATAATTTTCATTGTCAGCTGTATCAAGTTTTTTTTTTTTCCATTTCTATTTGTTTACCAAGTTCACTAAGTTTGACTACGTTATTTACCATCTCACCCCTTGTTGACTGTAGTGCTTTATCCAACGCAGCTATCTCACGCAATGTAAAAGAAGATTCACCTATTTGTAAAGGAGGGTCATTAATTGTTTTTATAGCATCATTTATAAATGATGTTTCTTGATTTACCGTGTTTGCTATTTCTGGTAGTTTTGTGTTATCAGCCATATCAATCTCTTGCCCAGTCGGTAATTTTGATTGCGCATCATTTAGAGCGCTAGCAACTCTAGGTGGTATCCTTCTTTCACCAATACCAAGTTGACGCAAGGCGCCAACACCTCCTTCACCTCTGATTGTACTTAAAGCTTTAAACCTACTGGGGTCTCTTTTGTTAGTCAATC
Organism: Semisulcospira habei; assembly: GCA_036245525.1. Lineage (NCBI taxonomy): Eukaryota > Metazoa > Mollusca > Gastropoda > Semisulcospiridae > Semisulcospira > Semisulcospira habei. Next base: position 2,579,313 of record BTPG01000002.1, on the reverse strand, counting down.
GTATTTTTCCTTTGTCAACAGTATTTAAATATAAATGACCTTTATCATATTCAAACTGATTAGGATCTATGTTGTCTGGTCGTTCACGAAGACTATCATAAAACGAATTAACTTTGTCTTTTAAACAGTTCATGATGCATACTACTACTACTACTAGTTACCATTCCAGACATATCTGTGATACTGGTATCATAGTCATTCATGTCATCCATTTCAAAATCTTCATGATTAAATCCTCCCGCTGCCATTGTTTTATTAATTTATTATTTTTTATTGTGCATAATAAAAATGACACAGTCTTACGGATCAAAGTTAGACCCATTTAGAAAACTACGTGAGCCCCTGGGTGTTAAGGGCATTCGACAAACAATAGTCATCACGAACAATCCAAGTACCATAGACCAGAACCAAACACTTACAGTCAAGTTTCCAAACCTAGGCCCCAGTGACGTTATTGTTCCTGGCACTGCACGCCTAGCATTTAATATTGAACTATCATCAGACGCAGACGTGAACAGAACACTAGTTAACAATCTTGGTAGAGCAATTGTTAGAACTATTAAAGTAAAACTTGAAGGACAGGAAGTGTTTAGTCTTGATGACTCAGATGTGTTCTACTGTTACAAAGACCTTTGGCTAACAAGAGAAGAACGAGAAGACCGTATTTACCAAGGCATACAGCCAGATAATGTTGGTAAACTTCGAATCGATGCCGGAGATAAAGTAACTAATACAGCCATGGATGTTATAATGGCCGAAACATATGGATCCAGATTCTACATTCCACTTGAGTTTGAAATCCTAACAGCTCATTTGCCTTATTATCAAGGGGCACTTGCCAGGAACAATAACGTCACTGGGGCCTAGGTTTGGAAACTTGACTGTAAGTGTTTGGTTCTGGTCTATGGTACTTGGATTGTTTGTGATGACTATTGTTTGTCGAATGCCCTTAACACCCAGGGGCTCACGTAGTTTTCTGAATGGGTCTAACTTTGATCCGTAGGAAGATGCCATTTTTATTATGCACAAAAAAATTAAATTAATAAAAGCAATGGCAGCGGGAGGATTTAATCATGAAGAGTTTAAAATGGATGTCATGGATGCCTCAGATACCAGTATCACAGATATGACTGGAATGGTAACTAGTTCTAGTATGTATCACGAACTATTAAAAGACAAAGTAAACTCATTTTATGACAGTGTTGGTGTCCACCCAGATGTAATAGATCCTAATCAATTTGAATATGATAAAGGGCACTTATTTGTAAATACAGACAGAGGGAAAATATATCTAACACATAAAAATAATCCTTCTAAGTTTAGGGCTTTAAGTACAATTAAAGGTGAAGTCGGTGGTAACTCTGGGTTGGCAAGATACCTTGGTATTGGAGGGTCTCCTGTTCCCCCAAGACTTGTTAGTGTGCTTCACGACACGCAAACAAAGTTGCCAACAGGGCAACAAATTGATGTGGCACCAGTAACAAGCCTACCAAAAATAGCAAACACAGTAATACAAGAAACTTCATTTACAGAAGAACAAATAAATGATGCTATGAAAACAATAGAAGATCCACCTTTGTCAATGAGAGAGATTATGGCATTGGATAAATCACTGCAGACAACAAGAGGTGAGATGGTAAACAATGTAGCCAAACTGGGTGAGCTTGACAAACACATAGAACGAGAAAAAGAGAAACTGGCTACAGCAGACAATGGAAATCTTGACATAGAAATGAAAGAAAGAATACAAAAAAGATTAAATGATTTGTATACAGAAAGATCAGCGCGGCTAGAAGTAGTTGAAATTGGAAGACAAAAACTAAAATCACAGGTCAACAGGATTAGAGAAACTATTCAGAAAATACTTCACGAAGACACTACTCTGTCTGAGAGACTTAAAACACTTTTCAGAGAACAGGGTATCACAATTGCTAGTTTAATTACAGCTCTTGGATTTATTATTAGTACTGTTGTGTTGGCTGTAACGGGTGGTGGTTCTCCACCTCCAGCACCACCAACCCCAGTCCCCACAGATCCAAAAGATTTACAGTCGTGGGTAAAGAAACAACTGTCTCACATATCAGACTTGCTTAAGAAATTGGCTGTGAAAGCAATGGACGCTTTGCCTGGCATTATAGGCACTGTTGTCAGTTGGCTGATTAGTACAGCGGCAAAGGCAGTAGGGTTTATGGCAGAACATGTGTGGGTCTTTTTGGTGACAGTAGGAGGGTTAATAGTGGGTTATTTAATGAAACAGGTAAAGAAGTAATACCCCTAATCCAGTGAGACCTATTACCAATGCTGTTCTCTCTGACTCATGGGTGTCAAGGATTGGTGTTGGTGTTGGTGTTGGGACCGGGGTTGTTATTGTCTGTACGGGTGATGACGTTACTGGTGCTGGTGTCATTAATGGTTTTAATGTCTGTACATGTGTGGTTGTGGCCCCCAAGTTTACAGATTGATTGAGACCGAGTTTTTGACCAACACCTGCAACAATGATTTCATTATTATAATTTGTTATTGTCCCCATTTGGAGTTGAAGGTCAGATGGTAACATGTATAACCCGATGCCAACTACAAAGTCAACTTTTGATCTGGCATATCTGAGAACGTCTTGGTAGCGTTGTATGCTTGATGGGAGATCAACTACTGAATTTACTGAATCTTCAAGATTAGCGAGAAACTGTTTTTGTGCTTCAAATTTACCACTTCCATTCAAAATGTTTGATTTTGTTAGTGATTGTGCACCTAGTATACACCAGACATATGTTCTGATAGACTCATTGACGCGCTCGACTCCCGCTTGAGTAAATCCGTCACTCCTGTCCAAGACAAATGTGGTCCAGGCATTAGTCTGCTTCTGCTCAATTGAGCCTAACCACACTTCAGATTTTGATGAGAATGAAGTGTAACCAGGGTAGTAATCTTGAGGGTATTGTCTGTGACTCATAGCATAATACAGTGTACCCCTGCCGTGGTGATCATCAAGTTTTTGTGTGAAGTCATACTTTGTACTGATGTTAAACTCATTACAGATGCGTTCAAATGCTTTCATATCCATGGGATTATTAAACTGATTAAAACTGGATTCAGTTGGTAATGGTGTATGCAGTTCTGATAGTATTCTTCTAAGCTGGTAATACATGTGAAAACGATACACAGACCTAATCAGTTTGTTTGGGTGATTCAAATGGTCTGTGAATGAAACACCACAGCCTGTAGTTGAGCATAGTATGGCAAAGTTAAGTTGGTTTTGAAACATCTGTAGTGGGCTTGAAGACCACTTTCTTGCTGTAGCATCGTCTGTTATTGGAGGGTTTAGGTAATGATCAAAAGGGTTGGGTACTTTTACTTGAAATAAATCTTGTTCGCTTACAGCTATGTCGAGTTGATTTAGTTGAATTATTTTCTGTTCATAAGTAGGGGCGACATTATATTTAGCATCTACATTAAATTGAAATGCGTTTGTAGTGGTAATGGTTGGTGATTTAAATTCCATCCTTTTTTTATGTGATAATAAAAATGTTTATTACCTTAACAAATCTTGACACAAGGAAACCAGTGTGGTTAACTAATGGGATTGATAATCGTGATGGTAGCAAGGCTGTAGCTATCCATGAAATGTTCTACACAGTAAAGTGGTTTAATGTAACGGATGATGAAAATTATTCTGTAAGTGGAACTCTTGATGGTATTGAGAAGGGTGATACTTTACGAGCTGGGTATTATGACTTTTGTACTTTAGCTGAATGGCTTCAAAATGAATTTAAAATTAAAGCAACTTTAAACCCAGCTAATTTACTTGTTACAATTGATTTTCCCAAAAGTAGTCAGTTTTCTTTATCAAATAGTCTTTTATTATTACTTGGATTTTTTAAAACAATAACACATCTAGATGAAGATTGGTCACAATCAGTTGGTAGTCTACTATCACCAAAAAAAACAAGAATAACTGGCAGATATCCTGTTCATTTGTCAGTACACACAGTGCTAAATGTTCATTTGAAAGAACTGAACACTACTGAAAATGTACACAATGGAAAGCCTTCAACTTTGTTAAGATGCTTGCCGACTGGAACTGCCCCATATTGTGAAAGTGTGGTTGCTAGATTTCCTAATTCTCAGTTTAAAAAATTAGGTTCTAGTTTCTTTGAATCATTGTGCTTATCTGTAACTAATCAGAATGGTAAACCAGTTGTAATGCATGATTTTTATGTTGTTTTGGAAGTTAAATAAATTTTATTTTTGTTTATAAAAATGAGTGGTCTTGGTCCAAAGCCTAGAATCATACCAGTTGCATGTCCAGTAACAGAGTTGAAAGATTTGGCTGACGTACAGGATTTTGAGAAGGAAGGGGAAATTGGAGAAATATATGGTTTTGAACTTGATTCAAATGGCATGTACAAAAGGAAAGTAATTGTTGACATGAAAGATGGTGAAAAACAGATTCCTAAACTTGGTCAGCTACGTGATGTTACTGTACCTACTCCACCTGTAAATAATGCGCCTTACAACTTAATACATGTGGGTAGTAAGTGGGTTGTTTCACCTGTGCCTGTTCCACCACCCACAATTGACTGGGACATAAAGATTGAATTTATTAGTCCTTATGTATACACTGATGATGAAGGCGCCTTAGTGTTTAGGAAGGTTGTTAATTCTGGGCCGCTTATTGTAAGCCTTGTTCCAAGTTTTGCCCCAGACAACAATAGCAGAGAAAAACTGAAAGTTGAAAATTATGAGAGACGGAGATATCTTCTTACAACTAGAAAGGGTAGATCAGATACTTCTGTTGTGTTTATGCCAGCAAGCTTAGTCGTGGCTAGAGAAGCGACAATAGTATTTGAAATTATCATGAAATCTGTTGCTACTGCTAAAGAGGCTCAAATTGCACAAGGAATTAAACTTACATGGAATGAAACAGTAACAGAATCATCAAAGGTCTTTATTGCCATTACAAAAAATAATGATGTTATTAATGTTTCAAGCAGTATTCCCACTGTCAAGGTGGTGGTTGACAAAACAACTTTTGTTCGTCTAACTTACATAAACCTTGAACACATTGATCTTGTTGCATTTTATTATGCCAGCAAATTGTATACTTTTGAAGAGTTGCAAAATGTAATTGCTGATTAAAAAAAATATTTGTAAATAAAAATGGTGAACTTGTATCCACAAATACCACCTGAGCAGCTTGAGTGTGATAAAACATTAAAGGCAGATTCATTCCGTTTAATGAATATTACAGAAGCGTTGAAGTATTTGGAAGAAGAACAAGCAAAATACTCGAGGTGTAAACGCCGTTACAATACGGTTTTCAATTCTGTACACAACACATCAATGGCCATGGGGGTGGTTTCGGCCGGATTATCTGTAGGAGGTATAACTCTGTTTGCAACGGGGGTGGGAAGTGTTATAGGAATTGCTGTTGAAGGTATTGGTCTTGTCACAAGTCTAGCATGCTTTGGTATGGAAGCCCTTAACAAAAAATTTTATACTAAGTTGCAGAAGCATGAAGCATTAAGTACGCTCGCAGCAGCTAAGCTGACGAGTATGAAACTTATTATTAGTAAGGCTTTGGAAAATAATGAACTTGACGATAACGAATTTAAAAGAGTCCAGGATGATTTGGCCAACTATAAACAACAAAAGTCTGAAATACAGAATAAGATGCGTAGTCAGGCTGTAAATGTTGAAGAGCTAAAGAAATCTTTTTTAGAACAAGGAAAAAAGATAGGCGTAGAAGAAACTATGAAAAAAGTTCGAGAACTTACAAGCAAGTAACGATAGGTTTTGGTAATCCATTATTTTTGTCATACACTTCGCAAAGAGATGTCATGCCTTTCACCCCTGCCTACCTAACACCATCTGCCCCTCCACCAGACTAAAAAAAAAAAAGATTTTACGTTGTCCTTGTAACTTGGAAAATCTGTCCGAGTAAGTTGTTGACTTGGTTCAATAACTTACAAGATCTTATGATTAGGTTCTTGTAAGAACTTGTTTTAAGTCACTTATCAGAACTTGCACCAACTAACTTCAAAGTTACCTGTAAAGTTAGTTAGCGGTTGTAGGTGACTTTGGAAATTTGTTAACAAGTGTCTGTAGGTAACTTAAATTTGTATCAAGTGTATATAAGAATGTTTTGTGTGTGTGTGTGGTTATTATTAAATAACTGTGTTTTGGGGTATTGACGTAGAGTCAATGGTATAAATGTTCTTGAAATTATCATATCTCTAACACTAACTATATATACACATGCATAAATACACGCACATACACACAAACACTCGCACACATACATACACGCATGCACACGCATACATACATGCACTCACACAATGACAAACACTCACACACAAACACTCGCACGCATACATACATGCACTCACACACTGACAGACAAACACACTCATACACTGACAGACACACGCATACACACTCACACATACCTACAAACACACACAAGCACTCACACACAGACAGACAGACAGACACAAAATCTTTATTCAGCATGTAGACTCCAGTCCGCAGAAAACTTCACCGCATTTCAGTTGTATGACACGATATAGACGCGGCGACTGTGTACTTAGTCACGTTACTAAGTCCCTATGTCAGTGTTTACGTTAAAAACTGCGCTGACAGCGTTAGCGGCAAGGGTGTTATGATAGAAGACTGAAGACTTTGTATTAAGAGTCATTTAACTCTATGTTCTGTCTCTGTTTTTGCTTGCTACAGAGCTACAGGCCGCTGAGCCCACGCCGCGCTATTTACCACCAGCGGTGGTTGCTACGTACAATCTATTTTAAAACCGCGCTGACGGCGTTAACGGCAAGGGTGTCATTAGAATATTGAAGACTTTATGTTAAGAGTCATTTAACTCTGTGTTCTGTCTCTGTCCTCAACTGAATGACACTGTCTGCAGTCCGCGCTGACGGCGTTAACGGCAAGGTGGTAAACAGAATTTTGAAGACTTTATGTTAAGAGTCATTTAACTCTGTGTTCTGTCTCTGTCCTCGCTGTACTCAACTGAATGACACTGTCTGCAGTCCGCGCTGATGGCGTTAACGGCAAGGTGGTAAACAGAATATTTAAGACTTTATGTTAAGAGTCATTTAACTCTGTGTTCTACTCTCATTTCTTAGTTGTTTACGAGACGGAAGTAATAGCAAATGACTCTGTTTTAGTAGGCTCAATCTTCTGTTTTGCCCCTCAACACATGCTTACTGCGCCGTTAGCGGTCCCCGTGTGTGACTGCACACCTAAATTCGATAGAAATCGACATAGGTCTGTAAACGTGACACTGCCTAGATAAATTAAACAACCTGACGAGAATAAATGTCCTATTACATAGAGACCCGCATGCTTTTGCGTACGGTACAACCAATAAACTAAAACCGCGGTTTTTCACTCACAGCCGTGTTTAAAGTAAAACGCAATACTGAACCCGGTTGTACTCAACACTCGGCAATTTAACAGTAAGTTTTCTTTAGTCTCGGCTCACTAACCTTTTTGTTGTTTCAACATAACGCACAATAGTAATATTCTACAAGATGTATCACTGCACTGAATATCGAAGTCCGGAATTTGTAATATTTCCAATGGCTACCACAAATAACACATCTTCTCACAGCAACAGAAATCCTTGAAATGTCTCAACGACGCAATACTTGATCACGAGACTAGGGTCACGAGTTGACACGTGGTGTTGTTATTGGCAACATTGACGTCACTTACTTTGGGTTGGGTGTTGTGGAAATTATGCCTAACGGGAATTCCCACAATGGCGCAAGTAGTCATTTCCCGAAAACAGCTGATAGTAGTCAATGACAGCATTAATAATTTAGGTTGGGTGGGGAATCTGGCTTAATAATCGCAGGTTGGCAGTTGATAAAAAAATCGTTGCTTGAATGATTTCTGGAGTGGAACTAAAATGGCTAGGCGATTAAGGTATTGGGTGTATTGGGTGGCGTTGGGTTTGTCTAAATGGCTAGTTGATTACAATAATTAGTTGATCGATGTGGCATTTATCGATTTGATTGGTTTTCAAATCTTATATTCTCATTCTAGAATTAATTATTCTGAGAATGAGAATATGAGAGCCCCAGCCTACCCCTCCCCCAAACGTAGCTTGAATGATTTCTGGAGTGGAACTAAAATGGCTAGGTAATAAAGGTATTGGGTGTCTTTGTTGACGTGGGCTTGCTTAATTACCGTGTTAATTAGAATAAATATATTGTTTGGGGGAGGGGTGGGCTGGGGCTCTCATATTCTCATTCTCTAAGCAAGCCTTTATGTTGAGACTTGTGACACATATGTCAGCTACCTCAGTTTTGAAAAGGTCACACAGTTTATACTTATAGCTATATGTGAATTAGTTATGCACATGAGGCGTACAGACTTTGCAATTCTTGTTTGTTCTTTGCTGTGTACACAGTTTGTTTATTTATTTTGAAAGTAATAATCTGCTCCTGCATTTAGTTCACACAAAGTGAAATTATCATGCTGCCGAACAACACAGTAATACTAATAATCGTGTATTTCATTTCAGGCCAATACTGCTGTTGACCTCTCACTGTGGAGTCTCAGTACTCTCACCCAGAGGACTTAATTGCAAACAAGCGCATAAGTATGACGCCTACACCAAGGCCACAGCTCAAGTGAAGTGAAGGAAGGCGACACGTATTCTCCTGGACTCAAGGTAGATCATACCGGTAGATCTGTGACTAGAATCAGGTGCAGAACAAAACACAACTATGGTGTGATTATGAATGAACACATCATACTGTAATGCTTTCTGTCATTGGCTCATGTGTGCAGCAAGTGTGAGGCTATGTTCTGGGCCATTCGTCGTCCATGGTAAACAGTAATGTTGGCATTTTCTTGGAGACTATTCAAACCACAGTCTTCAACGTGGCCCAAGGATACTTTGTGGCAAGACCTGTCTTAGCATACCAGTTTGAGTTAAGACCAAGGGACATGAGAAATCAAGAAATAGGTAAAAAAATAGCCATATTTTGACAATAGATATTTTTTCTCAAATATTATGCACAAGTACAAAAGCCAGCCCTTTTCTGATGTGGAGACTCATGGCACTTAAATTTCAGTCACCTTTTGGAAAGGTCACACAGTTCAGATTATGTAAATGATCAGTTTTAAATGCACATGAGCGATCCAGGCTTCACCATTGTTGTTTGTGGTGTTTACAGTTTATTTCACATGAGTTTGAAGGTAGTAATGTGTAAACTAAATGTAGGGGCATATTGGGCAGGGGTGTGGGGGGGGGGGAGCCCTGCCCTCCCGCCCTGGCCCTGAATTGTTTATAATGCTATAACAAAGTCCCTTTTTGGGGAGTTTGGAACCAACCCACCCTGAAATAAGATCAGACGTAAAATTGGCATGCTGCTAAACAACACGTTAATAAACATGTATTTCATTTCAGGTCAATGCTGCTGTTGACGTCGCACTGCAGAGTCGCACCCAGAGGGTATACTTTCAAAACAAGCACAGAACACAGAAGTATGACGCCTACACCAAGAAGAGGCAGGAGCTAGTCAGGTCATGTTTGCTCAAAAGGAGAAGGTCACAGCTGAAAGCAGGCAATGCCAGTTCCAGTAGATCAACTATTCTCCTGGACTCGAGGTAAATCATACCGGTTGATTTGTGAATAGAATCAGGTTCATAACAAAACACAACTGGTGTTAATAAACACATCATACTGTAATGCTTTCTTTCATTTTGAAGATGGTGTAGTACAGTACCAGCATTCTCTACAACACCGAATGCTAAAATCACTTGCTGTCAACAAGTGGCACCATATTGCATTTGATTTGGAAACTAGAGGCTTGTGCAAGTCTGCAAATACTGTCATTTTCTTTAATAAGCACTTAGTGCACACAGAGTTCGCGCTGATGCTGCAGATGTTTCTCGATCAGGACGCGGCAGTTGAAAATCTGCTCTACAGTGCTTCTTCCAACTCTGAAGCCAGCCTGTTCTTCTGCCAGCAGTTCCTCGGCGAAAGTTTTGAGGCGGTTGAGAATGATTCTAAGCATTACTTTGCTAGGGTGACTTATCAGACTGATAGTTCTGTAGTTCTGGCACTGTTTCAGGTTTCCTTTCTTGGGGAGCGGGATCACTAGAGACTGTGTCCATTCTACTGGCCATTTCTTTTGCTCCCAGATCTTTTGACAGAGTGTAGTGAGGACCTTCGTTGTTACTTCTCCTCCATGTTTCAACAGTTCAGCAGGTACGTTGTCTACACCTGGAGACTTTCCTCCCTTCAGGCCGCGTACGGCTGCTTCCACCTCTTCAGCTAACACTGGCAGGTCTTCAGCCTTCCTGGCCCCAGCCTGGTTGTTTTGGAGGATGCTGGTGTCTGGCTCAGCCTTGTAGTTATACAAGTCTCGGCAGTACTCAGTCCATCTGTTTAGTACAGCAGTGTTTTCCGTAAGGAGTTGGCCGCTGCTGTCTTCGATGACTGTGGCTGTTCGCTGTTGAGTCTTGGTGAGGGTCCTTAGCGTTTCATAAGCCTTCTTGCTGTTGCCGTTTGCCATGCCCTCTTCCACGCCACAACACTGGTCTTCAATCCAATCTTCTTTGGCTTCTTTCATCCTCTTCCTGATCTTCTTGTTGACAAGTCTGTACTTGTTTGCTGATGTGAGGTCTTGGCCTCTCTTTTTCTTCCAGGCTCTCCTCTCATCACAGAGATCGAGGATGTCATCGCGAACTCTACCACAACTTCATTGATTTCAGGAAAGCATTTGATCGCGTCTGGCACGACGGACTCTGGCAAGTCATGAGATCGTTCAACATAGAGGAGGGACTGATCCAAATGATAGAAGCGCTTTACAAGAACGCCTGCAGCGCGGTTCTACTTAACAATCAGTCAGGCGAGTTCTTCAGGACGACGATCGGTGTCCGTCAAGGATGCCTGCTCTCTCCTGTCCTTTTCAACATATTCCTGGAGAAGATCATGCAGGAAACCCTCCACGACCACCATACTTCAATCTCTATTGGTGGCAGATCCCTGTGCAATCTTCGATTCGCAGACGACATTGACCTCATGGCAGGCAGCAATAGTGAGCTCCAAAACCTGACAGACAAACTTTCAAGTAGCGCAGGGTCTTATGGCATGGAGATCAGTACGGATAAAAGCAAAGTGATGATCAACACCACAAGCGACAGCAGCAGCAACATTCACATGAACGGCCAGAAGCTAGAAGAGGTCAATAGCTTCAAGTACTTGGGAGCCACCCTGTCCAAAGACGGTAGTTGCATAGCAGAGATCCGTATCAGGATAGGTACAGCAACATCCGCAATGGCCAGGCTGGACAGGATATGGCGAAGTAACTCCATCAGCTTCACCATCAAGTACAGGCTTTACAAGTCCCTCGTAGTGTCTATTCTACTCTACGGCTGTGAGACTTGGACACTGCTTGCAGACTCAGAAAAGAAAATCCAGGCCTTTGAGAACAAGTGCCTGAGGAAGTTGCTCCGCATCTCGTACCGCGAGCACAAGACCAACGAATATGTACGGAGCATCGTCACTTCCCTGGTGGGCCCACATGAACCCCTTCTGGCAACCGTGAAACGGCGCAAGCTTGCTTGGTTTGGCCACGTGACCCGACACAACACCTTGTCCAAGACTATCCTCCAAGGCACTCTCGAAGGAAGTCGTCGGCGAGGTCGTCAGAGAAAGAGTTGGGTCGCAAACATAAAAGAATGGACCGAACTCGAGATGCCAGACTTGCTTGCCACCGCCCAAAATAGAACTCAGTGGAGAGCACTGTCTGTTGCTGCTGCCTTTCAGTCCCCCCAACGCCCAGTTCGGGCAAGGGACTGATGATGATGATGATGAGTGCACACAGAATGACAAGAAAACACTGAATACCACCTTTTAATAATAAATAATAATAATACCATTATTATATAGGCGCTTTTTCTCAATTTTGGGAAAATCAACTCAAAGTGCCGCGCCTGAAACCCAACACACACACTCACGAAACAGACACGGATTTACGCCATTTAAGACAAACACAGTACAAACACAGTACAAGACAGACAAAGGGCCAGTTCAGCTACTGAAGTTACTGAGATTTTTGATCGCTTGTATTTGAAATTTGTAACGTGGCCTGAGACTGGTACCAAAGTGTGGTGGTGGTGGGGTGGGTTTTTGGTCCAGTGTGTACTGTTGCTAAACAGCTATATGTTAAACGTGTCCTGTATGAAACATTTTCTGTGATGCTGATTCTAGATATATTTATACACCCATTGTGGTCATTTAAAGCTCAGTTGTGTCTCATATGTGGCTCATGTGTGATAGCAAAACTAAGTGTTTGTAATGGGTCGTCCGTCGACTGTCTGTTATCTGTGGGCAACTTTAACATTGGTATTTCCTCAGAGACTATTTAAGCCTCAGACGTCCAACATGGCACCAGGGTACTTTGTGGTACAATCTTTCTAAACATACCAACTGCTGTGACCTTTCAAAGGTCAGGGTCACGGGTGGAGGGGGGGGGGGGTTCCAGAAAGGGGTAAAAAATGGTCAGATTTTGACACAAATTGTTTCTCCTCACACAAGGTCACACAGGTTGGACGTATTATGTGGATTGGTCATACACGTAAACCATAAGGACATTCATTGTCTTTCTTGTTCTTGCTCTGAATACTGTCATAATTATTATGCATGTATGTACTTTGTAAAAATACTTGCAAACACATATATATGCACGCATAATGTGCATTTCAAAACTTTTTTTTTAATTCTAAATTATCTTTTGCAGGTTGCAATAGCCACATTGAAGAAGAGTTAAGCGGGTACGTCTCTCCGGGATGGCCAACCGACAGGAAGGCAAAGGAAGTGAACTGATTGTCCTGTGGGCAAACGTCCTGTTATTTTGCTGTCCATCCACAATGCTGGCCACAATGCCAAGGTTTTGGACAGTCACATCCTTCGCAATGCAGCAAACGCCTTTGCCTTACTGCACTCTCCTGTCATGTCACGATTTGGAAACGCAGCTTAATTTGTATTAGTTTTTGATTATCCAGGGAAAAAACCCTTTACTGCCAATGTGTTCATTTTTCGAAGACATTTCAGCATATAAACAGGTCTTTTTGTGACAAGTTCCGAAATACTGGCATACATCAGTCATTCAAAATATGTACTCCACAGCTGACTCTTATGGGTTAGGAAACAGTGGTACAGATAGATTTTTTTTGCAGCGTCGGTGTGAAACAAGGAGAAAACTTATCACTGCTCTGCTTTGCATGATTATAAATGATATACATTCTGAAAATGGTCATTGGCCTCAGAGTATAACACCCATGGGTCCTTTCTGAAGAGGGGGTGTGCCAAAATATAGAAATGCAGCCAGGGGGGGGGGGTGCGGGGGGAGGGGGGGTAGGTATGTAGTATATATATATATATATATACATATGTCATTAAACCCTCTGCTCAAAATATACCAAATGTGGACTTGCTCAATGAAAATCGCAATACTTCTAAAGAGTGAGTTGACCATGTAGTTCTTGCATTACCCTCCATCTGTCACAGCAGTTTTCATTGGTTGGGTGATAACTGATCATAGGCATATGATATGTACTGTACTTTGTTTGTTTGTTTTATTATTTTTTCTTCCTCTGTCAATCGTTGACTTTCAGCTGTGTAGCTTTACTTATCGTATCAGAATTGCTAATCACATGGTTCATTTCACACGTTTTCCAGACGTACTGTACATGACACATACCAGCAAACAGAATGACCTAACTATGATCTGTGTCCATACAAGTCATTTGTGCTGTCTAAGGAACATGTGTAGTTAATTTTTGAGCGCAATCATGTAAGTTCTTTTGTGATTTTTCTCATGCCCCCAGCAGGTTCAAAATTAAATAAACAAAGTAAAACTGAAGCCAACATTGTGCACAATACCAGGTTGTGTGTGGTAGCTGCTATGCAATGTGCAATCAGTTGTGACACGATAGCCTGCACCATGTTGAGTTTTTGAAGAGTATTGCTTATATTAATGGCCGGCATGGTGCAGACTGTAGTAGTGTGAGGACAAAATAGGCCGTGAGGCCTTTGCAAATGTCCTTTCTTTCTGAAGTTACTTTATGAGTCTGCTATTCATGAAATTTTCCTATAAATCATTCATCATATGAATAGAAAAACTCTTTAAATTTTGGTAATTCGTCCATCTGGTTTGTAAAGAATTTATGTTAGGTGCTTTTTTTAATGAAACTGGTAACTCATTCCAAACAATGGCAACTCTTTTAGAAAAACAAAACTTTCGCAGGTTAGTGTTGCAGTGCCTTACAAAGAATTTACCTTCAGCGTTTCGGGTTGTATTGCAGGCACTCTGCCAGCGTAGCACTGATGTATTTTGCAGTGTTGTGATATGGTCGACTGCACAGACTTTGTATCAAGAGCAGTAAAAGTATTGTTTGGTGTGCATGCCTATATTATGCAGACTAGGTGACACAGTGCATTTTACCCTTGTTATGCAGTTGTTACGGTATTTTATGTTGACATCAGCATTGTGCAGTATATGTTATGGGGCGTGAGACTGCATTTCACTTAGTTGTGCTGCAATGGGACAGAGTGTGGTACTGGTAACAGTATTGTTTGATTTTGTGTTATGTGTGTAGTGTGGTAGTGGCTGGACACTGAATTTCACTGTTATAACGTAGTGGGATGTGCAATGTTGAGTTATATCAGGACTTCAGTGATGCTCTCTCTCTCTCTCTCTCTCTCTCTCTCTCTCTCTCTCTCTCTCTCTCTCTCTCTCTCTCTCTCTCTCTCTCTCTCTCTCTCTCTCTCTCTCCCAACTCTCTCTCTCTCTCTCTCTCTGTATGTATGTATGTATGTATGTATGTATGTATGTATGTATGTATGTATGTATATATATGTATGTATATATATATATATATATATATATATATATATATATATATATATATATATATATATATATATATATATATATATATATATATATATTGTGTTAAGCATTCCGTGTCATCAGTGAAATTTTAATACAGAATAAGATGGCCGTCAGCCGGGAACGCAAAAACTCTTCGTGTTATATATATATGAGGGAAATAATATATGTAGTGGAAGGCTCTAAATGATAAGTCTGTCATTCCTTCTCTCCTATCCCCCTTCTTTTATATACTGTGTAGTTGGCTCCCAAATAAATACCTCATGAGCAAGTGGTTGCCGGTGTCAGTCTCGGTTGGCATGCACACAACTGAAAATGACTTCAGCTCCACTGTTCTCCACCCACTAGCTTGTATAAAGTCAGCACTTTGTCAATGTAAATGTGAATAATGTAGTGGAAATATGTTGTTCCACAGTAAAGCTGTATTTTGTGGGGGAGCTGGGTGGCTCGGTGGTAGTGTGTTTGACTCTCATCCCAAAGGTCCTGGCTTCGAATAAAAATAAATAAATAATAATAAGCGCATTAAATAGGCGCTTTATCCCAATTGAAAATCGGCTCAAAGCGCCGCCGCGAACTGAACCCAACAAGCACGCTCACGTGAATCACGCGCATTCACTCACACACTGTACATAAACACAGAACATTCACGTGGTGCTAAGGGCAAGCTCAAGCGAGCTACTGTAGTTTTTGGAAATTTACAATCGTTTGTATTTGAAATTTGATTAAGTGGGCTGAAACTGATACCAAAGTTGTGGGGGAGGAAGAGCCGGAGTACCCGGAGAAAGAACCCCCGACGGTCCGCCCGAATTAACGGTGACACTTACTAGAGGAGAAAAATCCGACGCCGGAACCCGTAGTCGAACCTCGCACCTTTAGCATTGGTGGCAGGCGCCTTAACCACTGCGCCACGGACCGCCCCGGTCAAAATTTGTTCAGACCCTATTTCTGTGACCCATCTTTGAAATCACCTTATGGACAAAAGATGTTAAGCCCTAAACATTTAACATTTTGTATTTGAGGTTGTTACTTTTGTATGGGTGCCTATGTGCATTGTAGCCTAATATGCTTTCAACATACTTGACTGTACATGTATACTTTAAATGAATGTCTGCAAATACAGCGTTTCTTTTGAAAATAAACAAAGATATTATTCTTTACTCACAATGATCATGTGCAAACATAACGGGGCATATTGAAACATGTGACATTTGTTTTGTTTCCTTATAATTTGTAACCAAAAACTGCTGGGAAACTGAGATTCAGCTGGAGACACAGGTACATCCACTACCAATCTGTTCACAAACATCTTTCAACCAGAGATGTTCACCGACCTGCTTTCACGGATACACCAAAGGAGCATGTAGCATTGCTTGCAGCAGGTATATTAAAACAAATTCACATTATTCATTAATTAATGTTTGTAGATGATGCCAGAAAAATAAAAATAAAAACACTCTGTGACGACACTCTTTGGTGTGTTTTTTCATCAGTGAATCTGTGAATGATTGAATGAATGTAAACATGCTCACAATGCCTGGCTGAAAAAAAATAAATGAACAAATGTACCGAGGTAACCAGTATGCATTTTTATCCAAGACTGAAAGTGGTTTGTTGGTTGGTTCATGGTTTAACATCCACATTACAACGGTGATGATAATGGCATATTCTACATTAAAAAAAGAACATATATATATATATATATATATATATATATATATATATATATATATATATATATATATATATATATATTATATATATATATATATATATATATATATATATATATATTGTGTGTGTGTGTGTGCGTTTGTTTCATTTAGCGAAGTAGCAACTGTATTGGTTTCAAATTTTTGAGCAGGGAAAAAATATCCATCTACGGGGATTGAACCCTGGTTACCTTGCGTGGCAAAATGAGTATTTTACCACTGCACTAACTCAACTACTAAGTGATAACTGGTGCATTTAATTACTTATAGATAAACCTTCTCATCCTGTATCTCCTGTTGTTGTTTGTTCCAGTTTACTTTCCCACTGTCACTAATAGTGATCAAAGACTAGTAGTTTGCAACAGTTTGGGCGTAGGTTATACTTGTTGGTTTGGTAGTTGATTTCCTCCTTTCTCATGCGGGCTTGGGACGGCTACGGCGGAGATATGATCTGCCGGAAGTCAGACATCGCTTGTATCCCTTTTTGAAAACGCACTCGCAAACGACCCAAAGTGCCAATTTTTGCGTGGGACCCCCCATTTTTTCATAAATAATGTGTGTGATATGATCTAAAGTACGATTTTATCGAATAAAAAGGGCCTGCGCAATTGCCCAACATTGCAAACACTTGAAATGTTATTGATAACATCCGGGCAATCTGCGAATTTACAACATAAACTTTTCTCGATTACAGTTAGAATTCCAATTATCAGAACACACTTTTTTTACGAGAAAATACTAACATACTTTATGAAGTGACCAAAATGTTTCTTTATCATTTTAACACACTATTCGATAAATTTTTATTGTGTTCTGAAATCAGCTATTTTGCGTGTTTTTGCTGATGGGGTAGGTCACGCAAAAGGCTCAAACTTACAAATATGCCCGGGACCATGGGTCTTTCAGGGTGGCAATAGTCTCCAGACTCAATAAGGCTCTCAAAAAACCCTATAAGCGGCAGTTTTCAATTAAAAAATGTAGGTATAGTATACAACCTTAAGTACATCATACTTATCGCGGCGTTATAAACGAGAGTTCAAAATCGAGACAACAGTTGGAATAAAAGACTTCTTAAAAACATACTTTTTGGCAGGTGGCAGGTTGAAACATCTGCCTGATGGTAGAATTTGAAACTGATCAGATAGTGGGTGACGAGGATCATTGACAATGCTAGTAGCTATCCTTCGGACAGCTCTATAGTACAGATCATCTAGTGGGTACTGTCCTAGGCCAATGATCTTCTCAGCTGTTCTGACGATACGTGACAGTCTGTCGCTATTTTTCATACTGAGGTTGCCATACCAAGCAGCGATGTTAAAAGTCAGTATGCTTTCAATTAGGCTTCTATAAACGGATTCTAAAACCTTGGAACTGACATCAAAACTTCTCAGTTTCCTAACAAGGTACAGACGCTGGTTTGCTTCTTTCACAATCAAATCGGTGTTAACAGTAAAGGACAGCCCGCTATCCACGACTGTGCCAAGGTATTTAAATTCAGTGACCACCTCTACAGGTTGATTATTAATTGAGACAGGTACAAGAATGTCATAAACTTTCCTGTCATCAATGATGAGTTTTCTGTACATTCAATTCCAGAAAACTGTCTTTGCACCATGACTCTAATACTGCTATCTGTGCAAAGTACTCAGCTAGACTGTCTACTTTTTGGAGTAGGCGTACAAGGGCCATGTCGTCTGAGAACTTAAAGAGACGAGAGGTGGCCGTGTGACAAAGCATATGGTCTGTGTATATAGAAAACAATGTCGGAGAGAGGACACAACCATGAGGGCAGCCTGAATTTAACACCATTTGATCAGACAGACTGCCGTGTACATTTACAGGTTGTGGCCTGTCCTTAAAAACGTCTCGCACTCACAGAATAATGTTTGTGTTCACATTAAAGACCGTCATACGCTGCAAAAGCAACAGGGGTTCAACAGTATTAAAAGCATTAGAAAAGTCAATAAAAAGAATTCTCACATGTGCTTTTAATTTTTCAAGATGTTGAAATACAAGATTGTACAGAGTAAGGCATGCATCCTCCACACCCCTATGATTTTTTCTAAGCAAATTGAAATGGATCCAAGAGTTCGGCAACATCATTTAACTCATTCTACCCCAGACACACCACAGCAAGATAAAGCTCGACCATGATAGTTCAAGGGTGATGCCAGAATAGCTTGGTGCCTATGGGCGCCAAGCTATTCTGGCATCACCCTTGAACTATCATGGTCGATCTGTGTCCTGCACTGCAATGCAGTCTTCAGAGGACAACGGCAAAATTTAAGGATTTCGGTGATGGGGTAGAATGAGTTAACAGATGCCTCCGCAATACTTTTTCCATACATTTTCACAGAATAGAAGTCAATGCAACTGGACGGAAATCGTTGAATTCATTGAATTCATGAGAATTTTTTTTTTTTTTTTTTTTTTTTTTTTTTTTTTTTTTTTTTTAAGGAATCGGAAGAATGATTGATGATTTCCAAGCAGTAGGGACAGTATGATGATCAAGCAGGAACTGAAAGATAGTAGTGGAGATCTTCCCCAATTGATCTGCGCAGGTTTACAATACTTTTCCACCTAACCCAGGTCCAGGTGCTTTGTGTGCATTCAGCTTAGCAAAGATGTTAACTACCTCCTCTTCAGTAATTGACAAAGGTATCATTGACATTCACAGACTCGGTAATTGCGGAAAAGAAGAAAGAGAAAGACAAACAAGAATCCCCTTAGTAAAACTGACAACGGAACGCAGCAATATGGACAGGTGGCAACGCGTAAAGCTAGAGCTTGGTTTGACCGCCCACACGGAATTCGTCATTTTCCTGCTGAATCAGTAAGCAATCTACGGTCTTTGTCGATCTTCTTATGGTTCCGCGAGGGCTAGTGATTTTCAGATTTCTTGCAGATCTTTAGTAGAATTTATCTCTAACTGATTTCGCAAGTTTTAAACGTGTTTTATCATATAGTTACGAGCTAGTAATCACATTTTACACGTGCTTTATTATATAGTTACGAGCTAGTAATCACATTTTACACGTGTTTTATCATATAGTTACGAGCTAGTAATCACATTTTACACGTGTTTTATCATATAGTTACGAGCTAGTAATCACATTTTGCACGTGTTTTATCATATAGTTACGAGCTAGTAATCACATTTTACACGTGTTTTATCATATAGTTACGTGTTGTATCATATAGTTACGAGCTAGTAATCACATTATACACGTGTTTTATCATATAGTTACGTGTTTTATCATATAGTTACGTGTTTTATCATATAGTTACGTGTTTTATCATATAGTTACGTATTTTATCATATAGTTACGTGTTTTATCATATAGTTACGAGCCAGTAATCACATTTTATGCTGCAGAGATCTGAAAACTACGACGTGTGTCAAAGCTGCACATCGCGCGCTGGTCGTAACATGTGTTTGTCTGTGCCCGTTCTCATTTACTCGACTCACAGAGGTAGTGTTTGTGCTGCGAGGGTGTATTTGTGGATTTTAAAAATGCTTTGCGCAGACCTCGACGTTTGAGACGTGAAATTAAGTACAGTGCAGAATGTCTGTTCTGTTTCAATGATGGAAGACGGTGCGTGTTTCCGAGGGGTAAATATTCCATAAGCTAGGAAGGTCTACCGTGCACCCCCCCCCCCTCCCTACCCCCAGTACTCAATAAGATGGGTTATAAAGTGTTTCTTAGTATGTCCTGAGATGTTTAAGCCATGTTCCCCGAAAATCCTTAGGAACACACCAGAGATATAGCCGATGGCGAAAGGGTACCCCCATTCACGCTCTTCGCAGGTGCTAAAATGAGGTTGAGAAACATTTTCCTCTAAATAAATCAAAATTCATTCCTGAAACCCAAATCAGGCAATATTATGTCAAAGCACACCTTCTTCATCCTCTGCAAAACACAGAATGAAAACATATTGAATCTCTGGCTCACAGTGAAGGTATTTGTGCACCCAGTAAACGACCATTTCCGCGAAATCGCATAAAAAGACAAAAATAATGTGTCGGATGCCTTCAGACATTTTCTATAGCACTGACAGTCCATTTTCAGGTTTACATCAATAAAACTGGATGTCACAATTTTTATAAACTTGACTAGGTGATGCTGTGATCACTGTGAGTGCCACAGTGGTTGATTTTGTTTCCCTACCCCCAAGTTGTAAAAATACACAAAATTAATTAGAAAAAATTGCTTAAGTTATTCCATTTTATTTTGACCTCTCTTTACCTATTAAGTTTGAATAATGTGAGCATAAAGTGCAAGAAAATAAGGAAAGTCGGCATCCTTTACGGTATGTTCGTGGTGAATGATAGCTTTTCCCCATTTAAAATTGCCGAATTGGGAAACGTACGTTGTTTCCGATGCCCTCAGAAATTGTGTATATAACTGATAGGTCTTTTTTAGGTTTTATTGTTTAGGAAAGAGTACCACAGTTACTCCCAACCAGATTTTATGATGATGTGATGCATTTAGGGGCCACAGTGGCTGAATCTGCTGCCCTACCCCCATTCTACCTGTACGCAAAGAAACGAAAAATGATCATAACAATTGCTCCTCTGATTAAATGTTTGTTGCCAGTTTTCTTAACAAAATATGCATATTGAGCATAAACATTTGTGATAATTTCATTAATTTCAATGTGACCCATCAATTTAATTGTAATTCTTTTTATTTAAGGCATGCTTAACAGGGGCTGCCGCTGAAGCTTCTATCGTCTGCACATTCAGCACTCTTGTCAAACTCGGGGAAGGTGTACCTCAGGGAGATGTTGTGTCTAATGCTGTTTTTGGTCTACATTAATGACATCAGTACAACAGTACCAAGGTTCGTCTCGAACATCCTCCATGCGGATGACTTTGCAGTGTGGAGCGCAGCAGAACATAAAGAAATAGCAACCTCCAGAAAACATAAAGAAATAGCATCCTCCAGAATCCAGGATGCTGCCAATAGAGTCAGCAGCTGGACTGAAAGAGGCCACTCAAACTGAGCTAGACCATCTCTTTCAATCAGACGGAAGAGGTCACCTCAAAACTGGAGACCTTCGAGTACCAAAGACAGACAGGCCAACTTTACTGGCAGCAAATAAATTACTGGATTCACGTGGAGGCCTCACATTGAAGCCATGGAAGCTAGAGCTGCAAAAAAGAAAAGTCTCTAAAAAAGAAACTGGTGGGGACCACATTGGCGCAAATTACAGCATCCTGGCACAAGCAAACACCTGCTCGGTCAGACCAGTCGTGCGGTACCAAGATACATCGACAACATGAAACACTGCCTGCAAAACCCAAAAAGCCAGGCTTGACAAGATGCAGAACATGGGTCATTCTCATGATGCAGTGACATTCTTAGAGCCATCTGGAGCACCCCAATTTAGGAAATGGAGGACATTGGAGCCACTGGAATGCAGAACAGCACACACGATGAAGAAACTTACTAAACACCGACAGCATGGGAGACTACAGGAGCAGACCAAGAACCGTCAGAAATGTCCAAATCTGAACCGCCCAAATCTGAACCGCCAACTGAAGGTCCTGCAAAGGGCTAACACTGACGTCCTGGAACCAAGCCCAAAGATGTGTGAACAGCTCCCTTCAGATACCTGGACATCTCGAAAGAGCCTTCAAGACAACATAAACAATGTTCCAGGACTCTTTGCCGAAGGTCGCGGCACTGCATAAAGCCATCTTGCTGGAGGTTGTGCACAAGCGCTACCCTCACAGCAGCTGTGATACCACACAAGATGCCGTGCGGAATGAAGGAAGTGGCGTGTAATCTGTTGTGCAGACCGCACTACTACCTCCCTCTCCTTACCAGCTGGTGGCAGCAGCTCCAACTATCGTACAGATCTGCAGGTGCTCAACACAGCAGCAGAGCACTAGCTAGGGAAAGGCAGCAGCTTGATCCACTGATCTCACCAGGAAGCTTCAAGATAGACTGGATGCCCTGTCCACAAAATAGTACTGCAGTGGATTCCAGTGCATTCTGGACTAGCTGGGAATGGAGACACTACAACAACAAAGTGATTGGCAACAGCAGAATGGCGGCTGCAGCCCGTGGGCAGATGACATCAACAAGCTGAACAGGGAGAGCTAGGCCACCATCTTTCATCTACGCACTGATTACTCTGGACTGGGTCCATACAGAAAAGCAGGAACGTTTCACAAACCCAAAATGAAGCCTGAAGGTTTACACACTTTAATCAGATCACTCTGTATCAGCAATTATTTGAAGCTTCCGTGCCTAATGCATGAAGAGATACCAAAATAAAAGAACGCTTAGCGAATGGCGGACTTCGGTAGAAGCGTAAACAACCAATCAGAATGTTCGGCAGAAAGGCCATGCAGTCACTTTATGATCAGAGCTAAATATAGATCACTTGCAACAAGCGTCAGCATGATCATTCGCAATGGAATAGTCACAAATTGGGGGAGAAAAAAAAAAAAAAAAAAGAAGTAGACAAAAGTCTGCCAGCACGTTGTAATTTTGTACAAACTTTCACAGACTTTAAGGAAAAGACTGAAATTGACAGACTTTCCAAGGCCCTGAAAAAGCCTTGTCATTTTTTAACAACTTTCACAAATGTTCACAGACCGTAAGGACCCTGCTAGACTCACCTCGAAGGATTGGGTCATGCGGAAACATCCCTATGCGAATATGGCGTAGAAAATCAGTCTCCTTAGCACATTATCCAAACATGTCCATACACAGAAGCGGTCTGCTGGCAGTTCTGACCAGAAGACACGCCCCTATACACCAAACTCTGAAAACATGCTGCCTAGCTCTTGACAGCTCACTTATTGGCATCCAGAACAATATAAGATTTAAAGACGGCCATAAAAAATTGAACGTTGCAGAAGGTGGAAGTGGAGATCTCGTGGTCGACATGTGGAAACTAAGTATTTTGATAACATTGTTTTGGCTATTAGGAATCATGAAACTTTATTACGCATTCATATTTACACATTTCTAGATAAAAATAAATGAAAGAAAAAGGGGAGACCTTACTAGACCCGCCTTACACTAGGTAAAATATCACATAAAAGACCAGCCAGTTAAAAATAGTTACAATTAAATTGATGGGTTACATTGAAATTAATGAAATGATCACAACTTGTTATGCTCAATGTGTATACTTAAAAAAAAACTGGCAACAAAAAAATATTTAAACAGAGGAGTATGACGTAAGCAACTTTTATGATTATTTTGCATTATTTTGCGTACTGGTAAAATGGGGGTAGGGCAGAAGATTCAGCCACTGTGGCCCCTAAATGCATCATAGCATCACAAAATCAAGTTGGGAGTAACTGTGGTACTCTATCCTAACCAATAAAACCTAACAAAGACCTATCAGTTGTGTACAAAATTTATGTGGGCACCGGAAACAATGTACGTTTCCCAGTTCGGCAATTTTAAATGGGAAAACGTTATCATTCACCACGAATGTACCGTAAAGGATGCCGATTTTCCTTATTTTCTTGCACTTTATGCTCACATTATTCAAACTTAATAGGTAAAGAGAGGTCAAAATAAAATGGAATAACTTAAGCAATTTTTTCTAATTAATTTTGTGTATTTTTACAACTTGGGGGTAGGGATACAAAATCAACCACTGTGGCACTCACAGTGATCACAGCATGACCTAGTCAAGTTTATAATAATTGTGACATCCAGTTTTAATGATGTAAACCTGAAAATGGACTGTCAGTGCTATAGAAAATGTATGAAGGCATCTGACACATTATTTTTGTCTTTTTTTGCGATTTCGCGGAAATGGTCGTTTACTGGGTGCACAAATACCTTCACTGTGAGCCAGAGATTCAATATTTTTTCATTCTGTTTTTGCAGAGGATGCAGAAGGTGTGCTTTGACATAATATTGCCTGATTTGGGTTTCTGGAATGAATTTTGATTTATTTAGAGGAAAATGTTTCTCAACCTCATTTTAGCACCTGCAAAGAGCGTGAATGGGGGTACCCTTGCGCCATCGGCTATATCTCTGGTGTGTTCCTAAGGATTTTCGGGGAACATGGCTTAAACATCTCAGGACATACTAAGAAACACTTTGAAACCCATCTTATTGAGTACTGGGGGGGGGGGGATGTGCACGGTAGACCTTCCTAGCTTGTGGACTAAAAGGGTTGATTGTCACACTAGGCACCGTGGACTCATGCTCGCTTTGCTCGCGCCAAACACGCAACCCGCGGTGCACTACGCCGGGACGATCGTTACCAGCAAATACTAGCAGGTCGAGCGGAACCCGCATTGTGAATCTGACAGCATAGCGAGTACGGAAGGTTTATTCTACTTTCTCGTGAACAATGACGTCAAATGGATGTCGGAGAACATCAAAACACGTGCACACTGACTCGTGCATACATCACACTGATGACGTCGTAATCTGCAGTATTGTGACGCACCGAGAGTTAGCAGGGTTCTACCTTGGACGTAGGCTCATAAATATGCGTATTAGTTCAAAAACGAGGCCAATGCAGACGATACATTCGCAGACTCCCGTAAACAAAAACAATACATTCTCCAAACGATGAATTTCGCCATTTACATCATAAAGCTATTAGATACTACATAAAGGACCGAAGCAGACGATAAATTCGCGACTCGGGTTCAAAAACAATACACCCTCCAAACGATGAATTTCGACGTTTGTCATTGTATTTACACCATAATGCTATGAGAAAGTTCACAAAGGAGCCATACACATACTGTCAGCAGTATCTGTTGCAGACAGTTTTCTGACTGTGTTGAGATGCTTAATCCTGGGGAATATATCATCATCATCATCATCATCATCATCAGTCCCTTGCCCGAACTGGGCGTTGGGGGGGACTGAAAGGCAGCAGCAACAGACAGTGCTCTCCACTGAGTTCTATTTTGGGCGGTGGCAAGCAAGTCTGACATCTCGAGTTCGGTCCATTCTTTTATGTTTGCGACCCAACTCTTTCTCTGACGACCTCGCCGACGACTTCCTTCGAGAGTGCCTTGGAGGATAGTGTTGGACAAGGTGTTGTGTCGGGTCACGTGGCCAAACCAAGCAAGCTTGCGCCGTTTCACGGTTGCCAGAAGGGGTTCATGTGGGCCCACCAGGGAAGTGACGATGCTCCGTACATATTCGTTGGTCTTGTGCTCGCGGTACGAGATGCGGAGCAACTTCCTCAGGCACTTGTTCTCAAAGGCCTGGATTTTCTTTTCTGAGTCTGCAAGCAGTGTCCAAGTCTCACAGCCGTAGAGTAGAATAGACACTGTGAGGGACTTGTAAAGCCTGTACTTGATGGTGAAGCTGATGGAGTTACTTCGCCATATCCTGTCCAGCCTGGCCATTGCGGATGTTGCTGTACCTATCCTGATACGGATCTCTGCTATGCAACTACCGTCTTTGGACAGGGTGGCTCCCAAGTACTTGAAGCTATTGACCTCTTCTAGCTTTTGGCCATTCATGTGAATGTTGCTGCTGCTGTCGCTTGTGGTGTTGATCATCACTTTGCTTTTATCCGTACTGATCTCCATGCCATAAGACCCTGCGCTACTTGAAAGTTTGTCTGTCAGGTTTTGGAGCTCACTATTGCTGCCTGCCATGAGGTCAATGTCGTCTGCGAATCGAAGATTGCACAGGGATCTGCCACCAATAGAGATTGAAGTATGGTGGTCGTGGAGGGTTTCCTGCATGATCTTCTCCAGGAATATGTTGAAAAGGACAGGAGAGAGCAGGCATCCTTGACGGACACCGATCGTCGTCCTGAAGAACTCGCCTGACTGATTGTTAAGTAGAACCGCGCTGCAGGCGTTCTTGTAAAGCGCTTCTATCATTTGGATCAGCCCATCCTCTATGTTGAACGATCTCATGACTTGCCAGAGTCCGTCGTGCCAGACGCGATCAAATGCTTTCCTGAAATCAATGAAGTTGTGGTAGAGTTCGCGCTGATGCTGCAGATGTTTCTCGATCAGGACGCGGCAGTTGAAAATCTGCTCTACAGTGCTTCTTCCAACTCTGAAGCCAGCCTGTTCTTCTGCCAGCAGTTCCTCGGCGAAAGTTTTGAGGCGGTTGAGAATGATTCTAAGCATTACTTTGCTAGGGTGACTTATCAGACTGATAGTTCTGTAGTTCTGGCACTGTTTCAGGTTTCCTTTCTTGGGGAGCGGGATCACTAGAGACTGTGTCCATTCTACTGGCCATTTCTTTTGCTCCCAGATCTTTTGACAGAGTGTAGTGAGGACCTTCGTTGTTACTTCTCCTCCATGTTTCAACAGTTCAGCAGGTACGTTGTCTACACCTGGAGACGTTCCTCCCTTCAGGCCGCGTACGGCTGCTTCCACCTCTTCAGCTAACACTGGCAGGTCTTCAGCCTTCCTGGCCCCAGCCTGGTTGTTTTGGAGGATGCTGGTGTCTGGCTCAGCCTTGTAGTTATACAAGTCTCGGCAGTACTCAGTCCATCTGTTTAGTACAGCAGTGTTTTCCGTAAGGAGTTGGCCGCTGCTGTCTTCGATGACTGTGGCTGTTCGCTGTTGAGTCTTGGTGAGGGTCCTTAGCGTTTCATAAGCCTTCTTGCTGTTGCCATTTGCCATGCCCTCTTCCACGCTACAACACTGGTCTTCAATCCAATCTTCTTTGGCTTCTTTCATCCTCTTCCTGATCTTCTTGTTGACAAGTCTGTACTTGTTTGCTGATGTGAGGTCTTGGCCTCTCTTTTCTTCCAGGCTCTCCTCTCATCACAGAGATCGAGGATGTCATCGGTGACCCAGGGCTGTTTGCGCTTCCTCTGCTTCCCCAGCACTTCTTCTGCTGTAGAAAGTAACACCTCTTTTTTATTTCCAGCAAGGGTGTCTACGTCGCAGTCCAAAGTAGCCAAGGCTGCAAATCTGCCTCCCACCTGGGCTTGGAAGAGCTCTTCTACTTCCGGGTCTTTTAGCTTCTGGAGGTCGAATCTGATGCGAGGGTTCTTGCTATCTCGTTTCAATGCCAGCTTCAACTTGAGGCTAGTAAGGACGAGGTTGTGGTCGCTGCCAATATCAGCGCCAGGAAAGGACCTCGTTTGTGCTTTGTTAACGCTGGATTTGAATCGTCGAGGCAGCAAGATGAAGTCAATCTGGTTATGGACCAGGCCTCCTGGCGATTGCCATGTCACTGTTCTTGACTTCTTGTGTGGATGGAGGCTATTAGCAACGGTGAGACGGTGACTCTCTGCGAACTCTAAAAGTCGCAGGCCTCTGTCATTTGTTTCTCCAAGGCCAAACTTGCCAGCTGTTCCTGCCCATTGTTGGTAGGCGTCAGGGCCGATCTTTGCATTCCAGTCACCGAGGACAGTCAGAATGTCTTTCTTAGGTGTTTTCTTGATGATGTTGTCCAGTTGTTCGTAAAATTCTTCTAATTCTTCATCATCATGGTCTGCTGTTGGAGCGTATACTTGTATGATAGTGATGTTGTGCGGTCGGGCGGAGATGCGGATGGAGATTAGTCTGCTTGACACGGGGGTGCAGCTGATGACAGTTCCAACCACCTCTTTACTTACGATAAAAGCTACGCCATGTTCGTGCTTGGTTTCTTTTCCGCTGAACCAGATTTTATGGCCTTCATCTGTTGTTGTTTCTCCGAAGCCTGTCCATCGAACTTCTGCAAGTCCTACAATGTCCCAGCGATAGCGCTTCAACTCGTGGGTGAGTTCCTTCACTTTGCCGCACTGGTAGAGTGTGCGAACGTTCCAAGTTCCGATAGTTATTCCTTGCGTGGGCAGCTTGATGGTGGGTTTGGTTCCAGTAACACACTTGTCGCCCCCACCCTGGAGACCTCCAATGGGGTGCGCGGTCGTTGGTGGTCCGGGCCCCGACCGATCCGGCATGTTATTCTTATTCTGTTGCTTGTCCATCAGTCCTTTCAATGGGCTTAGGCGAACTTGGCGGCGCCCGTCTCCTCTCCAAGTATTTCAACTGACTGAAAGACGCGTCAGCCCCTCACAACGTTTCGCCCGCCAGCAGAAGCGGTTACCGGGGTGTGGCTAGGTAAAGGACCTGGAGCCAGCTGTGAGAGTTGAGTGCCATGTGAAGACCAGTGCTCCCGCCTGCCCCAAGAGGCGCTGCTGGCTGAAAAGTCAAAGGTACTACTTCTCCATGAACACTCTACACCCCATATAGGGGAATATAACTTTCACGTAAAGCCACGTTTCGACAAGCACGAATCAGATTCAAATACGATTCCAAACGGATAATGCTATGACGTTAGCGTTCACGATTCTTGGCGCGCGTGTTTCCATATGATACGTACGACATCCAAATTCCGCCTTTGTAGGAACCACTGGCATGAAGCAAACATCAGATTAGCACGAGAACTTGCGACTAGTTACAACATTCACTTTTCGTCTGAACATATCCTAAAAAATAATCGCTACCCTGAGCGAACAAAAAATCGTGTCGAGTTTCTTTCGCAGTCGGATGCGAAATTCGCTACTGCATCGGACACATGGAAACGCACGATCATAAACATGGCTTGCACGGACTGTTTTGTCTCAGACTCGCTTCGTATTCAGATTGTAATCGTATCGGATATGTGTTGTAAAGTTTACCAAGAACGACGATGGACACCGAACGGACGACAGAAACCCAGCACATAGACTCACTTTTGCCAGCGCACGTGAGCAAAAAAAAAAAAAAAAACACTTTTATTTTCTGTAACCTGTACTTACGAAGAGCAACGATAATGCAGAAGACGTATGAAGTGAACCACATTTTCATGTTGTAGGATCACGGCAGCCCTGATGCCTGCAACAAACAGATATACTAGTCTGAGCTGTCTGGCGTTGGATTAGTCTGGACCCCTTAAATATTCATCACTCGGGAAAAACAATGGTGCCAGATAGGCTGTAAATAACTGCCAATCCTTTCTGATTTTCTTGGTAGCCTGAGCGACAGGAAACATTTCTGCAGAGTAACGAAGACAAAGTTATCCCCTTCCTGGGCCACTTCATCCAACAAAGTGACCAGGGAAATTGGATGACAAAAACCGCTTCTGTGTGCTGTGCATTGTACCATGGCACAATATGTCCCAAGCTTCCAACTGACAGAGGAAGATTTCCATGATGCTAAGCTCGAAAGAGGCACCACCGGGGGCGGACTCAGTCAGGTACTCTGACCTGAGGAAGCTGATAGACGAAGGGAAGACGGAGTTCTTCATTCTCTGTCAGTTAAGCTTTGCCAAAGGCCATTTGCCGGATGACTGGACGCACAGCTACCTGAAAACATTCTACCCAAACCGAGAAAGAACCACAATAAACAAAATGGCTATCGCATACTGACAATGCAGAACACTCTGAGGCAAACCAGGGAACGCATCGTTGCCATGAAGGTTGCAAGACCTACAACACTGGGATGTCACCGCCCAACCAAGGTGGTACTGATAATACTAATATTGGTATGTAATATTTGACATTACGTGGCGTTAAACCCAACTAACTAACGAAATGCCATAATCGTATTTACAGAACACTCTAAGGCTGAGGACCTGCGTTAACTGGTTACATTCTGATACACTGTGGCTTGAAATAAATTTGACTATGATATTCAAGGCTGGTGCCAGCATAAATTTGCGCCTAAGGCAACAAGCTAATCTGGCGCCACCCTTGAACTAAAACGGTTGATCTATCTTGTATCGTAGCCTTCATATGACACCATGCATGATTTTAGTGTTGTTTTAGAAGTGAAATAGTTTTATTTTTGTTATAAAAATGAGTGGTATTGTGTGATGAAGCTCTATGCTCGTGCATAGTGCTCATACATTAGGGTTAGCACGGTACGGGGTTTGTTAACGGTTTGTTTGTGCCGATAATCCGTGGGGCCCGTTGTCCACGTGGAATCTGTAAGACATGGTTAGCACGGGATTTTTTATTGAGTTCTGTTTAGTGAGTTCTAGGCGGAAGCTGTCTGGTAGAGCAGTGAATCGGTAGTACGGGCTGTCTTGTTGTATGGAACGGTTGTGTTTGAGATACCTAGCCCGTATTCCAAGACTCTGAAGCCTAGAATTCAAATATGTTTCTATATATGTAGTGTTGATAGTTGTTTAGTTAAAGACAGTATGCGTTGGTAAGAGTAATGTGGTGGTATAGCGTTGTCTGGTTTGGTTCAGCTATGTTGCTTTAGAATTCAGTGAAGTAACCGGTGTTTTTGTATACAGTTGTTTACCGCGATAGATAACTAAAGGAATGTGAGGTTGTATGTCTAAGCCGCTATGAAGATAGTACGTGTTTGGTTAAGCATAGTCTTTTCCAGTGTATAGAGTGGTGTATAGCAAGAGTGTTAGGCTATAGTCTGTTTCAAGATAGTGACAGAGATATGGGGGTGTTACGGAAGTAGACAGTTTATGAAGCACGTGTGTGTGTGTGAATGAACGTGTCAGTTATTTGTATCAGCCAGGTTACGTGACGTTTCTCATTGATCCAATATGTTGTGTGTTTAGCAAGTGTTACGTTGGGACTTTTGTTGTCTATTCAGAGTTCTTGTAAAGAGTAGAACGACGAGACGTCGAGTCACAGGTGGGACCTAACGTGAGGTCATCCCTCCAGCTCTTCACTCAGAGTGAGTCTGACCGGGACCGAGACACCCGAGTCAAAGCGAGAACTGCGCTACAGTACGAGCCCGAGGACGTCCGTGATAAAGAGACAGGACGGCAGGAAGATGCGTACAACGAAGGACTTTCACGCCTAGACGTGAGAAGGACCAACGTAACCAAGCAATAACATCAAACAGGTTGGAGACAGTGTGAAACTAAAACC